>CAJQUW010003005.1:0-54400 GCA_907163375.1 Prostheceraeus crozeri
GGAAGCGTATATTTTGAATGAATATAATTTCAAGTAAACAAGATACATAATAATATCAGTCGTGCCAACGTGCATACATCATCTACAATGTAGAAAAATGCACTGTAAAACTCACAGGCGTATCTAACACAATATTAACCGTTACTACAGGTATTAAGTAAGTAACATGTCCTCGGGAAGAATGACCGCAAGCGTCTTGAAGTCCTCGCCTCTGGCTGATTAAACTGACCAGATCTAGGCAAGTGTGGGGGAACCAAAGCATGTAATGGATGATGTTGAGTACATTCACACTTCAGGAGAAAAGAGCAGGCTTTTGACTCACGAACACTAGAGACTTTGCGGAAATGGTTACAATCACATTGTTTTCCGCATATTAAAGCGATGCACACGTCTCTGGAATTTCTCAATCTTCTCCTCCGTCCTTTTGGGAAGCCAGGCAAAAAGAGGCACTGCATACAAAATTAGCGACAACACAATTGACTTGTACACCATAATGAGTCTTTCTTTGGACATAAGCGGTTTCAAAGTTCGGATAACATAGAGTCGTTGTGATGAAAATCGGAGAACCTTCGAAAAGTGACTGTTCCACGTTAATGATGAATTTCAGGTAACTCCCAGAATCTTCAATTCCTCAACAACATCAACATCAGGATACACGTAGAGATATCCGTTTGTACGCCGAATAACCATTTGTTTTGTCTTCGCCAAATTCAAACGCTTGCCGTTCGCGTTGATCCACTCAATGACAAGAGGCAAGGAACCCGAGGAAGTGCTTTGTTTTGATACTGGCTCGATAAGAGTAAGGTCATCGGCATAAACTACCATGGTACCATAAAGCTCTAATGATGCAATGGGTCCTATGAAGACGGCAAACAGCACCGGACCAAACACAGAGCCCTGTGGAACTCCTGAAGTGCAGGCGATTGTTGGTCCATACATGCCATTTACTTTAAGCCGCTGCGTTCGGCCGTCGAGATAGCTCTTCAAGCAAGAAATGAATCCACTGTGAATTTCAGCGTCAAGCAGACGAGTGAGTAGTATGTCATGCCTTGTCATGTCAAAAGCCTTCATCAAGTCAAAACATGTGATGCGAACAGCCAAAGTGTCACAGCGGTGAAGGTATCTCGTAACACTGTAGTGCATCATCACGAGAGCACTGTCTGTAGATCCGTTGTTGCGGAAAGCATGCTGTGATGATCCATACAGCGGCAGAAACTGATCTCTCATGGACTTAAGTATCAGGCGTTCAAGAATCTTGCTCAAGACTGTTGTCAAGGAGATTGGTCGAAAGTCAGATAGAGATGGTGATCGCTTTTTGGGGAGAGGCACAACGTCGGATAGTTTCCAACATGCAGGAAAAACACATTCACTGATGGATCTTTTGAAAATTTGGAGCAGAGGAAATGAGAGATAGTCAGCTCCATCACGCAGTAAGCGGTTAGGGATACCGTCACATCCAATAGCCTTTCTTGCTTTGAGTATTTTGAGCTCTCTCTTCACATCATCTTCAGTAAACTCGCAAGTCCATGGATCGCAATGCCCCACATCACAATGAGAAACAGGTGTCTGGATGTAATTTTTGCTTAACTGACATTACAGATTCACAAGAAAGTCATTCACTCCACCGTTCTCGCTGATCAACGCATCAAGACTCCCTGATTATTTCTTCCCTCTGACCTCATTCACCACTTTCCAGACGTCCCCATGGTTTATCACTTCTCGAAAAAGTAACAAAGGACGTGGGAACATATGACATGGCAGCATACAGAAGAGAATAGAATTCCTCACACATTTGGTCGATTGACTGACAGCTATTAATCACAGAAAAATCGATGTTAGAGAGTACATAGAGAAACTCATCGACATTTGACTGACGAAAATCCCACACTTTAACGATTGATTTCAACGAAAAATCGCAGTTCTTGCCGTAAAGATAAACAGTGTTGTGGTCAGACGATGATAAAGGTGGACCAACACAAGCTTCATCGCAATAAGAGTCAGACAATTCAGTATTCATCCATATCTGTTCTAAATACGCATAATTGCGCGTTGGAGATTTCACGCAATTGCGCAACGAAAATTGTTCAACAAAAAAAGAATTTTCAAATTTGTTGAAGTCGCCGCCGATCAAAATGTTCGATTGAGGGTACAACAACAGCTCGGAATCTAAAACTTCAATAAAGAAATCTTCTACTTGAGAATAATCAGCAGCTTTCAGATTTGGCGGAATATAAACGCATACAACGAACAAATTCATGCATGATATTCTCAAAGACAAAAACTCAATTGCGTTGGGTTGATCGTAGGTGTTGACAGAAGTACAAGAATAACTGTTGCTAGCATATATACAAACACCGCCGCCAACCCGTCCTGTACGGTCTGTACGATATAGATTGTAGCCACTCCGACATAAAACACTCTTACATAATATCACAGGAAGACAAAACCACATCCCACTCTACCGATTATATAATCGCATTCGATCTTCTAATAATTCCTCCTAATAATTCGATAATCTAATTCTTCCTTCCCAACGTTCAATGGTTGATACAATGAAACTGCTAGGTGTTGCGCTGGATCGGAATATGAATTGGAATAATCATATGATCGGACAGACAACGAAAAGAGCATCATCTCGTCTTGGCGCACTCAGACTTGCAGCCATTCATGCCAACAGAATCGTTGATTCTAATATACAATGGAACAATAAGAAGTGTACTTGAATATTGCTCATCCCTCTTTACCTCAGTTCAAGTTAATAAAGAAAAGCAGCTAGACGGAGTTCAGAAGAGGGTTGATAAAATAATTTGTGGACAACATTGTCAATGTGTTAACTTTGTTCAGCTTAATAACCGGCGAACTGTTCAAGGCTTTAAACTTTTTACTGATGTGACACATAACGAGAATCACACACACATATATATATATATATATATATATACGTACGTACATACCTGAACACTTTTATATACACAAAAAGAGAGGTAAATTTCAACAGCCACCAGACACTTTATTAAAATCGTGAGCTTTCGGCTGTTCGCCTTAATCATGCACATAAGGTGATAGGTAGGCGAAGAAGATCGAAAGCAGAATATACACTAATAATCAATAAATCATTGAAAACAAATATTGTAAGTTAAAAGTCAAAAGTGCAGGACAACCACGCCACTAAAAGGAACGAGAAAACCTTCATTTCTTTACCTTACTAATTTTCTTTATAGTGACATGCTTGCCTTGCACTTTTGACTTTTAACTTACAGCATTTGTCTTCAATGATTTATTGATTATTAGTGTAAATTCTGTTTTCGATCTTTTTTGCTTACCTATCACCTTATGTGCATGATTAAGGCGAACAGCCGAAAGCTCACGACTTTAATAAAGCATCTGCTACTTAACTTCATCTTTTTTCGCAGCCTCTGTTGTCGGAAAAATTCCATTTTAGAAATATTTTGTCGTCTGGTCACTCGACATACGTGCAATTCTAATTCAGCAATGTCAGTTTCATTCACCATAAACAAACAAAATGACTGATTAGTTGACACTTTCACATCTAAATTGACATTTACAGCAGTGTCTGTTTAATAAAAGATCAATTTGTTTCAACAATAAAGCTTAAATGTGATAATGATCTTCCTTTACAAAAATCCCTCCTAGGAGGCACTTTTAATAACAGAGAGCTATGTGTCACATCAGTAAAAAGTTTAAAGCCTTGAACAGTTCGCCGGTTATTAAGCTGAACAAAGTTAACACATTGACAATGTTGTCCACAAATTATTTTATCAACCCTCTTCTGAACTCCGTCTAGCTGCTTTTCTTTATTAACTTGAACTGAGGTAAAGAGGGATGAGCAATATTCAAGTACACTTCTTATTGTTTCATTGTATATTAGAATCAACGATTCTGTTGGCATGAATGGCTGCAAGTCTGAGTGCGCCAAGACGAGATGATGCTCTTTTCGTTATCTGTTCGATCATATGATTATTCCAATTCATATTCCCATCCAGCGTAACACCTAGCAGTTTCATTGAATCAACCATTGGAACGTTGGGAAGGAAGAATTAGATTTTGTCTTGCAATTTAGATTCTCTTTCTTTGGACACAAATAATTGCTGAGATTTTGCTTCATTGATTTTCAGCTGATTCTGCAACATCCATTGTGATACTTTTGGAAGGACTGTTTGAAAGCTGCTAATTTGGATGTTTTTGTAGGCATTGTCACATAAAGTCAAGTCGTAAGCATATTCAAAATGGATCACATCTTCATCATAGATTTCTAAATCAGACAAGAAATATGCTAAAATGCAAGGACCCAGAGATGATCCTTGTGGGATACTGATACATATGCGAGTCTCCTTTCTATTCGTTGAGTTCTCCCAGACAAGTAATTGGGAGTAAACGTGTACAAGAAGTTATTGAAATTATCTCGAAGCATTTTCCTTTTCAGCATTGAAAGATAAATTCTGTCAAAACCTTTCGTCAAGTCTAAAATGCAAACATGATTGCTATCGACATTTCCAGTTGGCAAGTTGGAAGCCACAAAGTTCTATAATTCCAACAAAACGCAGGTTGTTCAGCCTTTTTCTCTGAATTCAGATTGTTTATCAATTTGTCTTTTCAAAAATTCATATTTAAATCTCGAGACAATTGCCTTTTCAAAAATAAGTTCAGGCATAGGAGTTTTGAAATATGAAATTAAATATATGCGCTGTGTTACACTGCACTCAATAAGTGTACTTGAAATTAGCAAAGTATGTATTCTATTGTTGAATTGATGAGATGTACATCAGCAGCCCATTGAATTTCCACTTTCAAAAAAATACATTTACTCCAACTTGTAAATTTCAACAGCCACCAGACACTTTATTAAAGTCATGAGCTTTCGGCTGTTCGCCTTAATCATTCATATAAGGTGATAGGTAAGCAAAGAAGATCGAAAGCAGAATTTACACTTATAATCAATAAATCATTGAAGACAAATCGATGCATTTTTGTCAAACTGACGTATAATGATTTTTGTCATTTTACAATAGCGACAAATAAACGAACTGAACAACTTCAAAATGATTTTTCATCAATTAAAATACGGATTGACCATTCAAAACTTTTCCATATTATCAGATATGTCATTAAATATATGTCAATGCTTGGATTACTTATTTTCAACTAATTACTCTAACGGTTAATTAGCTCATTAGTGATACGTCAGCCTACGCCCCTACATGTATATTTACAGCAAATAATATATCAAGATAGTTTATTTATTAATTGAATGAATAATTTTTAGTATGTTCATTGTCGAATAGCCCAGGCATCATAGCACCTACTGAGTATCCCCAATATTTTAAATATGTACGATATGAAGCCGAATAAAAGAATTATTATTAGACCTACTCTTGCTTAACTATTTGATATCATCTATGCTGTAACCATTCATACAAATTAAAATATAAAAGCTTCAAATTCCACTTGATAGTTATATTTTACTACAAGAAAACTGCATTATTGGGGAAGACCGAGAAAAAATTTTTGATAGTCAGAATGCCTGACAACGGGCATAGGTTCCACACACAGAGATTTCAAATCATCGTACTTGCTAGAGCTTATTTTTAATGGACCGTTGTATGCAGACTGTGGGATGCTTGAGGGAGTAATTTGTCGTCTTCTTTCGCATAGAAGCATGCCGTCAAATTCTTCCATGGCTTTCTTTGAAGTTCATCTGTGTAAGGCTATCTTTGTCGAAATGCATCTGTGCCTTTGATATAAGTTCTATTCCTAAGAAAGCCTATTTGTTGCGACCGCGTCTTCCAGTCCAAGATGTCTGCCGTACAGACTTCGTGAACAGCGTACCTTTTGCCTACTTTTCTGGCCTCACTGATAATTACTCCAAGTTGTGATGGGACAAAATTTTCTGTGTTTCTCTTCAGTGCCCTTTCGATACAAGCGTGTACTGAGTCATTTTCATTGTGTCCGTGGTTTGGAACAAGAATTGTCAATCTATTTCTTTGATGTTCTTTGATTCACAAAGACATGATGGAACATTGCAGGTAATATAGAATTTTTGTTTTGACCGGCACACCCATCACAGTAGAGATCAATAGTTTTCATTCCTTTGTTATCTTGCTCAACTAGAAATTGATATATACAAGAGGCAATTTCATTGGCGCCCCTTCCTGCAATTGCTTCATGCCACACAAAACAGTCAACTGATGAGTCCTTCAAATTAAATATTGTGAAGTTAAAGTTTGATAGGCGTCTTTTATAGAAAATTTCTGATCTGCAACTCTTCGGCAGGTAGATAACTTGCTCAAGATCAAAGCATACTGCCACATGAGTATCGACAATGGACGCTTTTGACTTACTTTCAAGTCTGTCTCTTCTTGTTTCTTCCTTTTCTTTTATATGCGAATCATACGTTGCTTGAAGTACGATTTTCTCTTCATCGCTGCTTTGATGGAAAGTTTCACAGATTTTACACAAGTCTTTCGTCGGTTTGTGGAAACGTAAGTTTAGGCTTTTGAAGACCGAGTAGTACTTGCTGTACGAACTCAATTCTATCATTAGATTTCATGTACATTTCGTACATAATGGGAACTGATAAACACGGGGAGAGAAACATACTGGACGTATCCCGCCGGCAGTAATGCGATTCCACTTTTGGAAATAAATTTATATGATTTTCAATTGCTTCAGTCAATTGCTTATCAGAACTTTGTCGCTCACCTTTTCGTCCACCTCTTAACTCAGGTTGTAAGACACCGTTATTGTCAGTTTTATCTAACATTGTCCTGACTTGTCTTTCCAAAATTACGAGTGTGGAGAGGAACATAATTTTGCATACCTGAATTCAACACCCGTCGATCTTCAAGAAAAATGTAAAGGTTCTCGTTTCTCCTACCTTTCACACTCGAAGGCATCTCCAGCAAGATGTGCGGTTGTAAATACTTTCTTTTCTCATCCAAAGACGGGAGGTCGTAGTAGCAATTTAACAGATTAGTCCTTTGCTCGTCGGAAATGTTTTTGCATTTAAAGTTTCTCATAACACATCTTGAAGAAGAATCACAAGGTGCTCTAAGAACACGTCGAACAGGTTTGATATTACCACTTGCAGTTGAAACGTATTCGAATCCATCATTTCTTGCTTTCTTTGCTATTGTTTCCGCTCTTCTACTTGATTTTCGTTTCTTACATGTGTTGTCATTGCTATCTTCAGGTGTAGGGCCCTCAATGATAAATGATTCTCGCGTTTGGAAGAAACATTTGAATCACTATCGGAGTTATCGTCCATATTCGTTATCATTTCAGCTATCTTCTCGGCGTTTTTCAGCTGCATTCTCGACGTCATGTTAATGCAGATATCAAGTCTAAAATGAAGTCAGTCTGTTTTCGATATTCTTCTTCAGTCAATGAGTCACTTGTCTTATTGTTACCTTGCATAGATATCTCACCTTACGAAGCATCAATCGTTTACTTGGCCGGCAGACATCGCTATAAATGAAGTCAGTCTGTTTTCGATATTCTTCTTTAGCCCGTTCAACTCGGATGTCGAGCGCTGCTCGACATGAGATATCTGTTCTCTGAAGCGAATATTTGAATTCATCACTCCTCTCCGTGAGCGAATAGACATCACTGGCAAGTTAGCTCAGGAGCGAATAAAATTTCTGACATTCCTCATCTTTCTAACTTTGTTTTAGAATGAATAGCTAGGGATATTCTTTTGTAGTTGACATAGGCCTAGCCACTATTTGACGCACTTCATCTAGCTACATGTAGTCTACATGACACAGTTAGCCTCTTGTCATGTGATCGATGGAGATTGGATAATTCTTAGGGAAATGGCAGGTTATTTAGTATTCACCGATGTATCCCAAAAAGAACAAGTTACATCCACTATGCATGTACTGCACAAAACATGAGAAAAGTCACAGACGTCAGTGCTTGTAGAGCCGGAAGCAAGGGTCGATACACAGACCCGGATTGCCTGGACAATCCGGGCACATGTACCGGCTCTCCTTTCGCAATCCATTGCGATGGCAGAGTCGGCAGCGCTTGGTCGACCGCGGTTTGGCGGGCGTGCTGGGTACCTTGATGGCTTGATGCCCGACCTTGATGGACTTTGAAGGGCGGCCACGGGAATTTCGACCTTTGCCTGAAAAATCAAATCAATCGAACATCAATACACTTCTTTAGACTTATTTACAAATGATTATCTTACCTGTCTTCATCATTGTCCTTTCGATGAAAGTAAGCGTGAATTTCAGGAACGGCTGTCTGCCACCATCGGAGCAGTAGGCAACATGCGCATTCAAGTCTCTGTATCAGATGAAGGCCGTATTTAGTCATCCAATTCAAACTCTTCCGAGTAACATCATATCGCTGTATCAAACTATCCGTGCGATCAACTCCGCCCATTTTTGCATTGTATTTCAGGATCGTTGTTGGCTTGTCAATCAACTCTTCATTTCCACCTTTCTTTATTCTGTTTATTTGGACTGTGCCTGCCGATTCTTCACTATCGAGGACGTAGATATTCTTCGTTCCGCTCTGCTTTTTGTCCACGAACTTCGAGCACAAGAGTGATCCCTTCCTCGCAAAAGTCGTTTCAAAGGCATGAGAGTGCAAGCTCTTCAGTATGTCGGGAACGCGTCGATTTTCCCGCCATGTGCCGGTGAAGTAAGTTCCCTTGCTCAAAAGGTATGACGCAAGGTTTTCGCTGGTAAAGAAGTTGTCAGTCACTACATGATGGCCAAGATGAAACAATGGCTTCGTTAGATGCAAAACGATCTTCGACGCAAAAGGCATATCGTTGAACTCTCCAAAATCGATGTTCTTCTGTGACACATACGTTTCAAAATTGAACAGATATCCAGTGTCACTTTCACACAAAGCGTAAGTCTTCACACCATACCGTGCTCTCTTCGACGGGATGTACTGCTTGTACATAAATCGCCCTCTAAAAAGCAACAGAGTCTCGTCAACGCTGAGATACTTTGAGGGGTGGTATATCTCCTTGCAAATAGATTTAACACAATCCAGAAATGGACGGATTTTCTTCAAGACGTCGTTGTCTGGTAATTGAGTGTAATCAGCGAAGCGAATGTATCGAAGCAGTTGCAAAAATCGATCCTGTGTTAGCGATTCCTCTTGAGCGAAATAAGGCGTACTGATGATGTCATCCGTCGACCAATATGATTGAAACGTGGGCTTCCTAACAATTCCCATGAGAAGAGTCAGGCACAGAAACTTCCTCAACTCGGCACTGTTGGTAGGCTTTCACTTCGAATCACCTGACAGTTGGGCACGGATGTTTGTAAATTCCACCAACATGTCGACAAGAGAAGGTGAAATAAAGAGGTCACAGTACTTTAGGATGAGTTCGTCGTCGTCGTCATTTGATGAAGGTTTCAAATCACTTCTAGTTCCAGACACCGCGATGAAGGGGTCGACATTGCATCCCTGGTCGTCCTCTGGAAACACAATCCTCCAGTCATCAAAACTGTCGGAGTCATCGTCATCAGAACTAGACGACTTACTTTCCGATTCTACAGTTTCGTCGACGTCCATGGCGTTCCCATCCTCATTCGACGGCTGGTCTTCCTCATGGTCACTTATGTCCAGTGCTGATGTCCCACGCTGGCCTCCTCTCAAATTCTCGATTGCAGTTAACAAAGCAGCGCGTCGTCCAGTAGCCATCTCGATCACACCAAAAATGATTCACAATGGAATGAATACCTACATAGTTACTCGTTCGCGTAAGCACTGAGCGCTTCAGACCTCGCAGATATCTATGATTCAAATTTCTCAATGTCAGTCGCATTGTGTTAGCGAGGCAATATCATTGAATTGATTACTCATCATTCAAACAACCAGATGATAAAATTCAGATGACTAACTGTCCGTCGGACATAAAGAGCTACTAGAACTTGTAGAATTCATACGTGATATTTTGAGCAAGTTTGTTGCAATTGATTTTCTTCTTTTCGATTAATCGGAAGGCACTACAATGATACAGGCTGATAGCCTGATTCACATGTACTTAGACATAAGAAAAAAAGTACAAACATGTACAATAGAAACCAAGAGAGCATCTTACAAGTTCAAGCAAATGCATGTCGAGCAGCGCTCGACATCCGCTTCTGAAGGTTGAAATGTCATAGATTTATTCGAGTTGAACGGGTTAGTCAATGAGTCACTTGTCTTATTGTTACCTTGCAAAGATATCTCACCTTACGAAGCACCAATCGTTTACTTGGCCGGCAGACATCGCTATAAATGAAGTCAGTCTGTTTTCGATATTCTTCTTCAGTCAATGAGTCACTTGTCTTATTGTTATCTTGCATAGATATCTCACCTTACGAAGCATCAATCGTTTACTTGGCCGGCAGACATTGCTATAACGTCAATAAGAGCATGAAATCACCATAAAAACATTTATGTATTGAAAATTCGAACTGATACGTCGGTCTGACAAAACACACCATTGGCAAAATTTGACATACGTCATTTTGTGACTTAATGAAAATATAATTTGCAATTATAAATATGCATTTACGATATATTACTATTATCAGACATTAGCGGGAGATCATTAAAATGTATTTTTCTCAATTTTCAAAAATTTCTTCATATGTCGGTTTGACAAAAATACATCGAAATGCTGTAAGTTAAAAGTCAAAAGTGCAGGACAAGCCCACTACTATAAAGAAAATTAGTAAGGTAAAGAAATGAAGGTTTTTCGTTCTTTTTAGTGGCATGCTTGTCCTGCATTTTTGACTTTTAACTTACAGTATTTGTTTTTAATGATTTATTGATTATTAGTGTATATTCTGCTTTCGATCTTCTTTGCTTACCTATCACTTTAGGTGCATGATTAAGGCGAACAGCCGGAAGCTCACGATTTTTATAAAGCATCTGGTGTCTGTTGAAATTTACCTCTCGTTTTGGCTGTTTTTCCAACTTGAATTCGGGCACGGGGAGAACCACATCTTCATGAACAGTATGAAACAAGTTGGACATCAAAAGGAATGAATATTTTTCAACAAGCATCCTTATTAAGCGGAAATTAGGCTGATAATCTTTGAAATTCATGAATTGCATTATAATGCAACTCCCTGCAAGTCTTCAAGGAAAAGATGATATCTTAGGAGAGCTTCTTGGCTGAGAAATCATATTTTTAATTCAATTTTCAGCGGCATGATTCTATGATTTACAAGGCGTCACTTCTTAAATCTGAATAGGAATGTAGACCCATTTACATCTTTGAAAGTTCATTGTGATCAGTTTCTTTGATTCCAATGTTTTGCTCTTTCAGTGGCATTTGAACCGATTTGAACAACTTTTGGTATATGGGTAGAAAATATCCTCACATGCGTGTCGCTAAAGTTTTATGACGATTGATTAATTTCTACGGAATTTTAGACAATTTGAAAACATGGTGGGGAGATAACCGATAAGTACCAAATTAATGCATATAGATCAAATAAGCATTCAAGGAAGACATAATTATTTGAATCACAAGGAAACAGTAACAGAAATAATTCGTCTATTCATCAGGGATGAACTAAGCGTCATAGCGAAGCGTAAGTCCTTTCAGTTCTACAGAGTGGAGCAGCAACAACCTCTACCATTAATTATTGACACAAACTGCAAAATAAATGTCACAACTGATTTCTACGGATGAACATTGAGCGGATACTCTATGTTAGTCTCATGATAGGCAGATATCTATGTGATTCCATGCTTAGTGATAGCAGGGATGGGGGATGGGCCGTACATCCCAAGCTATATAATGTACAATTTGCCATTTCACCAAACATATTGCGATAAGAGAGAATAAATGCGTGACAATATGCGACAACACCTCTGTGATATAAAGAACTGCAACTTTTGGGTTTACTTATCAAAAATGTCCTCTTTATTCAAACATTCTCCGTGTAGATAAAAGAGTGATTATAAAACTGATGGCATTTGATAGACGTGATTGACGACACTGCTTCCTCAAACTGCTGTATTTCATTCGATGTCGGCAAGAGTCACTCCAGCAGATCGAGCGGCAGAATGTTCACTGAAGATCGATTGGATGCGAGGATCCGTCAGTCTTCACTTTGTGCAATTTTTACGCTTTTCTGTCCTGTTTGGAAAGGAGCATATCTCAGGAAAGAGAGAGAGATACGTTTATTGATTCTTGAAATGATAATCAAAATATATAATCGAAGTGAAGATACAAATTGCGATTTGAAAATCATAAAATAAAGTAAGCGACTCAGTCATGAAGTGCAAATGACGCGCTTATGCACACTGATGGTGAAAAAGAATTGCGACGCAAGGAAGTTCTGCAAGAAGGCACTGAGATGCGACCACTTGGTAGAAACACAGGATTAAGAAAATGCAGTAGAGATTTGGCATTGGAAATATCTCGCTTAATATTCAACGACAAATGAGACCTTCTGGAGGAAAGATCTTCTGACATAGTAATGCCCTTGATTTTTAGGCATCGCCTTTGAATTTTCTCTAAGAAGTTTGATTGTTCTCTCAACGTCTTCGCCCTCTGTGTATTTACATAATTTTTGCTCAGGTCTGTAGCTCATTATGTTTGCCGTCTTGCGCGTCTTTATAGGCTCTGATGAGTGGCATCGATTTCCCCTCCTCTTCACAAGCAATGTAGCATTAATTAGAAACGGAAGATTCATCATAAGTGGTCTAATCATCTTCGTGCCTGGTCAAGTTGACGCCATCAAGTGGAAGCTTTGTTAACGGTCGTACTATGTTCCATGCTGCCAGCTGAACTGTCTCTAGCTGTCTCTTCTTCACTTTCAGCAGCCGCTGCTGTATTGCCAAACAATCAATCAGCATCATAGACTGCTTTTCTCACTGGTCTTTGTCACCAGCAGATGAATGAAAATAGTCAACACTCTTTGACAATCGGTCACATGCGCATCGATAAATAAGATCGGTCAGAGATTACATGACTGATTCAGTTCCCTAAGACAGAAATATTAAAAGTCACGGAACGGCAAGTCCCTGTAGTAAGCCGATTTCAAACAATAATCAAATAATGCAAGAGGTCGGTGACCGAAGTCGGCCTGTTAAGGGTTTTCATCATTTTCGATTGATTGAATGCATTTTGGTAAATTCTATTTCGGGACATTCTAATCCGAATAATTAGAAGCTTCGAATTTCTGCAATTACTATTTACATATTTAATAATACATGAACTCACACAATCTAATTTTACACAATAACTCACTTGACTGAATTCAGCTGCGCCCCTCCTCGGTAACATTATCCAGAAAAGAATTAACATTTTAATTTCCTGGATCAACAACATCAAGAGCATGTATCGTCGGTAGGTTACTTCCACCATGGTTTTCACTTTCTTGCCAAGATGGCCACTAACACCTACGCAGCGCAGAAATCACGAGCTCCCTGTGACATCGCATTAGTTGATTCAACACTTATATTGAAATTCGTTAGACTCGCCTCATAAATTCATCTTTAACCGATCTCATGATGTGAAAGCACGTTGGAAGCAAAGTTGGGATGACTGGAAAGGTCGGGATAAATTAGAATGAAGTTGTACTCCATCAAACAATCATGAATAATTATTTTTGTACAAAATATAACTCGAGAAAATCAAAAATACAGTCTGTCCCACATTATTAGTCACCCCCTATTCTTTCATGCATCTGTCTGTAAATGAATAATAATTTTTATTTCCAAGTTATATAATGGTATGATATCTATTATATGATATTAAGCCCCTCTATAATGATATTTATTATTCATAAACAACAAAAAGCAGCAAGTTTCCATCAAATATGTACTTGTAATAGGACATACATGTAATTGCATGCAAATTATAAAATTATCGGAAAAACATGAGAAGAATCAGCACTTTGTATGTCCACCTTTCTCTCGAATGAGAGCAGCAATTCTATCAGGCATGGAATCGACGAGACGTTGTCCTCAAATTCATAGGTCCCTATTACACACAGTACAAGATACATGTAATGATAAGTATCAAGCGCAATTGTCCCGAAAGCCTCTGCATTGCATACATCAGTTTGTCGATTGTCTCATGCGCATGTCGGTCACATGAGATGAATCATTCGGGAAGCGTACATTGTAATTGTTGTATCCAATCAACAATCGTTTAGTCAGAAAACAATCGTTGAACGCCATCAATTGAAACAATGAATGTTATGAAGTCATGGGACGTCGCCCTGATATTCACGCTGAGGTCAAAAATCAAATATTGATTGCGCTTGCAACAAGAAGCACCATTCCTGCAACAGCCAAGCGTTTCAAGGTATCGGAAAGAACAGCACAACGAATCAAGAAGAGAGGTATTCCAAATCACAGAATTGGTAAATGTGGTCCGAAGAGACAGACTTCAAAAGTAACAGACCGATTTATATGTCGACGTGTGGCAGCCAATCCAAATCTGGACAACTGGCTGAAGATGGCATCAGTTTCAAAATCCACTATTCATCGCCGGTTGAAGGAGAAAGGATTCTGTAGTGTTGTACCAGCCAGGAAACCACGTTTGACAGCCAAAATGCGCATTAAACGACTACATTGAGCAAAAAACTGCAAACATTGGACACTGGAAGACTGGAGGCGTGTCTGCTTTTCAGATGAATCGACTTTCGAATGCTGAGATGCCGGTGGACTACGGGTTTGGCAACTGTGGTCTGTCATGTCTTACCATGGCACTGGTCGATTGCATCTCGTTGAAGGAACAATGAACAAGCATGTTATCGAGACTTGTTATCGAGCATGTTATCGCCTTGATGATTTAGGTGCTGCTGTTTTGTAAGATCTTAGCATCACAATTACCTGATATTACAATGGAGTGTCTGCTCTTTCCTCAGAAATGGAGTGACAATTCCAGTACGAAAAACACGCATTTTTTGTAGAAAAACGATTCAAAAAGAAGAAAATGCAAGTAAAACATTTTTTTGAGAAAATGGAAAGATCTGAATATACGAGTAGTTTATGCATGGCCTCTTCACGATTAGTTATACAGCTGAAATTTATAGTTTTGCAAAACTTTTATTGAGAATGAAATCCTAGGAGACCATAGTGACAACTGAAATCTTTTGACCGTGCAAATTAAACATAGATAAAAATGAAGTTAAATCAAATGTTTGAGTTGTAATTTTCTTCGGTTGTTAACTTTACTGGTGCCCTTTGCAGCCTGAGAACGCAATTTTTGAATGACGGATTCAAACAGATGTCCTAAATAAGTCTGCTTTTACCACATGTATGCGGATAGTACAAGGATAAACTTCAGAAGTCCGCAACCATCCGATAATTCTCCGGATACAGGCGGACAAAGAATAATAATAATAATAAGAGCTTTATTCCGATATGGCAAATGGATGACGTATTACAATTGATGAAGAAAGACAATCATGCAAGTTACTTATAAGTCAGTCCGATAAAAGGAGTGGTGGACTGAAGACAGAAATGTCAAATGGTAAAGTCAGCGTGAAGTATTCGGTTGAAAAAGTTCCTTCCGGTCGTGGTTTATCTTAGGGGTTTACTAGAGCATTGTAAACTTAATTTCGTACGTCCTTGATGAAGCAATCTGTGAAACACTTTCAATCTGCTTTCTAAGCAGTTCATTTGATGACGTATATTGCGTCCGCAGATCCACTCACTTTGCCTGTAGCTGCGCGAGGGTCGCCTCTGCTTCCCGCTTCCTCTTGAATGTGATCTCTTGACTTCTGTCCTTATTTCTTTTGGCCTCCAAGGCGCAGCGATATCTTTGACGAGCACCTCGGAGACTTCTCATAATTAATGGGCTAATTGCCAAGGACAGAGGCCCACCTGCTTCTGCTAACGCGTCATAAACAACTCTTTGCGCAACCAATGAAGATTCAGCTAAATTTTCGACGATCATATCATTATTGATCGAGAATCAGTGGTCCCACGCGCCAAATTTCCGTTTTTTACGTAGGGCGAGTAAATTTACGCAGGTAGACAATTTCGAATATCTGATTAATGGAAGCACAATAAAGTCTACACAGAATTTCAATGCGATTATTACCTTCACGTCTGGATGCGATGACTTTACATGTATATATAGACTTACCATGTGAGAAAACTGTATCCATACAAAGAATGTCAAAATAGCATGTTAATTTTATGAATAAAAGAAAAGCCGTACTATGTATAGGAATAAGCTCCTAAATTTCGCCTACTCAAGTCACATCAGAGGATAGAAATCTATAATAATTTCTAGAATGTTTTCCCCAAAAATTGATGTTTTGAGTATTGAAAATAAAATATGTGAGACATGGACTTTCCAGAACACTTAACCCTCACCTTGAAACCGATGCTATTGGGGATGACTGACCAGTTAGAAACTATGTATTCGAAGACAGGTGCATTTATCTCCCCATCTATTCATCATCTACTACTCACAGAATATCATGAGAAAAACACCACATGGTTTTGAAAGGAGTGTCTCCGTTGGTGGCCACCATATAACCAACCTCACATATGCTGACGACATTGCTCATAGCGGGCAATATGATGGAACTAGGAATTGGTGGACAGAGTAAGAATTGAAAGCGAAAGAACCGACTTGCTACGTAATGCAAAGAAAACGAAAACAATGAAAACTCAAAGAAGGGATACGAATGGAAATGTTGGCGATATGGTCATCAAAAACAAAATTAATAGTCAACCTGCTGAAAATGTTGTGCAGGTCACTTTCTGTATCTTGGTGTTATTTTCACAGTCACTTATGGCAACAGAGAGAAAACTGGCATTCATTGGACATGTCCTATGCAGCACCAACTATGATAAAACTGCTTAGTAGAGTGGTGCATGGACCATTGGGAAGTTGGTGACCGAAAACCCGCTACTATGACGAACTGAATAACCTGTGCGGCATGTTTATATTGGCGGCTACGCAGGTAGCTCAAGATAGGAGCCGATGGAAAACCATTGTGCGGAGGGCCACAGCTGGTCGCGACCGTTCAATCTATCAATGAAGATGTTGTTGGATAAACGATTTGCTTTGATCAGCTATCACATGATAACGTCAAGGAAATATTGGGAATATGTCTGATTGGATTGGGAAAGTTAAGTCATGCAGAATACAACCGAAATAGAGACTTTTGAAGATACATGAAAATTACAAATAGTCTGCTAGACTCTCAGCTATTGAACAAGAAAAACAGCAGTTTCTCAACCAAATAAAGGAATGCACCGAAAATACTGAGGCATGATAATCAATCCACATTTTGATTTGGAATGCATTAATTGTAGCATACAACTGAAAGTATTACATTATAAATCTGTTGTGAGCAGTGTTAACAGGTTATTGCTATGATAATTACATACCATAGATCAGGGATTGCACTGGGTCAAGATCCGACGGATCCGGTTGTAAATATCCGGGATCCGGTATGAGATCTGCCCGGATCCAGCGAAGAGCGTTTATGATAAGATGTTGATGGTCATTAATGCTGTGGAAAATCCTATTTAACGATAGAAGTTATAAAAGTTTTAGAGCCTCAAACTCGTTTTTCTCGTTACTCACTTACAATTGTGAGTGGCAGCCAGGAATGCAAATATAAATCTTCATAGAAATGTTTCCTCCAGGAATGTCTGTAGCTCAGTATTGAATGACCATCTGTACGAGTACAAAAAAATGTAGCTTTTTCATGCTTCGTTCATTCTAATTGTCATGTTACCGTTGTAGACTTGTAACCATTGCACTCGCTTTACCATTCCACACCAAGGAATGAATGGAAATTCATGAACTCCAAAGTTAATAACATTGAGAAATATCCATTGTGCTTCTCCAGAAATATGGTATTGATCCGACTACCTTATACTTGCAATGAACAATAGCTGTAATTATTAAGAAGTCTAATAGTTGGATATGTGCATATTAGTTAAACAAACACAAATAAAAGCAGGTTTGCTGTCTTTTCTTTATTTTAATTAAATACACTTGTTTATTGTTATTGAAATTGTTTTTTGATTGACAATCATGGTAAATATAGGCCACAACTTAATTAATTCAGAAATTCAGCTGCAGTTATCATGTTCTAAGAAAGAGTACACATTTCTCTAAGCTCGGTCTCAATTGTAATACCGACAGTTTAGATGCTTATAGTCATCTATTGATATTTAGTAATGATAATTTGCAAAAAAGATTATAACAACTGATAACCAGAATGACAATTAACTGAAGTTGGCGATAGCAAAATCCTAGAATTTCAAAGTCACTTCATTAGTATGCTTTTATGTATTATGAGCAGGACCGACGAAATATGCAATGCATAAAATGCATGTTTCAGCTTTAATTGGATAAAAAATGCATATCATGAAAATAAGTGCTTTTAAATACAAGTATAGATGATTCCTTGATAAAACAGGAGTTATCATAAACATATCGTGTCTCGTTTCCTGTGTTGACATCTATCTTCTCCTTTCTGTCTTTTACCTTAGATTGCGGTCTAAGGCTCAGCAGTGGACAATGTCTAGTTTTATCTTGAAGATGCCCTATTTTCAGAAGACACTGCATGCTATATACTGCTTATTCATTGGTCGGATTCCTGTGATTCCTTCACGTTGTCGCAAGCTGGAAGAAGCTCACATGTCACTGCCACCCTCTCCGATAACCACCCGTTGGGGCACATGGATGTAAGCATTGGAATACTACCTCACCAATTATCAGACCCTGAAAAAGTGATTGTTGACTTGGAGGATTATTGTACAGCAATCGTTAACCTGAAGGAGCTAATCGAAAAATCAGACACTGAGATTGCAAGAGGTATCATAGATATTTCCTCTAAATATGGCTCTATTCCTCATTGTCTGAAGCAGCCTCAAAACCGTAAGTGCAATCCGTCTCAAGCCAAACAACTGATCGATGTCATCAGCGATGACTTTGATGCGAATGTAAGGACCAAGCTGGAGGACTTTCTTCAAAAGAACACAGGATTCAAGAAGCTGGTTGAGAGTGACTTTGAAGGATATTCATTGGAAGAACAATTGCTATTGTCGCGATCTCCGGTTACCTCTTCTGACGTTGAGAGACGTTTTTCAGAATACAAGGCATCAGGCATGAGGAGTAAACGCATTAGTATGACTAAGGAAAACGTCCGCATGCACTGTGTATTAGGCATGAACTCAAAGCGCTGACAGATGATTCACCATTTATGCATACATAGGCCTACATTTCTTACTATATTGCAGCTATTTAAATAATCAGAACGATATTGCATAAATACAGTTTTCATTGCATAAAATTACTTTTTAAGCGCATTTATATGCGCATAAAACGATCACTTGTTAATGCATATTTGGTCGGCCCTGATTATGAAACGCATAATTTTAACTTGATCTCAGAAACCAGACTATTCAATATTTCATGATAGTGAAAGTGAATTACATGCAATTGAATCACTTTTGATAATAGGATCCGGGTGTTTGCAAAAACCCGGGTATTTGCAATCCCTGATGTAGCTGAATTCGTGGATGAATGAGCATGATAACTATAACTACATGTTGTACTTTGTCAATGGTCTATAAGTCAATTGAATTTATTAAGATGCCTAAACTTGTAAGAAATTGACAAAAAAGCTTAATTTTCAGAAAGTACCGTGCTTTGAATTAGGTCAAATTCAACAAAATCGGGATGTTATCAGAAATACTACAAGTCACCCAATACTAGAATCGTAGCCATTATAACTTTGGAGCAATATCAAAAAATGACTAGGGAAGATCCTGGATCCCCGTGGGTAAAAGTGGGTTAAGCCTTATTATGTTCTGAGAATAGAAGCAATAAATCAAGTTCGATTTGTAAAAAGCTTCTATCTTTATATAACTGAGCAAATAGTAGAACCAATACCATTGTTCAAAATTGGATGAGAATCGTCAAAAAATCAATTTACGCAGCGCTTCCACTTTTTACCTCATTTAAGCAGAAAATTCGCGATTTACGCAGGCGTAGGACCACTGTCGAGAATCCATTTTCTACTTGCGCGTTTCGGTGTGAAAACAACAGCACCTTCTTTACAACAAGTCGCAAGTCTTGTCTTTCGGTACTATTACCGATAAGCTTGAAGTAAAATTCATCAAGCTGTCATTTTTTATGAACCCGAATATTCTTCATAAATGCTTGGTCTTGACAACACATACTGAATTGTAGTTTGGCAGAATCAGCAACTTCTAGAGATATTCGATTTTGTTTCATCAGAATCTCCGGCAATTTTTGCATACTTTTCGGAAAGACTGACGCTTGTTCCTATCAGGTTTGGTGAAATAGCACTGGAATTTCCCACAAATTTGCAATTCATAGGCAAGAGCTCAATCAGTTTCTGATAACCTAAGCTGCACTTAGGTCAAACATTGGGCCTCAAAAGAAGGCCACTGTTTGACTTCAAATCAAGTTCAGCAATTTCTTTCAATGTGCTGAGTTTAGAATGTGATTCAGCTTCCATGAAGCGCGACAGCAAAGACTGTATGATATCCTTCAGTGCATCGTGCATCAATGGCAAAAAGGGTTCATTACTTTGAAATCTGGATAAGAAAGATTCTACCAGCAATGCCACTGATTTGAAGAAATGAAGTTTACAAGGAAGAAGTGGGTCATCTAGGCAAGCCTTCACGTGCTCAAAAACTTGACTACTTGAGTTCTGTTCATTACAATCAACACATTTCTTGAGAGATGGTCGGATTTGCAATGCCCTATCTCGCACAGCAGCATTTTCTAACCATCTCACAGCACAGAACTTCAAGAGGAACACTTCTGAATCAGTCAATTAAACACAAATGTGTTGTCGACGCTAAGTCAATCTAAAATTCCCGACTGTATACGGATCCCGATTTTTCCCGACCGCGGACAACTTGTTAATGATATCGCTACATTATCCGTAAATTTTCATTCCAAGACTTCATTTCTTTAGACATCGATTTGTTATCTCCGGGATTTTGCGGACTAAAGCGGATACCCGTGCGGCATCCGGAAATGCACGGATAAACTCCTCCTGGGGCGGATATGCCGTCCGACATCCGGAAATGCACGGATAACCTCCTGGAGCGGATACCCGTGCGACATCCGGAAATGCACGGATGACCTCCTCCTGGAGCGGATACCCGTGCGACATCCGGAACTGCACGGATGACCTCCTGCTGGGGCGGATACCCGTGCGACATCCGGAAATGCACGGATAACCTCCTGTTGAGACGGATACCCGTGCGTTGCCGTCAAAATCAATGTGAGAAGTCAAATCTTTTCCATTGTGTGAATATGCCTAATGTTTGCTATATAGGCCTATTCTTTGCAGAGAAAACTTCTAAAAATGCCATTGTTCACAACCGGGCAATAAAGCCAAGGTCTAGCTTTCAAGAATAGTGACTAAAGAATACAGATAATGAATACCTTACTGCGTGTGGAAGGCCTACTCAGACTGCGTCGAATGAACAAGTCATGTAAGATAGCCCCGACCATAGAGTACTCCATGGCTCGGACGAAGTGCATAAGCTTCAAAAACTTTCATCATTGCTGAAGGTACTTCATTCTGCCTTGAAGCATCACCTACTCCATACAAAAGCATTGAAACCAGTTCAGTAACTGCATCCATCAGGCTTCCTCAAACAGAGAAAGAGAAGAATCAAACTTCATATGCACAAAACTGACCATGTCTCAAAAACGTGATACGAACATAATAAACACAAAGACTACTGCTGGTGTTCAGTGTCTTTCACCTCTGTAGGACACCAGTGAATGATTTCATGACCATTTTGATTTCATAGACGTTGAGTGTGTATAAATTTAGTAAACCTGTAAGAAATAGGCCATCTTCCATGAAAACTAGAGATTTACAACCTAGAGTAATCATAGACTAAGTTTGTAAAACGTTTACTGCTACCCATTACTTAGTGATGAAAATTTTCCATGGAAAATTATGGAAAAAATTGGAAAATTTTGGAAAATTATGGAAATTTTGGAAAATTTTGGAAAATTTTGAAAGTTTTGATTTTTGTGATACGCCCTATAATTGGGGCGGTTCCGCAGCCGAGGCAGGTACACACCAATAGAATGGGTCTAAAACTCTTGATTTCATCATTATTTCGATTAAAGCGATCGTAGCATTGCGAGTTCCGTCCGCGGATTTTTGAACATTCCTTTGCCACCAGTGGCTTGTGCTAATTTGCTAGCATTTTTGATTATCACACAGACACCGTTTGGGATAACGTGAATCTTGCTTTAGAATAGAGGTATATTTTCATGCAATGTGAAAGATCTGGAGCAAAAATAATTTTGGTGTTTGCTCGTTAGCTTGAAAGTTAATTTATTGTGCAACCTTGATCATAGTGATGCAAATTCTCCATACGTTGATGAATATGCGAAGAATAAGCACACAGTACACGCAGCATTATACATGAGCGACCATATTGGAAGACTGTGAACTCGTGAGATATTTGGAAACTAAAGATATCTGTGATGAATAAAAGAATATCTATGACAGTTTCTAAGTTCTGACATATTGTCCGATCTTCGTTGAGGACAAACTGCATGCACATCTTCCATTTCTACCTCATGGTTCAGATCTAGTTCCAAATCGATTTCAGATCTACCCAAATGAATTTCAGACATTTCCAGATGAATTGGAGATTCCCCAGTTGAATTTAAGATCCTTTCAAAGTTGGGTTTCTGATAGATATCTGAAATTCAATTAGAGAAATCTGAAATCCATCTAATATCTGAAATTCATTTGGGATGATCTGAAATAGACATGGAAAGGGTGCAGTTGGTTCCAAAAGGTAACATGCAGGAATGATAGAGAAGTTTTCGGTCTTTGCATATTGCATAGTCTTTTCAAACGACTACAACAGGTCTCCAAAACAAAGGAAAAAATGTCAATCACCAAAAAAAAATTTCAAAATTTTCCACTGGAAAATTTTCCATTTGCATCACTACCATTACCTCTATAGGACACCTGTGAAGGATTCCATGACCATTTTGTGTAGGTACCTGTCGTTGAGTGTGCATAAATTTAATAAACCCGTAAGAAATAGGCCATTTTCTATGAAAACTGGAGATTTACAACCTAGAGAAATCATAGACTAAGTTTGTAAAACGTTTGCTGCTACCCATTACCTCTATAGGACACCTGTGAAGAATTCCATGACAATTTTCTGTAGGTACCTGGTCGTTGAGTGTGCATAAATTTAGTAAACCTGTAAGAAATAGGCCATTTTCTATGAAAACTGGAGATTTACAACCTAGTTTGATCATAGACTATAGGCCATTTTCTATGAAAACTGGAGATTTACAACCTAGTTTGATCATAGACTAAGTTTGTAAAACGTTTACTGCTACCCATTACCTATATAGGAAACCTGTGAAGGATTCCATGACAATTTTGTAGGTACCTGTCGCTGAGTGTGCATAAATTTAGTAAACCTGTAAGAAATAGGACATTTTCTATGAAAACTAGAGATTTACAACCTAGTTTGATCATAAACTAACCCAAGAAATTGAATTTGAGAAGGATGACGAAGAGTTACCGAAGAAGCGAAAAGCAGTACGAAGTTCGAGTCGGTTGAGTCGTGTGAAGGAGTGGGTCGTGTCATGTGACGTGGCTGGCGGTTTCAAATTTCCGGCGGAGGTGGTAGTAGTGACACAACTACGTCTAGATCTGATCGTGTATTCAACAGTGAGACTGAACGCCATTCAATTGAACTACTTCATCAACAAATGCCGTTCAAAATTTTCGTAAACTTGTCATTCAGTGGTGGTCGACATCACAGAGTGTACATGTTTTAGGAACTGACAGTGCCGTGGGAGGATCGACTAGAGGAGGCGCATGAGAGAAAGACGAATAGATATGAAAAGCTGGTGGAAGTGTAGAAGGAAAGGATGGACGATCAATATATGGCCGGTATATTATATATCCGCCGAGTTCTAGAGAGTTCCTCTTCTTTCCAGACAGGATCAAAGAAAAACACGTAAATCCAATGGGACTAAGATTGTAGTTTTTCGTTAAAATGAAATTTTCTATGTTTTCTATTTTTAAACGGAAATCACTAAGCCCATAGTCATATTTTTTGGTATGTAACGTCTTCAGGTCATTTCCTATGTTGTGCATGTGCTATTATCATGCATCTGATCGGCTATGTATGTGAGAATGTGGTTCAATGTGGATGAAGTGGGACAACATGTTGGTATTTGCTGACACTATTAAGAGGTTCGCCAAATCTAAATGTGTTTCGCTTTATGGACAGGGGTGCGTGAACATGAAAGAAAATGACCTGAAGACATTGCATGCCAAAAAATGTGACTATGGGCTTAGTACTTTTCGTTTAATCAGAGAAAGCATAGAAAACTTCATTTTAACGAAAAACTGCAATCTGCGTCCCATTGGATTTACATGTGTTTTTCTTTGATCCTTTCTGGAAAGAAGAGGAACTCACTATAGAACTCGGCAGACCCGCAGACTAGTAGTAGGCATAAGGTGTACATCATTCTGTGAAAGTCTCACTTTCGGCCTATTTCCCTGCAGAAACTCGTTCTGGCTGCTAAACTAGTAGATGGCGGTTGTCGCAACTTTGTCGGACACTCGATGGTACGTTTTTTGAAGAGCTTGGGATTAGAGAGAAAAGTCACGAAAGCAGAGAATGATTTGATTGAAATAGCGATGAGATCATCTGCGCGGATATGGAACTGTGCAAAGCTTTCACCCAGCAACAGACAATGATTGACAATCCTTAGTGGACTCCGTCACCCAGGCAAGCGAGTTCAGAGGAAGGGGTCGAAACTCGCAGATGAGATGCATTGTGCTGAATGTTCTAGTGCTCGCTCTAAAGGCATTGCAATGTTTAGTTATCTATCTTCTGAGGTATGGCGTCATCCAAGGCTCATCATTTTTGGTCACAGTCACCGTTTCTTGTAGAATAAATAACAGGCCTCCCACCACCAGCAAAAATATTTCTTAGGTTTTTTAGGATTATATTTTCCAATTAAAACGCACTAAATTTCGTAAAATTGATGTCATCTGACTAGATCAATCTACTATTAGCAATTTGCAATTGAAAAAATCTGATTTAAGGGATAAGGCCCCAATATTTTCATTGCATTGTACATGTACCTGCGATCATGATTAGACTTTAAGAACTCAACTTAATTCATGTTTATCGCTTCTTGTTATAGATAGAACTACATGTAAATCATGTTCGGCAGTGGCGGCTTGTCTTGACACCAACAAAAGCAGCGTGAGTAGGCTCTAATGAAATCTCGTGATTTATTTCTGCTCGGGATCATAATCCCAAGATCACGGAATGGATGTCATTTTATGAAAGTCAGAATCCAGGATTCAGTCAACCTGGGTGTACCAAATGTTATAAGCCGCCACTGATTTTTGATATTTCTTCCCAACTCCGACACACACAGGGCTGCCACTCTTATCAAAAATAAAAACCGGAAAGTCAAATTGGAATAGGCCCCCTCAAAGTAAGAAACTTACGATCATTCGATATCACACAACCCGGTAAGTTTTGAAAGCGTTCAAGCAGCAGTTGGGTCTGTTCTAATAAAGATGCTTCTGAATCCTCACAGTTAGCAAGTAAATGCATAAAATGATTACTGATGCTCATTCAATCATCAGTTTCAACAGGGTGCTCTAAGTAGAACAGTTACTATTTTCAGGAGAACCGTTTTCGAAGGTTAGACATAGTGTGCTACAAATACCCCTCTACCTGCCCCCAATGCAAAATCAGCATGAAGTTATTGAACGATTGACGATTTCAGCTCGATATCAAGACTGCATATTATCGAATAATCTACATGTAGGCCTATGGATGATTTTACTTAACTGTTTAAAAGACAACTGTCTTCATTTCGTTCAAAAATTTTGCATCAAATTTATAATGCAATATTCTCGTGCAGCTTTGTCATTTTCTATTAATCGTGCCATGACGTCACACGGTGCAAGATTCCGTCTTTGTTGAGAAGAATTTTCATGAAACCACTAGGAAATTACTGTTCAGTTGTTCGACGTTTGGAAGACTGCTTCAGCAGGCGGTCTGGTCACAGAAAATATCTTCATACAAAATCCATGGTCAGCTCGGTCTATATGCTTGGGCAGGCATTTCTGTAAGTCATTTTCTTTGGCAGAGCCATTATTCTTACAAAAAATCGAGAATGTGTGGTAAAATCTTCCTTTCTATGCTGCATGAAATATACCGAATATCATGAAGGATAGGAATATCTTCATACACGATGGAATACCAGCGCACTATTACAGACCCATCGTTAATTATTTAAACAGCAATTTTCCTAAATCTTGGATTGACTGTGATGGGAGGATTTGGAATGGCTTCCGATACCACCAGATTCAATGCCCTGTGACTTTTTTCTTTTGGGAACGTTTAAGAAATAGTGCATCTATGCGCTTGGATGAACTTGAAAACACCGTACAGTTTTTTGCAGATCGACGAGCGATTGCGTAGAGATATGCTCTTGCGTTGTTGATCGAAGAATTAGAATGCGTTCGGGCAAATGGTGAGCAGGTAGAAAATAAATGTTATAGTGTTAGCAACTATTTTCCTTTGAATCATAATGAACTTACAGAAATTGAATTAATCATTCAGCCGCTAACTGCATCAACAACTTTGAAATGATCACTCAGAACCCGCCACGTTACATAAACAAACTGATTTTGAATAAATGTCACACAGAATATTTGTTGACGACTAAAAATCGCATTTGCTCATTATGAAAAAACGGAGTTCTATATTGTGCCCAAATATTACACATTACAGATGCCATGCAACTTAATATACTATTTAATCTGAAATGAGAGCAACATTTGATACAATCCATTACAGGAAACACTAAAGTTTCTAGATTTTTAGCCGTCATCAGTGCAGTATGCCTGTAAAGATCTGTAACCCACGTGCGAGTGAGTGGAGTGAGTTGCTGATTTACTGCACTGATGGAGGCTAAAAAGTCAAAAACGCTTGCAGTTCAGCCTGAAGAAACTTGATCAGTGCTTGTAGCTCCGGCAATTATTCAAATCAAACCTTGCTCTCATCTCCTGTACTTCAAACAGAATAAAAAATAATTACATCTGAGAAAAACTTTTGAATTTCAAACAAGATTATGACAGCTATTTGATTAAGGTTGGGTTGCCATGGCATACGTAAACGCAAAATCAATACGAAAAGAAATCCTTGTCACTTCTGCAACTGTTTGCGAGATTTCAATTTTCGTTGGTGTCTTCGCCGAAATTTAGCCGCTTTTGCAACAAGTGATCATACAAAATATTCTTTCGTCACTCTCTTGTGTTCCCGAAACTTTTTAGTAGATTTTTCTTTCATATTTTTCTGGTAGACGCTTTTTGAAAGACACGTTTTGGAGAGCATCAAAGCAATCAGAACTCAATTCATAACAGACTCCATAATCACGTATTACAACTTTTTTCGCAAAGAATTCCCACTTAAATTCATTTCATATTTCAAAACCTTGATTACCTACGTTTCGTCCAGTTTCTTAGGATTGACGAAAGGATCACTAACTTCCTTGTCGAAGAATCTTCTGCTCAAGAGTCAAGCGGATTTTTAGAAAGGATCTGCTTTGAATTTGATCACCCTTAAAAATTGCAGGGTCTTAGCAATCTGCATAGTCCCGTTCACAATTTTAAACAGCCCTACATCATCTAAGAAGGCCCCACGTGCTCTTATCTGTAAGCGTACCGGTCTCAATCCTATAGGACCCTTACAATCTCAAGAGGTCTATTCCTATCTAAAAAGAGTTCTTCAAAAAAACTAAAACAGTTTTCGCTAACAATCTCAAAGGGCTCCTTCATAAAAACTTATGGGTCCATTCAAAATCTAAATAAGGCCCTTCACGATCTTAAAGGGCCCCGTTGACATTCACAATAGGACCTGTTCACAATCTCAAAAGGGCCCCTCACGATCTTAAAGGGGCCCCTTCGCAGTCTCAAAAGGTCCCCATCCAGATCTTAAAGAGCCTGTCCATAATCTCGAAAGGGTCCTCCCAACGACATGGAACCTATACAAAATGGTCATGAAATCCTTCACAGGTTTCCTATAGAGGTAATGGGTAGCAGTAAACGTTTTACAAACTTAGTCTATGATTACTCTAGGTCGTAAATCTCTAGTTTTCATGGAAGATGGCCTATTTCTTACAGGTTTACTAAATTTATGCACACTCAACGACCAGTTACCTACACAAAATGGTCATGGAATCATTCACAGGTGTCCTAAAGAAGTAATGGGTAGCAGTAAACGTTTTACAAACTTAGTCTATGATTACTGTAGGTTGTAAATCTCTAGTTTTCATAGAAAATGGCCTATTTCTTGCAGGTTTACTAAATTTATGCACACTCAACGACCAGGTACCTACACTAAATTGTCATGGAATCATTCACAGGTGTCCTAAAGAAGTAATGGGTAGCAGTAAATGTTTTACAAACTTAGTCTATGATTTCTCTAGGTTGTAAATCTCTAGTTTTCATGGAAGATGGCCTATTTCTTACAGGTTTACTAAATTTATGCACACTCAACGACCAGGTACCTACACAAACTGGTCATGGAATCCTTCACAGGTGTCCTATAGAGCTAATGGGTAGCAGCAAACGTTTTACAAACTTTGTCTATGATTACTCTAGGTTGTAAATCTCTAGTTTTCATAGAAAATTGCCTATTTCTTACGGGTTTACTAAATTTATGCACACTCAACGACAGGTACCTACACAAAATGGTCATGGAATCCTTCACAGGTGTCGTGTAGAGGTGATGGGTGGCAGAAAACGTTTTACAAACTTAGTCTATGATTACTCTAGGTTGTAAATCTCTAGTTTTCATAGAAAATGGCCTATTTCTTACAGGTTTACTAAATTTATGCACACTCAACGACCAGGTACCTACACAAAATGGTCATGGAATCCTTCACAGGTGTCCTATAGAGGTAATGGGTAGCAGTAAACGTTTTACAAACTTAGTCTATGATTACTGTAGGTTGTAAATCTCTAGTTTTCATAGAAAATGGCCTATTTCCTGCAGGTTTACTAAATTTATGCACACTCAACGACCAGGTACCTACACAAACTGGTCATGGAATCCTTCACAGGTGTCCTATAGAGGTAATGGGTAGCAGTAAACGTTTTACAAACTTAGTCTATGATTACTTTAGGTTGTAAATCTCTAGTTTTCATAGAAAATGGCCTATTTCTTACAGGTTTACTAAATTTATGCACACTCAACGACCAGGTACCTACACAAAATGGTCATGGAATCCTTCACAGGTGTCCTATAGAGGTAATGGGTAGCAGTAAACGTTTTACAAACTTAGTCTATGATTACTTTAGGTTGTAATTCTCTAGTTTTCATGGAAAATGGCCTATTTCTTACAGGTTTACTAAATTTATGCACACTCAACGACCAGTTACCTACACAAAATGGTCATGGAATCCTTCAAGGTGTCCTATAGAGGTAATGGGTAGCAGTAAACGTTTTACAAACTTAGTCTATGATTACTCTAGGTTGTAATTCTCTAGTTTTCATAGAAAATGGCCTATTTCTTACAGGTTTACTAAATTTATGCACACTCAACGACCAGGTACCTACACAAAATGGTCATGGAATCCTTCACAGGTGTCCTATAGAGGTAATGGGTAGCAGTAAACGTTTTACAAACTTAGTCTATGATTACTCTAGGTTGTAAATCTCTAGTTTTCATAGAAAATGGCCTATTTCTTACAGGTTTACTAAATTTATGCGCACTCATCGACCAGGTACCTACACAAAATGGTCATGGAATCCTTCACAGGTGTCCTATAGAGCTAATGGGTAGCAGTAAACGTTTTACAAACTTTGTCTATGATTACTCTAGGTTGTAGTTCTCTAGTTTTCATGGAAAATGGCCTATTGAATTAGTTTACGAATATACCAAATTAAAGTGCTTATTATATTCTTATGATTTCCTCAATATTTCACTCCATTACTGACGGTCCTCGAAAACTGATGTTGCATTAACGTGTACAACGTATACAACGAAGATAGGTATGTATTATTGTAAACCACAATCATATGGCTGTTAGGAGATCTGTGGCCGAGTTTCTGATTGTGGTCGTCAATGTGATGACGATGATGACCGAGAGTTAATATTTGTTTATCCTTATACTCATGTTTTAATTTGTTTTTTTACTTCAGTACTCACAATTTGATATGTCACAGTATTCATGATGAATTCAGTAAGCTGACAATCTAGACCTAGGGGCAGTGCAAGTAGGCCTAAATAGCCTGCAAAAGACACGATTCTAAATTCAGATTTTAAAACTGTTTCAAGCTATCATATACTGAAATCATGACAAGAGTTTATAGCTGAAAGCAACATGAATGGATCGTCTTGCTTACTTTGTAGTTATTCTCTTATATTCACATTACAACATCATGAATTGGAGAAGGCCTAGAATAGGCCTACTTGAAATAATTAACTATGATATAATAAATGTCAAAAATAGGGGAAATAACTGTTTTCACTGGTCTCGTCCTTTACGTAGATTTATGCTGACATACATGCATGTATTTTTGTTTGACAATGAATTTATTGTACATATCCAATCAATTTTATTGACTAATCAAGTCTTAGTATTTAAAGAAGTTGTTGTACCGGTAGACTACATGATTTTCTTTTGACAGTTACATCTTTTGAAATTTAAGTTTAGATGAGTATAGATATCCATGAATAGGTGCTATGACTAGGATATAAGTGGGATCCATTTAGGCCAAATCGACTTCGAACTGCTAAATTCTTATCATGCGGATTACGCGAAAATTATTCTAGAATGAACATGATTTTTGTGTTATTAGTTTATAGAATTTATTTAGGGTTGGTCTATGAGAAAGTTATGATTGCTTTATGGATGGATTTTACGTCTTGTTCAGGGTTTATATCTCATTCTATATCTCATGGATCGTCTTTAGTGTGGTTGCTTTATTTTTTCTGCCGACAAAATTGTTGACAATTTCTTTAATAATGTGATGATAAAGAATAAAAAAACCTAAATTTAAATGCGCTGAATTAGACATCTGCTTCCAGGTCTAGGCCAATTCAAAAACGTACACGAAAAACATGTGCATGTACATGTAGGCCTAACAGACATACAGAAGAAAAAATAATCATAAATACTATACATCAGCAAAATATGCTATAATGTACAATGCGCAAGCTCAAGATAGACCTACTTAACCTACTCTACTAGTTTGCGATCATCTTCGTGATTTTTTATGATAGGCACCATAGCAATGGTCACTACCACCGTGGCATATTATCAAAATGCAGCTGAAGTGTCGATTGACAATGTCTAACATTAGGCCTATAGTATTTGAGTGCAGCATGAAGAAGATATTCGCAGGGTATTGGAATTACTACAACTTATGTTGTGTTTTTTATTAAATTTCAATTGAGATTTGAAAAAAATTAGCTCTAGGCCTACTCGCATGCTTGAAGGGATTCATATGGTCTAGACTTGATATAGGCTATGTGAGACTTTTTAAAGTCGACCTTTATATAAATATCAGTTACATAATTATATTGTATTAAAATACATGTAAATTAGGTAGCCTGTACAGAAAATGTCGGATGCCACAATACAAGATACTCGTATAGTATTCAATACCAGCTGCCATGACAGTTGCTGATTTCTCCTCTGCTTTCGGTTATCCTCATCTTGGTGTGCCATTCATAGACTCTGATGCATCATTTAGATTATATGTAGAAATATTCAGAATCGGTATCGGAGTTTGTGATCAATAGTCCGCATCCCTGTTTTGTCAATTTCTCCTTTGAAAGAGAAGCGACTCGTTGATTGAAAAATATAAAGAGGGAAACTTAAACACTACTCGATTGATACACAGGAACTGTTTGCAAGGTGTAAATGTAGAAACATGGCAATCGGCGCCTTACTTTCCCACTCGGTGCACTTATAAGACATTTGCGTCGTTGGTGTATCAAGAATCTTCCAATGATCTCATGTCAAGCAGTGTAGATTAAATTGTTAGAATCAGAAGTAGCATCACTTCATCAGAAGGGCTCCTTCCTATCTAGTACATACATCTTGTGCACCTATAGCTTGGAACTGTTTATCATTTGGGTTACCTATTTACATTTCTTGACTCAATGCATTTATTACAATATGGCACGAGATTTTTATCTGTGTATATTTGTCGATAGTCAAAGGTGACGCACATTTCCAACATTTGCGATGATGGCAGCCCTGGCCACAGCATGAAGTATTTTTCATAAATTTTCTGAATTAATGGAAGCCATAAAGTTCGTATTAACTACAGATGAACCAGTACCACCCTGTAATCGCGACGCAGCTAACGTGAAGAACAACGATATAAAACTTCATTCTAATTCACAAGCATAAAAATACTTAAACGCTGAGTATTACCATCTGTGGAATCTGCATGCATAAATACGTGTAGATAGAAAAGATTAGAACTAAAGGCAAACTATAAAGGCACATTTCTCAATTGTTCACATTCTCATCATTTCCCACTTGGATGTCATCTTCACCTTCGCCATTTTCATACTCGTCTTCATCCAGAGTTAATTTCATATACCACAAAAGTAAAACTGTTACAATCGTTCCGCAGATCACTGTAGAAATTATCTTATATTTCGCGTACTTCGATGACATAGGTTTGGCGGGTAATATTTCTATGAAATCAGGTAATTTCTCCACCGAAATTGAGACTTTATGTACTGTAAGAACAGCATCATCATTTCTAATTTGAGTGGTGGTCGTCGGGTTACTGCTGCTCTCACTATTTTCCTTCTTAACACTAGAAGTTAGACTCTGACCAGCTCTAGGAGTTGTAACATGCTTAGATTCAGCAGCAACATTTGCGGTGTTGGTCGAGTCTGATGTTGGCCCCGCAGATTGAGTAGAATCAGATGGAAGCTTAGAAGATGTTCTTGCAGTTTGGATGTTCTCACTCGAAGTGCTGCTGATTGTATTTGTTTTGCTTGTCTTCACAGATGTACAGCTTACATTGGGTCGGATAAGTAGTTCATTGCTTTCATGTGGCGGTGTTTTACACGTTGGAGTATCTACAGAAATCTCTACTGAATTTGTAAGGCTCCAATTGCTCCACAACTTCAATGTCGCACAATCACAATGGAATGGGTTGTTTTCAAGTTCAATATTCTGCAAACTTGTCAATTTGGAGAGAACTTTTGGATGCATTCTAGTAATGTTGTTGTGGCTTATATAAAGACTCCTCAAGTTTTGTAATCCTTCAAAACTATTTTCAGTTAAAGAACTTATCGAGCAGTTCTGAATATATAGATTTTCCAAGTTTGATAAATTAGCAAAGAAGTTATCAGGAATATCACCCAGAGGATTGTTGTTCAACTCCAAATATTCGAGTTTTGATAAATGTTGGAGAGCTTTTGGATGCATTCTAGTGATGTTGTTGTGGCTTATATTAAGCACCCACAAATTTTGTAATCCTTCAAAACTATTTTCACTTAAAGAGCTTATCGAGCAGTTCTGAATATATAGATTTTTCAACTTTGATAAATTAGCAAAGAAGTTATCAGGAATATTACCCAGAGGATTGTTGTTAAACTCCAAGAAATATTCGAGTTTTGATAAATGTTGGAGAGCTTTTGGATGCATTCTAGTGATGTTGTTGTGGGTTATATAAAGACTCGTCAAGTTTTGTAATCCTTCAAAACTATTTTCACTTAAAGAACTTATCGAGCAGTTCTGAATATATAGCTTTTGCAACTTTGATAAATTAGCAAAGAAGTTATCAGGAATATTACCCAAAGGATTGTTGTTCAAATTCAACAAATATTCGAGATTTGATAAATGTTGGAGAGCTTTTGGATGCATTCTAGTGATGTTGTTGTCGCTTATATAAAGACTCGTCAAGTTTTGTAATCCTTCGAAACTATTTTCACTTAAAGAACTTATCGAGCAGTTCTGAATATATAGAATTTTCAACTTTGATAAATTAGCAAAGAAGTTATCAGGAATATTAACCAGAGGATTGTTGTTCAACTCCAAGAAATTTTGAAGTTTTGATAAATGTTGCAGAGCTTTTGGATGCATTCTAGTGATGTTGTTGTGGCTTATATAAAGACTCGTCAAGTTTTGTAATCCTTCGAAACTATTTTCACTTAAAGAGCTTATCGAGCAATTCTGAATATATAGTTTTTCCAAGTTTGATAAATTAGCAAAGAAGTTATCAGGAATATCACCCAGAGGATTGTTGTTCAACTTCAAATATTTGAGATTTGATAAATGTTGGAGAGCTTTGCCCTCAAACTGGTTTCCAATTTTCAATTGATTGTCACTGAGTTCTAAGTATTCCAATCGTTCCATCAGCGGTCTGAGAGCGTTGCGACTGATGGAGCGTATGGAGTTTTCCATAGCATATAATTTCTGCATTTTAGTTCTACATGATGTAAAGGATGAATCATTCAGTGTCTGTATACGGTTTTTATCGATAAAAAGATTTTCTATGAGCTTCAATCCTTTACATTCTGGAACGTGTGTTAATCCTCGATTTGAACAATCAATTTGTGTTCTCCATATTGTACACGTAGAACCTTCTGCTTGAATGTTGTCAATCAACAAAATCTCCAAGCACGCAAAGATGAATAAATTGGCCTCCGTTGTGACCATTATTTCGACCCAAAATATCCTGCAAAGAATGAGAGTCATCAGGAAAAAATGAAATTAAAAATCTGATTTTAGGCAGTATATCGCAGCAACAAAGCACATGCTATTATACAACGAACTGTACTGTACAGTTCAATGATTATCCAAGAAGTGTAAACTTGCTAAACTTAATTTACCGGTGTAGTTAGGAAAATGATATTCGGTAGTCAAGTTCATCAGAGTGGACAATAATTCTTGGAAATTTTACCGTCTGACAATAGAGGGAAGCAGGTGTTTTGTGATTGGTTCTCAGATGGTCATCTATAGACTTATTACGGGCTGTCGACAACACAAGGTTAGAGAAGGAAAAACGTCACGCGGCGTGATTTCCGAGAAATGAACAATGGACATGCCATGACGCCTTATTTGACTGGCAGCTATTACGGAAAAGTACGGTAATTGCAGAAACTGTCTTAATTAACAATTCAACAAGTAGATACAAAAATCGATAAGTTCCAAACATAGAAGTCGTTTAACTTTGTTCCCTGATACATAGCGGTAAGATGAATATTTCAAAGATTAGAAGATCCGTCTGATTGCGAGTACTTGGATTTCGATGTCTAAAGAGAAAACATTTAATGATGCTCTCCAGTTGATCATTTTATGTCATAGAAGTTCACTCTCTCCTTAATGGTAATAACAACTGAAAGTTAATCATGAAGTTAGTTGCAAAAAGAGTATTCCTTGACGCTTTGTGACTGCAGGTCAGGTGATGTTGAATAATGGAGGAGTGTGGAGGTAGTCTTGACCGAGGACGCCTTTTCTCTTCCTCGCCCCACTTAGGGATATGCTCCTTCGCACGAGTTTCCAAAGTTCTCTTCGTCCTCCTCGCATAACTTGCTTCGCAAGCGCAATCGCACGCGTATTCGCACGAGACTTTGATGTTTGAGGCTCATTTTTGCATAACCATGAAAACCTGTATCATAGATCATTATAGGCTTTCCTGAACCTATTTATTGTTGTATCAGTCATCAATAATTTTCGATGACAGTTTATCAAATGTCACTTCAAGTTGAATGCATACGACCCAGCTGCTCCCATCTTGCTGATATGTGTGCTTCACACGGTTTTTCTACAGTATCTACCAGGCAGGAAAATCCCCCCATCCTTCACCAAAAAATAAGTGTACATTTTCGCTTTGGAGGAGCCATCACACACGATCGACGTTAGGGTAAGAGGTAATGAATCTCTAGAACGTCTAATTGATATAGGACCCACTGGTCAAACACTCGAAAATGATATTTATTAAACAGGTTCACATAAGTGAGCAATCTTTCATCGCACATGCAAGCCTATAGCAACGATCACGGAATAAAATATCAGCACTACCATTAATCATACCATGTGTGACTAGAATTAATTTTGCACTATTTAAGTTCATTATCATGAAATATTATTTTGCTTGACTGAAGTTGAAGGCGCTTTTCAATGAACTAGTAATGGTGTCTTTCATTGTTTTTGGGGTTGTAACAGATTTGTAATGCCTTTCAAGTAACGCAGTTCCTTCAGTGAAACTGATATTAATCTGAGCATGTCCCGCACAAGCCATTACAGATCAATTCAAGTCTAATTAAAATTCTCTGAATGCTCCATTGAAATCATGTTTAGCAAGATGCTGTAATTCATTTTAAGCTGCATTTGTTAGTATTGAATTAAAGGTTTTAAGCCAAACTGCAAAAATAAAATGTGGCAAATGTTAAAAAGGAAGACACTAAAACTCAAAAATCAGCTATTGATATTCTGTGCATTCGCGTGTGCAGAAATCTGACTGTGCTTTTAATGTAAAAATGCTTACAGTTTTTTATTCAATTTTATAAATTACCTATTCATTAAGGCATATGTTCTTATTTGGACTTCTGCAATTGATGGAAGTACATTGTTTCACTTCTTTGGGTTTTTGTAACATCATTTGTAAAATATTAGTAGTAACCCCGTGCCAAAATAAAGCGCAAAATGCGCAACGAGAGTCATCATGCTGACTCAGCCCCCCCCTCCGGAAGGAAGGTGAGGGAGGTGGCCAAGGATGTGCTGGGAGGAATGGGTCCTTGAGGAGAAAACTGTTCCTAACCCCCCCTCTGGAAGGAGGGAGTTTTCCAGCAAGGGGTGGAATCTCGGAAGGGAGTAGGGTAGGAATGTGGGAAGGATAGAGTGAGAAAAGGTGGGTTTTGGTGGTTTTTGGGATGAGAAAAGTCGGAAATCGTCATGAAGGAGGGTTTCGATGGGAAAGTGGAGTTCAGATTCGGAATCTACGTAAAATGTTAGGTTGGGAAGGAAGTCAGGAGGAGTTTTCCTGAGAGGCAAGGGCTGGAGCGGCAGAGTTGGAAAAAGGCGGGGTTTGGTGGTTTTAGGATGAGAAAAGTCGTTTTTCGGCATGAAGGAGACCTTGGATGGAGGCCACATTCGGAATCTACGTGAAATTTTGGGTGAGGAAGGATGTTTCCAGCGTCATGGGAGAGAAACAATTTCGAGGACGTCCCCCCCCCTCGGCAGCGATCTTCCAACTTTGGTGGTAGAGATCGTAGAAAGTCGTGTGATAGCTCATTTGAAAGCTGAGAATGAGAAAAATGCAGTGGAAAGCTCAGTTTGGGGCTATTTTTCTGGGTTGAGGGAGGAAAATGGCAGGAAAACGTCAGAGTTGGAAAAGTCGGGTGTTGGATGTTTTGGGATGAGAAAAGTCGTTTTTCGTCATGAAGGAGTGCTCGGATGGGAAAACGGAGTGGAAATTTGGACGTTTTGCCCAATGTTGGGTCTAGGAACTTCTTCCCAGCTCAATCGGAGAGAAAAAGTTCTGACCCCTCCCCCCTCGGCAACGAACTTCCAACTTTAGTGGTAGAGATCGTAGAAAGTCGTGCAGTAGCTCATTTGAAAGATGAGAATGAGACAGATTCAGTGGAAAGCAAGGCTTATTACTATCTGCCATTGTATAGAGGTGAGACGTTATTGAAAATTTTGGACATTGGCGAAAAAACGACAGAGTTAGAATTTTTACGAAAATCTCTCTAGCGAGTGAAGCAAGCCTCGGACGGGAAAACAAAGACCAGATTTGGAATCAGCGTCAAATTCTGCATCGGCATGGAAAATTTGAAAGCAATCGGAGAGAAAATTTTTTTCATCATTTTTCCGAAAAACGAGTTAGAATTTTTGCAATGGCTGAGGGCTGTAGAGCCATAACAAAGCATCGGATGGAAAAATGGAGAGCAGATTCGGATTCAGCGTCAAATTCTACATTGTAATGGTGAATTTTCAGCTCAATCGGAGTACTAAAACTGGAGATAGACGGGTTTTACGTTTTTGGATGATGGGCATTACGTCATCAGCTGATCGCCACAAACTATATAAGCGGGGAACCGACAGAGAATTTTCATTTAGAGGAGAGCGATTGTAAAAGGTAGGTCGTCTCTCTGAGCTCCGATGATAGCTTCGGACATTCCAAATTCCGGGTTTCTGAAAGAAACTGACTTAGAAAATTTCATTGCTGAACTCAGCTAAGGCGTCAGACTTAGAGGTTTGCCAGGAGATGGCCTTCGTCTCCAGGCCATAAAAAACTCCAAAACTTTAAAGGCTTGTAACTTTGCTTCTACAAGTCCGTTTGACTTGATTAAAAAAGGTTCGGTCGCTATGGACCTGCCCTAAGTGATAAACTACTTATAAAATTTCATAAGTAGTGCTAAAAAGTTGAAAAAATTTAAATTCACTAGTTTTGGAGGTTTTCTGGGGTTTTCAACCCTGCTGAAGTCAATGAAAGCATTTTTAATGATGTCTGAGCCAGTCTCCTCATGTTATAAGCGGCTCTTCACTGAAAGCGAGCAAGACACGGAGAGTTTTGATGTAATATTCCACTGACAGGGTGTTCCTTCGGGACGGCGGATGATGCCGTAGTGAAAAGTGTGGCAAGGGAGTGTGTCATATTTTAGACCGAAACCGCTGGGGCAACTCATGTTGGGCATTTGACACAGTTCTCAACGTAGCACTTTGAACGCCAATCGGTTGAGTCTTAGCTATCTTGTCATGGGTGGCCTCTAAACATCTCCATTGCAAAACGCTTGTGAAGTTGTTATGTCTGGCGATCAATAAATATGAAATCTGTAAATTTATTTTCGTCAATTCTCCTCTCCTTCCTGTTCAGAATATATTTTAACAACACCGACCGCACGCTGTTTTCTGCCATCAAACTATGTTTTTTGCGTATGTGACCACACATGCTCCTGTTTTCCAATGTTCTTGGAAATAAACATTTTTGACTTTTGACTTTTGACTCAACATTTAAAGAAAGATTATCCCAACATAAGTGACAGTCTGATGCGACGGAAAGGGGTATTTCCTTATAGTTATTTTAGTTCCATGGACACATTGAAAGAAACATCCCTTCCATCCATCGATAAATTTAAAAATTATTTGACGGGTGAGGACTGTTCGCTGGATGATTATAGGCATGCAAAGCAAGCATGGTTAGAATTTAGGTGTCGCACTTTTGGTGACTACATGCTTGCCTACTTAAAATTAGACGTCTATCTGTTGGCTGACGTGTTTGAGACTTTTAGGAAAGTCACATTAGAACAGGACGCCTTAGACCCCGTCCATTTTGTTAGTCTGCCGGGTTTGTCCTATCAGTTAGCCTTCAAGATGTTGAAAGAGAGCATACATTTACTGCAAGATGCAAAAATGTACACGTTATTTGAACGTGGCATTAGGGGTGGCTTAACATTTGTCAACAAACATGTTGTCAACAACACCCAAGACATAGGATCGACCACGCATTTTATGTACATAGACCAAAATAATTTATACGGGAGTGCATTATCCAAGCCTTTGCCACAGTCTGACTTCCAATGGGTAGAGCCCCATGACATTGAACACTTCTCCAATCCAGCACACATCATGGCACTGGGAGATGAGGCCAACATAGGTTATTTATTTGAAGTCGACCTCATCTATCCAGACTGTATTGAGAATAGAACCGTTGATTTTCCTCTCGCACCCGAATCTGGCATAGTCAGTCCAGATATGTTCTCTCCCTTTATGGAAGAATACAATAAGCAGTATGAGGTGGAAAATGACTTAAAATATAAACCCACTAGGAAGTTGTTGCTCACCCAATTGAACAAGCAGCATAACATCGTGCACTATTCCATCCTCAAATTCTATCTAGGTATGGGGATGCAACTTGACAAAGTCCATCGCGCTATCCAGTTTAGGCAGAAGCCCTTTCTAAAACCGTATACAGAATTTAATGGCAAGAAACGGGCTGAATCCAAGAATCCTTTCGAAAAGGACTTCTTTAAATTTAAGAATAATGCCCTCTTTGGTAAAACCATGGAGGATGTAAGAAAGCGCATGGACTATCGTATCGTGACTGATCCGGAAACGAGTATCAAGTTATGTCGCTCGCCGTTGTTTTGTCACCATGATGTCATTTCCGAAGACATCACTGGTTTTAAAATGCTAAAATCTAAAGTAGAACTTTGCAAGCCCATTTATGTCGGTCAAGCTGTCTTGGATCACTCCAAGTTAGAAATGTACAAGTTATTTTACCACACTTTTAAAACGTGTCCATTGATCCAACATGTGGAATTAGTAGGAGGCGATACAGACAGCTTCTTCCTAGCTTTGACAACCACTACCCAAGTCAAGCAGGAAGACATTTTAAAATATTTAACACCCAAGTTTGATAGTTCCAACTATCCCACTGACCATCCGCTTTACTCTACCACAAATAAAGCGAAGCTTGGCTGCTTCAAGGATGAATGTGCCGGCAAACAGATAGAGGAGATGATCTTGTTTCGCCCCAAGATGTACTCCATGAAGCTAAAATCCTCAGAGCTTTCTATAAAACGGGCGAAAGGCATCTCGAAGTCAATCGTTAGAAAAATGACACATAGGGACTATCTAGATGCCTTAGATTCTCTTAAAATTAAAAAAGTAGAAATGACCATTTTAAAATCACAGTCGCATCAAGTCAGAACAACGACGTTTAGGAGACGAGGTCTCTCAGCTTGGGAAGACAAGCGATGCTGGATGAGTCCTAACCACTCATTACCGTATGGCCATCCAACCACTCATCTACCTCCACCCAAGAGACAGAAACTTTCTCCTCCTCCTCCGTCCGGCGATGTCTGATGATGAATGCTTCCTCTCTGTTGTGGTTGATGTTTTGCTTTTTCGCTCCATGGCGTTTTCTATAGGGCGTTGTGAGTGAGTGCCTTGTCTTCAAATACACCACCCCTATTGGTCGGAAACTCTTCAATTACAACCAGATCTTGAAGAATGCTTCTATTGATGAAATCAGAGAATTTATTAGCAAGCCTTGTCTTTGTTCTGATTCTATCTTCTGCTACAAGCCCGCTTCACCGCTTCAGTATTAATTTATATTCATTCGTTCATGACTATTAATTGCCTAATTATTTACAGGATTCTCCACTAGGGTAATTGTTTAACTTTGACGTCTTCCGTTTCCTGGATCATTCGAATTTTTTTGACCGTGTCGTGTCTTAATTTGATTGTAACATGCGTCCAACTCCTGATCACTTCATATCATCGATGAGGTATCCAGTGCTCTTGCTGACTTTGTTTTGTCCCTGTACAGTTTCCGACACATCAGTGACTTTGTTTTCTCCCTGCACATGAGTGACTTTGTTTTCTCCGGTGATGTGAGCCATAAAAACTTTGTTTTCTGCTACCATCAGTATTAACTATGTGTGGCAATGATGAAATGTCTTTCATTCAATAACATATCATGTACAGACTGTCTCGTTTTTCTTTTGACATAAAGATGGGATTCTCACTCAATAGACAGAAGTAAAAGTTTTGATCATTTTGTTAGATGGGTAGGGTTAGAAATAAAGTTGACGTTTATAAAGTTAGAAATAAAGTTATACCCATGTCGCTGTTTGTAAGATAGGTGAAATATAAATGAAGTCAGAATCACTTCACTGTTTGTAAAGTTAGAAATACAGTTGACGTTTGTAAAGTTAGAAATAAAGTCATACCCATGTCGCTGTTTGTAAGATAGGTGAAATATAAATGAAGTCAGAATCACTTCACTGTTTGTAAAGTTAGAAATACAGTTGACGTTTGTAAAGTTAGAAATAAAGTTATACCCATGTCGCTGTTTGTAAGATAGGTGAAATATAAATGAAGTCAGAATCACTTCACTGTTTGTAAAGTTAGAAATAAAGTTGACGTTTGTAAAGTTAGAAATAAAGTTATACCCATGTCGCTGTTTGTAAGATAGGTGAAATATAAATGAAGTCAGAATCACTTCACTGTTTGTAAAGTTAGAAATAAAGTTGACGTTTGTAAAGTTAGAAATAAAGTTATAACCATGTCGCTGTTTGTAAGATAGGTAAAGTATAAAATAAAGTCAAAACCATGTTAGCGTTTGTAAGTTATCATCCTCAACAACCAATGTAACGTCATGACAATTTCTTCGGCTTAGGAAACATCAACCACTTTGCTGACTCATGTCTATAAATAGCTCTGACTCATGAAGGGGTAAAGCACCAGTAAGTTAGATAAGAATCTAATCAGTCTTGTTTAACCTTTTCACCGACACGTGTGTGGACATCATTTCATGTCTATAAATAGCGCTGACTCATCATAAAGTGATGAACCTTGTTGATGACCTTTTCACCGACACGCGTGTGGGCGATAGTTCATTGCGATGACTCATTCAAAACACATCATTTGATTAACACGATTCTATTAACTGTGACTCATACAGATAACGCATTAAAGATTTAACAATGTCAGCTACTTTACTGATATCACGTAAACCAGTCATTATACAATGTCTGTTGTGAAACACTGCAATATGTACAGGATGCCACTTCCGAATCAAAGCAGCAGGAAAGAGTTCAGTTTCATAAAATATACAATGATTACTGGTTTTAATGTTGGCTACATTCACTAACATCTTTAATTGAACAGACACTACTATATTCTTCAATGTCAGGGGACTGAGGCGTAGATGAGGCATGACTGTTCGCATTTTCTTGACGACTTCGTAACACATGGACTGCATCACGAAATCAGAAAGGTTTCCTAGGACTTGGATTTTGCTGCAGCGAAAGATTTGAAGATTTCGACCGTTGCTCATGCGAATGACCAACATTTGCGGACGACCGCGATGATAGACTGAATCGGGAAGATGGGTATGCAACTGTTCTAAATCCATGTCTCTTCTGAGATTCATTTCGCGCATTGCGTTGATGATGCGGATGGAGAGTATGATTCACAAATAACATGATGGTTGAGTGAACTTCCCTTTTATACTTTTCCCATGAGGGTTTTGGAATCACGATGTAGCAGTGATTATTATGTAGAATCATCTCTTGAATGCGAATAAATACAATGCCGTCTCCTACGTTAATGACACGACAAGAGTTGGATAGGATTGCGCGATGCAACCTTCGTAGTTGAAAGCGTTCTAGAGTTATCTGAAGTTGACGTTTCGTATCATGAAATGTAACACACTGATTTTTCCATGATACATGGAGCCATGCTGATAATTTCCACATGATTCAAACTTAAATGAAGAAGGGTATGTCTAAGAAAGAAGGAGAGAGTAATGTTCATCTGTCTATGATGAGTGTAAACGTTGTCACAGTTCTTCTTTATTTCCCGTAAAATAGTTGTGACACTTTTGTGTTTCACTTCATCTAGCAGGTTGATTTTTATCTCACACATGTTTTGAGTGTTTCCTAACTCATATGCATTCGACTTACAACGTTACAGGTTGTTATGTGTATACTTGTATGCTGTCAATGCAGACTGCAAAAACTATCTGTCTTTATTTACAAAACAGTCTACACAGGCATTCAATTTGATAAAGGCAAACAACACATTTAGTTAAGCTGGTACGCTAACGAGTGTGACTGCAGAAACATTTCTTCAACGTCCTCTAAGTTTCACAACAGCCTGTCAAAGACTTCTTACAAAACTTATTTCAACATTTGCGTTTAGACTTTTAAGCGAACATGTGCTTCACGTATTCTACACGAGCGGTTAACGCATGTGATATAAAACCCTAAATCCAACCGTAGAGGAGCCTAGCCTTGGATTATGGACTTTACAACTCACGCGATTCAATGTCATGGAACTAACTGTCATACACTCAACGTGTGTGAAAAGACTTTACATGGTTTTATAAAACATTCAACGTCAATATAAGACCTTGCGTGAAACAATCTGCACAGTGCAGTAAAACTTTCTAGTGCTGTGGTGAACATTGTTTTCATATAACATTCTAAACCCTCAGTCTCACTGCAGTAGAAAACTGCTTTTAGTAAACCTGATGAAGCCAATCTAACAGTCATAAAGTTTGAATTTTCTAATAAGGGAACATTTGGCAACTGTCTCCATTAAAACTTTCTAACACTGTGAAAGTAAGTTACAGGACAATCTACACTGTGCAGTAAAACCTTCTAAAACTTTCTAGTGCTGTGACGAGTTCGCTCAGTTATACAACTTCGATGATCAAACTATATTTTCACAAACGTGCGTCGCAGTAGAACTAGTTGACTACACTAGCGCTTACATTTTATGACGTGTGTTTCATAAAACGTCATGATCAAACTTTCTAACTATACATCAACCTGTGTTGCAGTAAAACTTTTGTACAACATAATAAAGTTTCTGACTACACTGACAAGAGCTTGTTCACTAGCGAAGAGAGAAGTCTGTGAGGTGTTGCGTAATGCGCATGAATGTCCTCCCGTTTCATCCCGTCATCATTTCGTCTCCGTGATAGAGACGGTTCTTAAAAGAACTTATGGTTCATTCTCGCATGGTTGGCCAACTGTCGGGAGACAAGTGCAATGGAGATTTTATGAGGAAACCTGTCGCAGATAGCTAAATGTCGCCCTGGCGGTCAGAGTACAACGTTGAGACGAAAGGCACCCACTTGGAAACATAACACAGAGAGGTTTCACAAGGATTACCATTCCCTACGTCCCGTGCAGTACTGATCGCTACGGACTTCACCGCTGTCTCGAAAGAACGCCCACCCACGGGAAGTATGACACCGAAAATCTCCGTGACTTGCACCGTCCATGACTTGATCGCCAGACATAAAAATCGCTGGAGTTATTTACAAGAGGAAACATCCCAAGTCGTTGCTTTGATCAGCTTGATAGCAAGCCGTAGAGAGGGATAGCAACTTCACAAACGTTTTGCAATGGAGATGTTTAGAGGCCACCCATGACAAGATAGCTAAGACTCAACCGATTGGCGTTCAAAGTGCTACGTTGAGAACTGTGTCAAATGCCCAACATGAGTTGCACCAGCGGTTTATGTCTAATATATGACACACTCCCTTGCCACACTTATCACTACGGCATCATCCGCCGTCCCGAAGGAACACCTGTCAGTGGAATATTACAGCAAAACTCTCCGTGTCTTGCTCGCTTTCAGTGAAAAGCCGCTTATAACATGAGAAGACTGGCTCAAACATCATTAAAAATGCTTTCATTGACTTCAGCAGGGTCGAAAAACCCCAGAAAACCTCCAAAACTAGTGAATTTAAATTTTTTCAACTTTTTAGCACTACTTATGAAATGTTATAAGTAGTCTATCACTTAGGGCAGGTCCATAGCGACCGAACCTTTTTTAATCAAGTCAAACGGACTTGTAGAAGCAAAGTTACAAGCCTTTAATGTTTTGGAGTCTTTTATGCTCCAGGTGCTGCAGGAACTGGCGGCCATTGGGGAAGAGGCAGAGCGACGGAGAAGAGGGGATGGCCCAAATAAAGTCAAGGGCATCAAATTTGTGAGAGAAGGTCACGTATCAGCTTCGAAGGGGAAGGTGGCACGTGACAGTGGATTGTTGGTGGGAGCATCAGACTTGGAGATGCTTTTTGACACCCCAGGGAAGAAGACGGTTCCACCTGAAATTGTGATCACCGAACACAGGCCTGATATGACGTTGGTGTCAAGGAAAGCAAAGTCGATGGTGTGCATGGAGCTGACAGTGCCGTGGGAATCAAGGATTGGGGAAGCTCGCCAGAGGAAGTTAGGTAAATATGAAGAACTGATAAACGAGTGCAAGGAGAATGGATGGATGGCTGAGTTGTGGACGGTGGAGGTGGGGTGTCGCGGTTTTGCGTCTAACAGCTTGAGAAGGTGGATAAGTGCACTGGGGATAGGCGGAAAAGAAGCAAGTAATTGCATGAAGAAGGTGTGTGCTGCAGCGGAAACGGGCTCTGCTTGGATTTTTGGGATTATGGGACGCCATAGTGGAGGAGGTGCTGCTTAGGTTATCCGGCGCAGTACCGGCCAGCCAGATAGAGACGTCCAGTACTTAAATGGCCGAAACGTTGATGACATCTGGTGTACTGCTGATGATCGTCCATGTTGGTTCGCAGTGTGCATATTTATACTGTTATTATTCATATGGCCTGGAGACGAAGGCCATCTCCTGGCAAACCTCTAAGTCTGACGCCTTAGCTGAGTTCAGCAATGAAATTTTCTAAGTCGATTTCTTACAGAAACCCGGTTTTTCAGATTTCCAATGCTATCATCAGAGCTCCGGAGCTCACCTACCCCAACCCAGTCGGGAGGAGAACTGATTTCCACAAGCAGAGTTTCCACTTATATAGTTTGTGGCGATCAGCTGATGACGTAATACCCATCATCCAAAAACTTTAAACCCGTCTATCTCCGATTCCAGTGCTCCCATTGAGCTGGAAATTCACCATTTCAATGTAGAATTTGACGCTGAGTTCGAATCTGCTCTCCGTTTTCACATCCGATGCTTCGTTTTCCCTCTACAGCCCACAGACATCGTAAAAATTCTGTCGCTTTTCAGAAAAATGTTGAAAAATTTTCAATGACGTCTCACCTCTAAACGAAGGCAGACAGGAACAAGCCGTGTTTTCCACTGAATTTTTCTCACTCTTGAGCTTCAAACGAGCTGTTGCACGACTTTCTACGATCTCTAGCACCAAAGTTGGAAGATCGCTGCCGAGGGAGGGGGTTTAGCACGTTTTCTCTCCGATTGAATTGGGAAGAAGTTCCTAGACCCAACATTGGCCAAAACGTCCGAATTTCCACTCTATTTTCCCATCCGAGGTCTCCTTCATGACGAAAAACGACTTTTCTCATCCCAAAACATCCAAACCCCGCCTTTTCCAACTCTGACGTTTTCCTGCCATTTTCCTCCCTCAACCCAAGAAAATTAGACCCAAACTGAGCTTTCCACTGCATTTTTCTCATTCTCAGCTTTCAAATGAGCTATCACACGACTTTCTACGATCTCTACCACTAAAGTTGGAAGTTTGACAGAAGGGGGGGGGACGTCCTCAAAACTTTTTCTCTCCGATTGAGCTGGGAAGAAGTTCCTAGACCCAACATTGGGCAAAACGTCCGAATTTCCACTCCATTTTCCCATCCGAGCACTCCTTCATAACGAAAAACGACTTTTCTCATCCCAAAACATCCAACACCCGACTTTTCCAACCCCTCAACTGACGTTTTCCTGCCATTTTCCTCCCTCAACCCAGAAAAATAGCCCCAAACTGAGCTTTCCACTGCATTTTTCTCATTCTCAGATTTCAAATGAGCTATCCCACGACTTTCTACGATCTCTACCACTAAAGTTGGAAGTTTGACAGGAGGGGGGGGGGACGTCCTCAAAACTTTTTCTCTCCGATTGAGCTGGGAAGAAGTTCCTAGACCCAACATTGGCCAAAACGTCCGAATTTCCACTCTATTTTCCCATCCGAGGTCTCCTTCATGACGAAAAACGACTTTTCTCATCCCAAAACATCCAAACCCCGCCTTTTCCAACTCTGACGTTTTCCTGCCATTTTCCTCCCTCAACCCAAAAAAATTAGACCAACCTGAGCTTTCCACTGCATTTTTCTCATTCTCAGCTTTCAAATGAGCTATCACACGACTTTCCACGATCTCTACCACTAAAGTTGGAAGTTTGACAGGAGGGGGGGGGGGACGTCCTCAAAACTTTTTCTCTCCGATTGAGCTGGGAAGAAGTTCCTAGACCCAACATTGGGCAAAACGTCCGAATTTCCACTCCGTTTTCCCATCCGAGCACTCCTTCATGACGAAAAACGACTTTTCTCATCCCAAAACATCCAACACCCGACTTTTCCAACTCTGACGTTTTCCTGCCATTTTCCTCCCTCAACCCAAGAAAATTAGACCAAACTGAGCTTTCCACTGCATTTGTCTCACTCTTAGCTTTCAAATGAGCTATCACACGACTTTCTACGATCTCTACCACTAAAGTTGGAAGTTTGACAGGAGGGGGGGGACGTCCTCAAAACTTTTTCTCTCCGATTGAGCTGGGAAGAAGTTCCTAGACCCAACATTGGGCAAAACGTCCGAATTTCCACTCCATTTTCCCATCCGAGCACTCCTTCATAACGAAAAACGACTTTTCTCATCCCAAAACATCCAACACCCGACTTTTCCAACCCCTCAACTGACGTTTTCCTGCCATTTTCCTCCCTCAACCCAGAAAAATAGCCCCAAACTGAGCTTTCCACTGCATTTTTCTCATTCTCAGATTTCAAATGAGCTATCCCACGACTTTCTACGATCTCTACCACTAAAGTTGGAAGTTTGACAGGAGGAGGGGGGACGTCCTCAAAACTTTTTCTCTCCGATTGAGCTGGGAAGAAGTTCCTAGACCCAACATTGGGCAAAACGTCCGAATTTCCACTCCGTTTTCCCATCCGAGCACTCCTTCATGACGAAAAACGACTTTTCTCATCCCAAAACATCCAACACCCGACTTTTCCAACTCTGACGTTTTCCTGCCATTTTCCTCCCTCAACCCAAGAAAATTAGACCAAACTGAGCTTTCCACTGCATTTGTTTCACTCTTAGCTTTCAAATGAGCCATCACACGACTTTCTACGATCTCTACCACCAAAGTTGGAAGATCGCTGCCGAGGGGGGGGACGTCCTCGAAATTGTTTCTCTCCGATGTCGCTGGAAACATCCTTCTTCACCCAAAATTTCACGTAGATTCCGAATGTGGCCTCCTTTTTCCCATCCAAGGTCTCCTTCATGCCGAAAAACGACTTTTCTCATCCCAAAACCACCAAACCCTGCCTTTTTCCAACTCTGCCGCTCCAGCCCTTGCCTCTCAGGAAAACTCCTCCTGCCTTCCTTCCCAACCCAACATTTCACGTAGATTCCGAATCTGAACTCCACTTTCCCATCGAAACCCTCCTTCATGACGATTTCCGACTTTTCTCATCCCAAAAACCACCAAAACCCACCTTTTCTCACTCTATCCTTCCCACATTCCTACCCTTCTCCCTTCCGAGATTCCACCCCTTGCTGGAAAACTCCCTCCTTCCAGAGGGGGGGTTAGGGAACAGTTTCCTCCTCACGGTCCCATTCGTCCCAGCACATCCTTGGCCACCTCCCTTACCTTCCTTCCAGAGGGGGGGGCTGAGTCAGCATGATGACTCATCGTTGCGCATTTTGCGCTTTATTTTGGCACGGGGTTACTACTAATATTGGATCGATGATAAAGTCGGACAGGCAATTCTAATTTTTGAAGGATTGTTTTGAATTTTAGATTAACACTATCTGAACTATCTGAAAAATATGGGATATGGAAGTAGAAGATTTTGTTCATATGTTGTATTTTTTATGTATGAGTGAGACTTTAGGCACTTTGCGACTCATAAAATTAGGAGGATAATCGCTTAGCTGTAAAATATTTTCAAAGTCGCGTTCACATTGTTTCTTTTGATGATTATTTGATCAACGTTCAAGTGGTCGTTTTCTTTCATTTTTCACAATATTCAGTTTTCTAGTTTCAGTAAAGCTGAAAGATAATTTATAAGTACTTCTGATAGTAAGTACTTGTAATTACATCGCCGTTAAAGCGGAGCTTAAAATCGAGTAATGACAAAGAGTTGTCTGTCCGAGAGAAGTTCACCTATGTCACTTGGTAGCAAGCCATGATAATTGAAGTTGCGCAATGAATTAGAAGTGTCACTGCATTTGCAATAGCCTGATCCACAGGAAAAGAAGTGTACATTGATTCTCCGGCTAAACTGAGTGGATAGTTATAGGTAGAAAGAGTTTGTTGATCTAAATGTTTCACGTGGTTAAGAAGTTCTACAATGTTTGACAAATGTGCAGGACAGGAACAGATTTCAGTGAGGGTTTTAATAGTTCATTGATCAACCACAATAACTTCTTTGCTGGAGATTTGATAAATGATGCGATTGGTCTGACTTTGATATTCTCAAGTGATTTATGCGTCCTAATGAGATAACAAAATCTCGGAAAATGTGGATTTTGTGTTCTGTAATTTTTGACAATTAATTTGGGCATGAATCTTCTACGGCAAATATCTTTCCATAATCCATTGATGCGTTCAAAAATAGCATCAATGGAAATTTTGATATTTTTTTCATAGACTCTAGAGTCATCAAGGTGGGATTTCCCAAGTTAACATATCGTTCATCTTCTATCACACAAAAATCCATACCTTTATCACTCGGAAGGTGTGTATGCGTGGCTTAGATATCAAAGCTTTGAGGGAACTGCATTCTTCAGCTGATGTATTTTGTGCAAATCTTGTATCTGACTATATTTTTCATAATATCTGATATCTGACTAGCTGCAATTTGCAATTTCCTTTCGAGTTCTAAATATGTTTCGAGAGTATTCATGCCCGTCGATTTTGAGAACCTGATGAAATTATCAGGTTGAAAATATCAGCTCCATTGCAAATATGTGGGCCTACATGCATTTACGGCATATTAACCGAAATATGGACATAATTAACAAGAAGACTCATATTTTTGAACATATACATGCTGTCTTTTGCAATCAAAATCACCATACCTTTACGAATGGAATTTGTTCGAATTATTTCATGCAATTACTGGCAGGGTAGACGATCAATGATGTGATTTTGTGAATATCGAAGTTGGCCTTTAATAAGCATCACATATATAAAAGCATTTGTTGGATAATTTGCAAGCACACTGTAAATCGCTCAATACCAATCACATACGAAGGAAGCATACCAAAATATTTCTTGGTATATTTCTGTATTCTCTTGGTATTTATTTGTATGCTTTTCGTATGTTTTTTCAAATGTGGTATGCTTTATATACTAAAGCCATACCAGCACAATGTTAAAAGAAAGCATAAATCATGTCCAAAGTATGTTGATTTAAGGACTTTTGTCAATAAAGATCACACTAATGTTACTACTGTTCTGTAAGTAGTTAGATAATGACATTCAAGAGTGATACTTTTAATGCTGAATTCGATTTTAATACAAGTAAGTCTAAGGTATTTCATGAATAGTCAATAAGTATTCAACCATCAACAATTATGTATCATGTAATTTCGAAGCAATTTTGACAGCGTTCAATAATGTAAATAATAACATACAATTTACCATGGAAATACCAAAAAATAAAACCCTGAATTTTTTAGATATTAGTATTTCAGTAACGGAAAATGTATTAAAATATACGTGGTACGAAAAGGAGATACACTCACGTGTGTGAAGTTAGCACCGCCACTCAGCACCGCCATCTTGAAAATGGAATGTGCCAGTCAAACCAACGATCAGAATCGATCTAGATGGAGTGTGCCAGCATGTGCCACTCACTATTTTGAAAGAATTCCGCTTAGTTTAGGAGAAATCGCTGGTTGAAAGTTCGACATGGCGGTGATGTGAAGTTAGCACCGCCACTAAAATTTTTTTTCCAAAATACACAATCAAAACATACGAAACACGCACAACAGATAGAAGACCATCAAAAACATTGTGCCAGCAAGTTTCAGCACCTAACTCCCCGTACTTCCGGAGAATTCAGTCCCCGAAACCACAAAATGACGGTGATGTGAAGTTGGCACCGCCACTGAAGTCTTTTTTTAAAATACGCAAATAAAACACGCGAGACAAGTACAACTGAGAGATGATCATCAAAAACATTGTGCCATCAAGTTTCTTCTCCTAAGACGCCGTACTTGTGCAGAAATTATCCCCCGAAAGCTCAATGCGCTGGCGGTGATGTGAAGTTGGCACCGCCATCTTGAAAAATGCATGTGCCAGTCAAACCAACGATCAGAATCGATCTAGATGGAGTGTGCCAGCATGTGCCACTCACTATTTTGAAAGAATTCCCCCTAGTTTAGGAGAAATCGCTGGTTGAAAGTTCGACATGGCGGTGATGTGAAGTAAGCACCGCCATTAAAATTTTTTTCCAAAATACACAATCAAAACATACGAAACACGCACAACAGATAGAAGACCATCAAAAACATTGTGCCAGCAAGTTTCAGCAGCTAAATCCCCGTACTTGCTGAGAAATAAGTCCCCGAAACCACAAAATGGCGGTGCCAACTTCACATCACCGCCAGCGCATTGAGCTTTCGGGGGCTAATTTCTGCACAAGTACGGCGTCTTAGGAGAAGAAACTTGCTGGCACAATGTTTTTGATGATCATTTCTCAGTTGTAGTTGTCTCGCGTGTTTTAATTGCGTATTTTAAAAAAAGACTTCAGTGGCGGTGCTAACTTCACATCACCGCCATTTTGTGGTTTCGGGGACTGATTTCTCCGGAAGTACGGGGAGTTAGGTGCTGAAACTTGCTGGCACAATGTTTTTGATGGTCTTCTATCTGTTGTGCGTGTTTCGTATGCTTTGATTGTGTATTTTGGAAAAAAGACTTCAGTGGCGGTGTTAACTTCACATCACCGCCATTTTGTGGTTTCGGGGACTGATTTCTCCGGAAGTTCGGGGATTTAGTTGCTGAAACTTGCTGGCACAATGTTTTTGATGGTCTTCTATCTGTTGTGCGTGTTTCGTATGTTTTGATTGTGTATTTTGGAAAAAAAATTTTAGTGGCGGTGCTAACTTCACATCACCGCCATGTCGAACTTTCAACCAGCGATTTCTCCTAAACTAAGCGGAATTCTTTCAAAATAGTGAGTGGCACATGCTGGCACACTCCATCTAGATCGATTCTGATCGTTGGTTTGACTGGCACATGCATTTTTCAAGATGGCGGTGCCAACTTCACATCACCGCCATTGAGCTTTCGGGTTGGTTTTCCACCGGATCTGGTTGGATTTTCGTGAAAGAAATGAGTGGCACATGCTGGCACACTCCATCTAGATCGATTCTGATCGTTGGTTTGACTGGTACATGCATTTTTCAAGATGGCGGTGCCAACTTCACATCACCGCCAGCGCATTGAGCTTTCGGGGGATAATTTCTGCACAAGTACGGCGTCTTAGGAGAAGAAACTTGCTGGCACAATGTTTTTGATGATCATCTCTCAGTTGTACTTGTCTTGCGTGTTTTATTTGCGTATTTTAAAAAAAGACTTCAGTGGCGGTGCCAACTTCACATCACCGTCATTTTGTGGTTTCGGGGACTGAATTCTCCGGAAGTACGGGGAGTTAGGTGCTGAAACTTGCTGGCACAATGTTTTTGATGGTCTTCTATCTGTTGTGCGTGTTTCGTATGTTTTGATTGTGTATTTTGGAAAAAAAAATTTAGTGGCGGTGCTAACTTCACATCACCGCCATGTCGAACTTTCAACCAGCGATTTCTCCTAAACTAGGAGGAATTCTTTAAAAATAATGGGTGGCACATGCTGGCACACACCAAATGCATGGATCTGTTAGGTTTATTTGAGTGGCACATTCCATTTTCAAGATGGCGGTGCTAACTTCACACACGTGATACACTCTGGTATTTCACTTCGCAGGGATAGTTTCGTTCCGAACCATGTAAAAAGTAATTATGTTGAGAATAGTATTAGGTACGGAAAAAAGCGATGCAGTAGTGAAACTGAGTGCAATAAAGCACTTGAAAAACTTGATAGGAAATTAATAAATAATGGCTTTTCGAGTGTTCATAATAGGAAAAAGAAGAGTAAAAGAAATAGGCGAAGGCCGACTAACCATACTAATCTTAAATTGAAGTTTATTAATGATAGGACTGATCGTGTTATCCGCAAACTGATAAATAAGTATAATTTGCCTGTTAGCTTGATTAGTTCCCCAAATAATAACTTGTACAATTCATTAAAAACTAGAACTAAAACGAAGAATCACGAGAATTGTGCGGTTTGTAAAATGCTGCCCGACAAATACAAATGCATGGATCGCTATGTGGTGTATAGATTCGCTTGCAACTATTGTAGAGATTTCTACATCGGTCAGACTTCACGACCTTTTAAATATCGTTTTGACGAACATAGACGTGCGGTTGATAAACAGAATCAATCGAGTGCTATAGCTGAACATTGCATGAAGTGTCAATCAAATCAATTAAGTGATTTCTGCCTCGATTTTCTTAACAAATGCAAAGACCCTCTGGATACCAGATTGACAAAGGCGCGTTACATTAAACAATTGAAGCCATTAATCAATAGGAAAACAGAGCTGACGGTATTCTGATTATCACTCTAGTAACGACGCAATTGTAGGCCTACATGTAGGCCCCTATATAAGTGCACGAGTTAGTGTCAATGTACAGCTGATTTTACATACTCAAACCCCTGACGAAGAGCGAATGCTCGAAACCGGTCGGGCCTGTAAATAGTTTTACCTCAATTTTCTTATTTTGGCATAAAATAAAAAGGAGAGTACAATCACTGCCTTCTGATCCGATATAATGAAGAACCTCCTGTTGGCCGCCATCCTATAC
>CAJQUW010003006.1:0-25000 GCA_907163375.1 Prostheceraeus crozeri
TCTACGTATGTAAAATGATAATCGGAAAACAGTATTAAGTGTAATCATAGTCCTCTTGGAAGGATTGTCGCAACAGCTGCAAATGTAATATAATGTTAGCGAATCATAAAGTGACACGTCCATCACTTTGAATTGATGAGTCATATATAGGTGTATATAAGGAAGACGCTTTAATGATATTTGTTACCACTGATCAAGTGGCCATGACAATATGCGCTGGTTGAAAGCTCCGAATTTAGTACTTGTTGAAACATGACTCAGAAATGTATACAATCAGAGAGAAGGTGAGGCGGAGAACGCATTTGATCAAGATTCTCTTGAAGCTTCGTCCGACCCGTAAAGGTGCAAGGGAATTGAAATACGTAACTAACTATCAAACCTTCGAATTAAAGGTGATGATGGCTTTTATCTTCCAAGTATCCATTCATTCCGCAGTAATGGTATGTCTACATCAGTGGTATAGCAAATATGAGACATAAATGCTGAAGTGACTTTTCCAAAATGGCTCAACCAGGTGATTCTTTAAAAACTATTGAAACTCTTTCGTTTGGGACTGCGAAGAGAATGTGATGAAGCTGACCTGAAAAGGTGCCTCCCCCACTCATTATGGAGAAAGGCATTAGAGGAAGGAGTTTGGTTATATAGGGAGGAATTGCCGGAATTCGAAACCACTGTTTTTAAAACTTATCTGACTCAATTTTTCACAGCATTCGAATCTGCTTTACCTAAACGGCCGAAGGAATGTGAGGTTATGTCTCGAAAACGGGGGCCGCTATATGGGCTTAGTTTCACGTTTACCGTCGTACTTAAATAGTGGACTCACATGGTCTTCGACTAGTGTAATTTAGTCAGATCATCTTTACCAATGAAGTTTTCTTATCAGACAAGTTCTGAGCGTGAACATCACTAACCCAATTGATAAATGTTTAATTTAAGCAATTGAATAAGGACTGTCTTTAAGTGATGGGAAGGAAGAGAGCAAAAAGCGAGGTCGGACAATGCTGTCAAAGATGCTTTTTTTTAATTTATCTAAGGAATGCGCTAAAAATTGAAGTTGAAAGGCGCCCAAGATGCTGACTTGAAAACTTTCTATAATCCTAATTGTGAAGATGGAAACACAAATGTTTTTAATTTGTAAATGTTTTTAATTTGTAAATGTAAACTATGAAAGTTTCTAATTCTGAATGTAAATTAAACTTGATCTGGAGAACATGTGTTACTGTTTTGTTGTTCTCTAGAGCAAAATTAGCGAGGATGATGAGTTTAATGTTAAAATGGAATTATAAGATGACAGATTTTTTCGTCTATTCACTGATCGCACAATGTGTGTCGCTGGACCATAAGTCAGTGCGCCGGTTAAAAACTACATTTGTCTAACTGAATATGCTACAATATGTAGAAATGGAGAAATGTTTAACAAGGAAATTAAGAGAGTCAAATGGTATTTTATGGAACTAATTTCAACCACAATTTACATTCTGCACTTCGCCAGAAAGGTATATGAGGTGAAGCAAGGGTTGCCATCAACCCCTGAGATATCAAATACTCAGGTGACTTACTAGTATTAGATGATCTATTACGAGAAAGCAAATCTTCAAAGGATGTAACTGAAATGTTCATTCAAACTGCACATCATAGGGAAGCTTTTATTATCTACAACACCCAAAACATCTTCGATGGAGGGAAAGAGCAAAGAACTAGAAGTTTGAATACACATTATTTGGCAATATTTAAAAATCCAAGAGATAGCAGTCAGATACATCATCTCAGTAGACAGATATTACCTCAACAACCTAAAGTACTTTCAAAAATATATGAAGAAGTAACAAAGAAACCACATGGTTATCTATTTATTGATCTAACCCAGGAATGTCCGGAACGACTTCGATTTCGAACAAATATCATACCTAATTCCGCTGAACCAATGACAGTTTTCTCGGTTAACAGTTAGTTTTAAGCAATGTACTTTGTTGCCTTATTATTTTCAAACATGTCGTATTCAAAGATGGTAGTCATTCCTCAAGAGGAGTATGTACAATTGACTACATTACAAAGTGCACAGGAAGTCAAAAATATAGATCAACCTATTACGAATCAACTTAAGGAACTAACACAAAAGGATATGGAAATTCAGAAGATTAAGGATCCCTATCGACGAATGCAGTTAGCAGCTGAAAACATTGACGAGAGGTTCGCCGCTGCTACCCCATAGATTCGTGACAAGTTGCGACGATTTATAACCTTCCATTTGTGTCAACACCTCGACCATATCGTGTGCGCGCTGAGCGATTATTTGACTTCATTTGATCCACATGTGAAGTTCAATGAGAGAGGGGAGATAATAGATGAAACAACTGGTGATGTTATTAGAAATAGTCACATAGATAGACCTTCTACAATATGCTGTCAGAGATGTAAGGGCGAAAACTAGGTTGCACCACAAGGGTGGACATATTTTCAGAAAAAATTTTAATCATGATCAAAATGTACCTGCAACAATATTATTGGAGGGCACCGACTGTGAATGAATTGGATAAGGGTCACTTACAATATGGATCAAAGAGTTAAAACTAAACCCCAACCAAACACCCCCTAACCCACGATGGCGGTCAAGCGAGAGCTTGCAGATCCCGATGATCTGCAAAAAAAAAAAAAAAACACCAAAAAGAGCTAGGAAAACTAGGCGCTCAATGCGTGTTGCGAAGGAGTATAGTAAATATTACGCAAATATGAATTAAAGAAAGCCTTGCCTCTCTCATACTATCTCCCTCATATTATGTCGTTACAAAAATTTTGCTGTTGTTTGAAATCTGCGCTCGAAGGCAAAGGAGAAGAGGGCATAGAGGTTGATATCAATTGTGGTAGCAGTTGCTGTGCGAGTAATTACGCGTGCAAATCAAACAAAGACGATGAGTAACAGCAGTGAAACTCAGAAAGATCTTATTACGCATGGGACTTAAATCATCCCGCAAGTTTACCCTCATCGTCCGGAGGTTCTAGCTCGTGCAGCAGGTGTGGGAATAGAGAAAGTCAAGAAGTGGGTTGAGGACAAACCCCAACCGACTTACAACTCTTCTTCCACAACAAAAATGCGAGAAAGCGGTTTCCAACAAGAAAATATGTTGTTAACAATATAGATAGTCAATGGCAAGCGGACTTGGCTGACATGCAACAAATATCACAGTACAATGATGGCTATAAATACATCTTAACCGTAATAGATATTTTATCTCGCTATGCTTGGGCACGTGCGCTGAAATCTACAAGAAAAAAAAAAAAACCATAACGAACGAGGACCAGAAGTTGAAAAAGCGATGGTTTGAAGCGGCGTTTTCAGAGCATTTTCGATGAGGGGCGTGTTCCGCAAAGAATACAGACCGATCAAAAAGAGGGAAGGAATTCGAAAACTCTCATGTTCGATTCGAAAGTCTCCTTAAAAGTCAAAAAATAATAAAAGAAGAAGTGGAATTAAGTAAAGAGTTTAGTGTACAATGACAAAAAGACAAAAGTGCTTATAAAGCTGCCGACAAAAATGGTTGAGACGGTTCAATCGCACACTGAAGGTTACCAATGCACAACTTTCAAATATGGCGCTATTTTCACTGCAAATGTATACTTAAAATACACATGTTGTTCCTTCCCCTTGTGGGTAATACAGGTGAGCTGCAGAAAGATTACTAGCTTTGTTTAAGAATTACAATGAAAGCTACCATCGAAATCATTAAGATGAAACCAGTCTGATGTTACCCCCAGATAATGCGAATGGATGTATGGCTTCGCGATTGTAAATGAATAAAAAATAAAGAAAGCGAAGTCCCCCAATAGAACTGATTTCCCTCAATGAAAAGAAAACTTAATGTTGTGTGATAGAGTTACGGATTTCTAAAGGTTAAGTTACACGTCTACCATTTGAGAAGGGGTATCTATCCTAATTGGACTGAAGAAGAGTTTTTTGTGTGTGATGAAGTAAATACAAAATTTAGACCCACCAGATTGTATATATTCAAATTAAGTTAGGATTACCATGGCAGATCCAATTATGAAGGAAAATTTTTACTCTTATGAATTGCAAGTAGGTATAGTAGAGACAGAAGCTGAAAGATGGATGTATCATGAATTGGATTATAAAATGAAATAAAAAAAAATTAGGATTCGGAAAGTGTCATGGCTCAACCAAAGGAAATATCTAGTTAATGGAAAGGATATCCTGATTCATTCAATAGCTGGATAACGCATCAGGATCTACAAAATGTGGTGATGGGAGACACTCGTAACTTTTAAGCTAATATAGCATGTGACTTCTTCTGTCCCATATATGACTTTAACATGTCTACTAACTTCAATATCATTCTTCCACGAGAAGCAATTTTGGTTTAAGCAACCCCAAGATATTCCCAAGTAACAAACCATCTCTATACTCTGTTGAATTCGCTAATCCAATTACTCTGCAAGGACCCCATGAAGTTGCTCTAACTGAAATTACTTATTACAACGATATCAGTTTGCTAAAGAACAACTATATTGAATTACATAAAGAAGTGCGAGAGAAGGATGATTGCTTTCGCATATTTCAAAATAGTCTACATGGTACATGGGCTTTTCATCATCTAACTTTACATCCTTTTTCAACATCTTTACCATCTGTCCAAAACATGATTAAAATTCAAAAGGCATTTGCAACGTCAACTTTTGATTCTAAGTTTTCCCACAATGAGCTTGCAAGATACAGAAAAGGAAATCGGTAGAATGTTTGAACGAATAAATGATCTCTTCAGCTGACTTTGAATAAATTCTACAAACACGCTAACAGTCATAAAGGGGTCAACAAAATTGATGAAGGAAGGGAAGCATGTTCTTCTTGTATTAGGTAAGGATTTGAGTCATACTTTTGGGTATTCCAGAACAACTTTCTTTTCCTCTCATCAAGGTATTGGTACAATGGACGTGGGTGGAATTCGGAGAGGAAAGTCACTGATTTTAAATGTAGAATTGTGCATTGTATGCATTACAAAAAAGGAGCATCCGAGTAAAAAATAAATTTGAGGTCATTAGAAGTGTTGAAGACTTTGCAAGAAAGTTTCAAGGATCAGTGCCAGAAACGTTAATGACTTGTGAATATAAGAATGAGAAAGTAACTTTATTTACTGTTGAAACGGAGGCAGAATTTATTGTTTTTACTAAAAAGACACCATTGGAAAAGTCTGAGTCCGCTGTTATTGAATTTGGATCTGAAATGATTGGGATGTTTAAGGGCCTTGAAAGCGCACCTTGGTTGACAGAATTAAATGATACATTCAAGGTTCAATTGTCCTCTTCTAAACTCAAAGCATCAACAAATGCTTCATGGGATATCCACGTATACAGCGAAGACATATCGGGTGATGAATTGTCTACTTCCATTGAACTTGTAAAAAGAGTTAATTTGAACATTGAAAGCTTGAAAACGCCATCTGAATTGTGTACAAAGTTAAATGAGTTTGGTGTAGATTACCTTGATGCAGATGAATATCACTTTTCTTATGACCCACATAAGAAACGCATGATTCTAAAGGTAGGAAGACCTCTCTTATCAAGCTGGATAGCGTGTTAACGACCACATTTGGATTCTCAAAATCAACTATTTATGAAGGTACATCAATAGGCGATACAGACCCATCACTAGAGCGTGATATAAGTAACTATACGTCTATTGTAACATTATTGAATATACAAGGGTTGGCGACATTGAGGCCCCACTTCTGCGCACATTATCCTCTCTCATCCGTAAGGAAGCAAACTAATCAATCGAGAATTTTTTAACACAATGTATCTACCAATCAGCCGAAATTTCATTCATCCAATAGAATTGAACATAATCAAATTCATGATGAATGCAGGAGAAGTAGCTACCGTTCTGTTGACGTGGTGTATACTGTTTTGACCTCTACATATTAGGTCACGAGAATAAGGCTTTAAACGACTTAATTTGTGACTTCCATAGTGTATTCAATTAGTCATACATGAACAGCGCATTTACAGTAGACCATCATATCAGGAGCGGTTATCCCGTGTTTGTTGGAGGTAACGAGCGACTAGTTGGCTGGAGGGATTAATCTTATTTGGTGCACTAAGACGGTATGGTTCTTCCAACACTCAAAAAGGTTTATGGCGAACCAATCATGAAGCTTATATAGTTTTTTTGAAGGCTGTGTTGGAAGTCAAGGGCTTGTAGATTTTGGTGCAAATGTTGCAGCTGATGCGCTTCCAAGGTGAGGAGATATCACGGTGAATTGCTTATGAAAATGCGCGCGCTAGACCAAGTGTCTGCCATAGGACGCAATTAGATGATTTAACAAAGACGAGGACTCGGTTTACAGTTCGGAAAGAAGCGTAGGTAAGTCAAGACAAGTTGGAAATCAGGAGCCTGTTGCTCCTTATGACTAAGGCAAAGAGACGCAGGAAAAGTAAAAAGCCGACATAGTAGAGCATGCACGTTCTAAATCTAGAACGTCAGAGTGAAAACAAGAAAGCAGCGCTAAAAAACGAAATTCCACAGCTACTATAAACAAGTCAAAACGAAGGAAGACAACATATTTTGTAAGAGATAAATTACGATGGCAGTGGTACTTCAATTCTCGGCTTTGTGTTTTCTTTCGATTCTCCCCCCTCATCAGAACAGACATCATTCGCCTCCTGCAACAATTGTTAGACATAGTCCCCACAACAAAGTTAAACTCGATGGCGTATACCAGATGCCAAAAAATAAAAAAAGCCTATTCAGTTTTGATATACATATTCATGCCAATCCTCACAAAGATTATACTTGACTGTCCAATCCATTGATATTAGGAGTTGTGTGTAATAACAAATTATATTATTGAATCTTTTCCTGTGACTTTCGAAGACTGATGGTTACATAATATCGATTTACCATCCAAGGATAAAGTGGGGTTAGCAAATCTTCCTATGCCAGTCTGGTTCTCAGATGTGTAGTTTCTAATATTGAATGGACAAACCAGATTGTGAAGAGCGGGAAGATTCGTAGCATAATCCATAATGGAGCCTTATATATAAATACAAGACTCAATTTCAAAAGCAAGCTAACACAGTCACACTTGCAAGTTTCTGGGTGGTATGATGATCACAAGGGAAATTTGATGATGTCCTCAAATACAGGGTTGAAAAATGAAGACGAATGGTTTTTTACATATTTCTTTTTATGTAACAGCGGATTCAAAGTAGAACTTATACTTGACAGGACCCGTCTATCTGATTTCCTTCAGTCAATTCCTAGTATATCCTGACTATCACAGGGTTAAAATGCAAATAAAATTTATTCAGTGTTGCAAATCCTGAGTTCGCGTTTAATGGCTTTTGGAGCTACAAACTATCAAGTCAACATAAGTAATGCCGTGCTCAATGTAAGGCGAGTAACAATGAACCCGTCAGTCATCCAACGAGCATGCGTACAGGATTGGAAGGAAAAACAACTTGCTCAATATATCCAGTTAATCACAGTCGTGTTGAACAAACTTTCACAATTGGTGCGGGATCATCTGTCTCACATGCCTACACCCAAATCTTCTTTCCCACTGCAAAATGCCAAAGGCTTGGTGTATATCACCATTGTGGGAAAATGAAAGGTCATTCATTGGATGCTTTTGAAAAGAAATCCAGATTCAATTTCCTAACACTTTAATGTTAGCAAACTAGCACTCCGTATCAGGATGGTGTGAAATTTGTATCTTGCATAAGCATAGTGATCCAAATTTTCCAAAGATGGTAAATTCGCACTGGAATATGTTTTCCTAATTTTCAGCCGCCCTCCTCAAACATTTTAATACAGTCCGACTATTCAAATAGTGAATTACTATAAGGATATGGTTACAAGAATGGCTACTTCTTCATTATGAAATACAAACCTCACAGCATGAATTGCAGATCTAGGTTGCGTGAAAGCGTAGTGAAGTTACAAAGCCTGGAAATCTACTCGACTGGATGGTATCATTTGGAGTCACCTTTGATACGGAATAGAAAACAATTACTTGTCTCATTTATGTTTATCTAATGATAGCAAAGTTGAGATAACAAGAATATGAAATGAGAGACGTTGACTTTCCAGCTATCAGAGATTGAGTAACTTAAGACGCAACATAGATAATTCTTGAGGGAAAAATGGGAAAGCTCATCGCACTACTCCTAAGACAAATATTACCTCAATGTCTTTTCTAAGAGATAATTTACCTGATTCCAATTCCTTTCTATCCTTGTTCGCTTATCATCAAGAATACGGATACCAACAATCTTCCCTGGAAAAAACATTTGGATTGCTGTAAACATCAATCGTTTATAAAGTTGCCGAATATTAGTGACTCTCTTAAATCATCAACCTCGTTTACATAGACTAATCGCTATCTATGATGAACAGGTTTTCCTGGACTGTTAGGAAAGCTGAGACCATCGTTCTCCGCCCCACTTTCAAAGTAATAACAATCTACTAATGTCTGCTGGTGGCTATGTACTCTATTTTTGTCAACGAGTAGACCATTGAAAAATAACTGTAAAGAGTGCTTTAGAAACTATTTTCAAAAAAACTGTGATATATCAAATGATGTAATTCTTACTAAATATGTCAGAAACAGAGTTTTATTCGAAATAAATGTTTTATGTTGTATCAATTAAACTTTGTCACATCTGTGCTTTTTCCAAAACAACGGGTTTATAAGGAAAACATAAAACATGCTCATATTTCATTATCAATTCACACATATATACAAAAAAACATTGTTCACATTTGATTATCTATCCACACATATATACAAAATCCTACAATTTGGTTTTCATGAAAACATTTTTTTTCTCAAATCACATATGATGGTGAGGCACATCACTTATGTCTTTAATGCCGGTTATCACAATCTTTCCATTATGGAACACATGAACATGATATGTATAGCCCAGTTAGTCAATTGAGCTGCTGGAAATAACCTCCACTTCATAAGTTAGATTTATGTGATGATGTACACCGTTTACGGAAAATCTATAGTGATAGTGTAATTCACATAACACGGTTCATTCAGTCTTCACTTATCCAATCAATTAATGAATCACCAAGTAAATGTTCCAAAGTTAAGTGTAAATATGATAGAGATCACCCTGACAGGTGACCCTGTCTCAATACATTGGATTGTTCCCATCTTGGAAAGAATAGGATAAGTGTAGAGATCTATATCCTTCCTCTGAATCCTCCAGTGTTAACATTGAGGGTCTTCCAAGATGTAAGCTCGTTGTCGGACCTTCAATTTGCGTTTTAAATAATCAGTAACCATTGTTTTTCGGTGGGTATATTACCTCTCGATCTCTTGTTAAGATTGAGTTTTGACTTTGCTTTTGTAGTTAGACATCCGTTCTTTAACAAACTTCCTCCAACCGTTTGATGTCCTCCAATCTTTAATGAATGTACGTTATATACTGTGGTAGTATCATTCCCTTGTAAAGGTTTCCCATGTGACCGCTCCACTGAAACGAAAAAATCGATTATTCACAACATCTTCACGTTTTGGTGAACAGACGTATAGTGATTTTTGACTGATAGGGGGGGGGGGGGGGGGGGGGGGGGTGAAATCACATCTTTATCCATACCTTGTCCATCGAGAGGAATCTTGATCCGAGTCTATAATGGTTAGTCAATGAGATCCGCAAATAGTGTCTTTTTTCAGTAGAAGGTCAATGAGTCAATACTAAATGCAAACGCCACGAATGTTGTTTATTTCGATCACTATTTGCTATTGAATGACAAACGAAATGCTATTCTATTTAGAATTTGTAATATTTCTTGTGAACGTTTTGAACGTCACTAAGTTTCCGGGTCCATGTTCTAATGTAATGAGGCATGTTCCGAAAGCTAATTGTTTCAAAGTTAAGTTTAAATGTTTGCCTAAAGTTTGTTATTTTATTAGCTCAACATATCGGAATGATGTTTGTAGCGAGTACAAATTCTTCACATATTCATTCACATTAGACTACCTATTTATTAGTAATCATTTCTACATATCGAAAGATGTAGAAATTTCAATTTTAGTAAGACTACTTATGTATTAGTAAGTGTTGCTACATGTCGGAAGATGGCAGCAATCGCAAGATCTATTACAAGGGGAATATTATATTGTTTTTATTTAGACTTATTCTACATCACCTGTGACAGGAAGGCATCTCCTTCTCTTCGACGGTGGGGGAAGACCTAGCTATAGTGTCCACTATGGTAATGATAAATTTTTATCCAGCCCCCCCCCCCCCCCCCAAAAAAAACAGCGCTTATCCTCCCAAAGTGAAAGACCTCGCTTCCTAAATGATTTTGTGCTAACTATGTGATTTTTTGAATTTATAATTGTCATATCTTCAGTTGTATCATTCTCACTAATAATAGACACTCCTATAGTCCTCATGTTTCAATTTTTAACTGCTGCTCTCTGAATTCCTTTTGCACGTTTGATGCTATGATTCGTAGAGTCTAATATTTCCCCAAAGTAATGAATACATTTTCGGTTTTAGTAGGATCATTTCCTCAAGCAACTTTCCAGCACACTCATCCTTAAAACAAACCTAATCTAGCTTTGTTTGTAGTTGAGTATAGTCGGTGATGACTGTCATAGTTTGAAGAGTCAAACTTTTCACCGAAGTATAGAAAGTATATCTTCCAGACGGACAGATGGTGATGTGTATAAACATAGGAAGAAACTATCGTATCACCTCCACAAAGTCGCGTTCTATTTATCAGTGGACATCCTTTTAGATCATTGTAATATAATTGATACATTTCCAACTTACTATAGTCAAGTACTGCTTGACCAACATATATTAATTTATTTAAAACTATTGAAGGTTTGTACATTTCCATACCAACCAATCTTCATCAAATATTTTGTGTTGAACATAGAGAGGATATTTGACAATTTCAGTAGTTGTTTCTCATTGTTGACTATTTTAAAATTTTTTCCTTCTCCTTACATTTTCCATTGTTTTACCATATAAAGAATTATTTTTCAATTTGTAGAATGACTTTTTCGAAGTCAGTGTTTGATTGAGCCCTCTTTTGAGAGTTCATATCCAATGTATTTTTTTAACCAAGGCTTTTGTGTGAATTTTATGCCACTATGAATCTTCTTGATTCTCATGCCCATGCTCAAGTAAAATTTTAAAATTGAATAGTGGACTACATAATTTTCCGTATCAAATTGATGGAGCAGAAGTTTCTTGATAGAAGAAAAATGTGTATTTGGTCTTACTTTTTTCATATAGATTTTTTCATATAGTGTGAAAACATTCTCTTTTTCAATCATCTGCATTTCTGGAGCTAATGGAAATCGGCAGTGTCATCATGAATGGCTGCAGGATACTCTAAATCTAAATCAAAAATGTAGCCGATTTCACCATCATCATCTATATTTTGAACATTTCTTTTCTTCATTTAAAAAAATTATCTAATTCACTTTCATTCAAACCATTTGAAATTTGAGTGAGGTAAATTCCTACTGAGTGAAGAACCGTAAAGGTTATTAACATCTAAGTAGGTCAAATGTCGACTTTCATGTATATTATTTTCTAATTCTTCAATTCGTGCACGCGCTCGGTGAATGTTGGTGAAAGTCATACCCCCTCTAATTCCTCGTTCAAATAGATTGTACATATTTTCATCTTGTATGTAGTGTGGGGGATCATTGGAAGAGAAATTTAGTGCTGAGGTAAAGCTAAGATGTGGGAGACTGACAAAATGTACAGGGTCGACTTCATCCTCACGTTGACTCAATGCTCTAAACACTTCAAATATGTCTGCCAACAATAAAACATCTAACTTCAGATATGCCACATGGTAATCACCAAATGTGCTACAATTAAATTCAATCCACGCCTTGTTAGCGTGTTCATATTCACTATCGGAACATGCTCACGAGTAAGATCATTATAGAATTCAAATTGTGGTGTAGACAGTCTTCCGTCAACTGTTTAAGTTTTTGAAGTATGAAAATGGAAACACTCCCTTCTGATATAAAACATTATCACTTAATTGTGGAAATTGCTCTACCCTTAATGTCTCTACATGCTCAGACGTTTGCAAGCCCTTGCTAATTCACTCAAGGATGCACTTAGAAATTGATATGAGTCTAAGAATTTTAGTTTAAAGTATTACTGTCTTCCCTTTGTATTCAATTTACAGGGACACTGGCGATAAAGTTATATATTTTTCAGCAGTTGCTGCTACAACATCTAATTCCAAGACTTCATTCTTCCAATCGCTTTATAGCAAACGATGTTGGCTATCATAATTTTTAAAATTGTGGAAAAATATGGGGAGCTCCCGTCTGTTAAGTCTTAACCGGAGATTGCATTTCCTACATAATGTTTTGCCTATATCGTCCGTGATATGATCATGATCACGAACTTTTATGACTTCATCGCTGAATTTTGATTTACATTTGTTGCAACATTCTGCATTCTCATGGCGTGCTTTTTCATCCGCTGACAGTGACATTGGCTGCCTAGTTGTTGCACATTGGTTTGTCATATAAGTCTTGGGCTACAGTTTCTAAGTGGTGCAAGAAACCAATAATGCAATTTTCACCTTCAAAGAGGTAATACTTGTTTTCAAATTTTGATTGAAGGGCATTATGCCAACATGATAAGCTCCAATGGCCGCAGGTTTATGTATTTTATTATCAATGTAGCACTCTATATCTGCATAAATTACTAAAGGAGGACTTAGTTGATATTCCATGCTACTTGTTAGTACTTTTAGATCTGTCGGCATTTTTTCTATTTGTGCTTTTCCTCGAATGCAAAACGGAAATGTCGTTCTAGTGTTGTCTTATATGTGAATGAGCCTCTGATTCCGGATTGAGTGCATCTTTCGCAGAAGTATTTATGTCTTTTTTAAAGTTCTCCTATACAATCTTGACAGCTTTGGAATTCCACAATAGTGTGCTGCTCCATTGTTTTAGAATTAGCAAAATATAAAACCGTTTGCCTACCAGTATAGTTAACTATTGTAACGAACACACTTTGAGGTCCATTTTCATAAAAGTGAATGTTATTTTTAATATCATTATTTTTTCTCAAATTTTGGAATATCTTTGATTGATACTGGTGTGGAAATGCCCTTCCTCATATTTAGGAAAATTCAGATGTCCTCACTACTCACTATATGATTTTAACCTTCATTCCTTGAAATAAGGTACTTCATTATAATTGCAATATTGATATTTAACACGCAATATTGAGGATTAGCAATCATTTCGTTGCATTTGAATTAACATTAATGACAGCTTATAGAGTTTTTTTAACTTCTTGTAGAGGAAATGATTGTCCACCTGACAGTATTGGACATTGTTATTACATTGAACTCATAATTATTTTGTACATCATCTATAATCTCAATTGCTCACCCTTTTTTGTGAAGAGGCTTCAAAATAGTATTAAATTAAACTATTTAGATGATACCTGAAACCAAGCATCATAGTCATAATAATATAGTTTTGAGGATGATGAGGTAAAGTGTGCGAGAAAAGTTTCGTTCTTCTTGAGGATTAGAACGGAGCATAACGAATTTGTGCAATCAGACGACCGCGCTAATTGATAGCTCTCTCTAGGTTATAGTCAGACTAATAAATTCCCTAACATGAACGCATGCTTTCTAAAAATGATGTTATGTCCACAGTAGGTGTTGTAACTTTTTTATTTCTTGGCGTGATATCATACACCACAGTTGACTATTGGCCATTGAGTGCGCTTTCACTGAGACTAACAGTTCCATAGTTATTATGCATATTCATAATCACTATTTGTGTTACTGTACATTGTCATATGCTTGTCGAAATCATACTTATAGAGTTATCACGTTTTGCCACACCGAGAGCAGTATTGCATAAAGTTTTGTATGTTAGTTGAAAGCGCTTGTTGTTGTCTTAGAAGTATGATCTCATTTATGATTATTTGAATTTGTACCTCTGTTAAGCCTATCATTCTCGGTTTATTATTGCATACATAGTTTATGCCTCGTTAAAGATTATCCATCCTATTCGTCTTATATGGTACACTTGCTACCATTGATTACGTTTTTCCTACCTTACCAAAATAATTTCATGTTCGTTTAGCAAATTGCCTATGATGATCTGTGAACACAGGCCGGGGAGACACTGTTTTGCCACACTTGGTACAGACAACCCATGATTATTGATGAGGCTGATGAAATATAGCAAAGCCTCTATCTATATTACAATCTTACCAGGATAATGACGTCCAGCGTAGATCACCAAGCCAAAAATACCGTATGTTCCGATCTTGTTGTAAAAGACAAAACATATAGATTTTCAACAATTATTTTTTTTTCGCTCAAAAATAAGAAGCCAAGAAAATAATAAGTTTAAAGTTAATAAAAGTAACTCAGTCTTGACACATTTAAACCAATTACCACTTATGGTAGCAGTTTTCAGGTGACTGAAAGCTAGTCACTACAGCCACCCAAATACGTCCCATTCCTCGTATAGGCGCACCTCTTCTGGATTCTCATTTTGGAGAGCATTCCAGGTGCACTATAGCGTATTACTTTGTTTATGCAGATGTTGGCTTAGGTTGGTAACAATGGGAGGACCAACAGGAGGTTTGCATTGGAGTAATATTTCTTAGAGTACTCAATCACAAACCTCCTATTGACCTACCTCACAACTTAGCCTCGCGGGCCTCAGCCTCCTTTAGGGCGCTCATTGTGGCAACGACGGAGTTGCAACCCTCATCTTACGGTCTTGTACCTCTGCTGTCTCGCGTCGAGATCCAGTACATCATACTGCCGGACAGGGAGAGTCAGCTGGTGTTGAGTGTCGGTGTTCCCGCAGCAGCGTGTGTTGAGGGGAAGAGATGCACTGCGGCTGAGGATCGGACTAGGAAAGGAGCTGCGGCTGAGGATCGGAGCAGCTGGAAGGAGCTGCGGCTGTCTTGGGATCTGAAGAGGAAGGAGGCCAGTTTCATAGTGTCTATCATCGGCGAATAATGGAAGGCGCACACCATCCAGCTCGTGTAGAAGCCACGGATTTGGGCTGAACGCTACAGAGATTCCTCCTGAGATTCACACTATCGCAGGAAGTCCTGATAATCGAAAGAAACAATTGTTTAATCATTCTATTTAGGCATCTTTTACCATTGATGATGATACACAAAGTGAATTTCTCTTAACCTCCGGCTGGATAGTGACCTTCGCTGATCGGTTCTCTCAGTTCCAACCTCCGTCTCACGGGGGCAACTAGTATCATTCTAAAAGATAAATTCATATCTATTACAAAACAAAAACAACATATTTTAATAGAATAAATTCTGTCCTCATGCTAGTTTGTGACCAAACTTTATGATACTTATCATTTGTAACAATGGTTACATCCACTCCTCATTCGGTAAGAAAGATTGTTCGGGGAAGAAGTCACGCGATCGCGCGCCTGTACTGACGTTGTCTTTCCTCATCAGAATGAACGTCTGCTGAATGAGGTTTTCATCAGTCGTCCTCATAGGATGAGGACTCCCGAATAGGATAACGGTCATTTCCATCACATTCTCTTCCACCGATGTACTGGTCGCTGGCGTCTCTAACAGAAATAAGGAAACTTCGATGCTTCCTGTTAGGACAGACGATCGCGCCAACCTTGTCAGAGAAAAATAATATAACATGTTCGCCAACTCATTAGAAGAAGCCATAACCGCTTAAGTACTTGAATAATATCTTCATTGCATTGAGAAATATTATTGACACAATAACTTAAACATATGACTATACTTACGGGACTGAAGGCAAGAACACATCTTCCTCCGGTGTAGGCACAACGGGGTATACTGTTCACACCAGTAAACAGCTGAAGAAAAGAACCATATATCAATTTACGGCATAAAGAGCTAATGAATAACTTTAATACTTACATTTCTCAAGCATTCCAGGACCGTCTTTCTCCCTCTTCAAATACCTGATACAATTCTGTAATGAGGCAACTCCACTTCCGTGGGAAATGTTCGGGTATTTGTGACAATGATTGGTAAATAACTTTTTACTCATGATATAATAATATTAATGTTAGAGATAAATGTGTATTCTCACAATATTTTAGTGACGATCTTTTTCTGAATTAAGGACCTTGGTGCTCCTTCTTAGGAGGTATAGGCATCTCGCAATCATTATCCTGAAATGGATTAAACGACTATATGTTTATTATGTAAAAAGGACCAATAATTATAATTTATTCGGACTTTCATAAGAAGCTAATTCAACGCTTGATAGGTTTTATGTAATGATTGGCCAACTCACCTCAAAAATCGCTTAAGGTGTCAACTCGATGTAACTGTACGTGACTTGGGGGCTTTTCCTTTGGGGCTCGGGACTTGATAGGTTTATTTTATTTAGCTGTAAGGCATCATCAACACTGTGAAAGTGACACCTTCCATAGGGCCTCTCCATTTGAAATAACCGCTCCACAGACCTCCACTTTGCAGCCATTGAGGTGAAGGTTGATTCCCTTCCTCCCATTTTGTTGAGCACATGGTGTATGTTTCTCAATGAATGCCTTAGAGGCTTCACTAGGTTTATTAAACCTTATTCAGTACATCCGTTTATATGATCTTGTAAGGTTAGGCAGTACAAGATCCGTGCAATTCCACTCTTTAAGAAGACTACAGTTCTTGTGTGCCGCTCTTATTCGCATGTCGAACGGGTAATTTGCAACGTGTATCACAGAAATTGTAAAAATTAGGGCGCTGTCGTGCAAGACTCTCTTGTCTGGAACCATCCTCTGTGGCAGGAAAAAAAATTTGATTAAATTTATCTTCTTATTAATATGAGAACTCATTTATATATCACCAGAACAAGATTACATTATGAAGTACTAACTTGATATTGAATAAATCTGTAAGAAGAAAGATTTGAAAATGCTGAAAGAGTTGACAATTGAAACCGAAAGTCGAAAAGGTTTAATTTTCTCATATCGCAAACGTGTTTGCTCATAGAAAAGAGTTGAATATTTACAAGTAGCTTACGTCTTGAAATTATTTAATTTATCGATAATTGAATTTGATTGAAATGCAAAGTGAACTTTTCGGAAAATTTCAACCAATCCTCAATTTGTGTTTAATTAAGACAATGGTTTGAAATTTTATACATACTGTTAGCAGATGATCAGACCTGAATATTTAAAAATGGCATTGAAGGCTTTATTAGGTAACTTTTATTTATAAAACAAACTGTGAAAATCCTTGTTGATTCGCAAATACTCACTTACAACTTTAAAAAAAAAAAACCCCTGGAAAAAAAAAAATATATTCATGTCTCTCGCTCAGCTGAACATAATATAGGATGAAAAATTAAAAAAAACAAACATGGTTAATAATATAACATAAAGTGTTCCTGTCCTAAAAACGCCAAAGCTTGTCTATATTTAAAGCTATTTGGTTATAAAACTAAACTTAATTAAAAGTTTACCTACTCCCGAATATCCTATAAAGTCAGCACAAATCATGACAATGAAATACTCACTGGTCCGGAAGAATTGTTAATAAGAACCGGATGAACGGAGGGAAACGAAGATCGCGACCGTCTGTTATGCGACAGCTAAAATAATTTGAAATATGTCGTGAAAAATTCGTAAGTGCTGCAAACTTCTTTAATATATGAAATTGACAGAAGCAACCTATGCTCGACAAAAGATGACCCTTATGACATCACATCTTGCGAACATTGGTTTCGGGTTAAAACAAAATTGAATGTCTACTCAAACAAGAATTGGAACAGCTGGTTTATTTTTAACCTCTAGAAATGGGAAGTGCCATCAATATGTGTCTGAAAGATTTCTACATGTAAACATGTAGAGTGAATTCAAAGTACAATAATGAACAAGATGGACTGATGTATTATTTGATGCAATACATGTTATTATTAATAGTCATTATACATGATTCAGATATTTGAAGTTATAAAAACGTGTGGTTTGAATAAGAAACATTTAAAATTAAGAAAAAAAAATTTTGAAATTAAGCCGCTAACTTATTTCGGAAAATTCAAATTTCAGCGCCAAAAATTCGAATAATCAATATTTAAAGATTTTTTCGAAAATTTGAATTTCTCTGCGGGACCACACTCTTAAAATTCAACATAATCTAGAGAATTAAAATACTAGGTTAGGGTATAAGGGTATTAGGGTTAAGGTTGAACGGGTATAGGGGTTAGGGTTAAGGTTAGGGTTAGGGTTCAGGTTAGGGTTAGAGGAGGTTAAGGGTTAGTGTTTGGGTTAGGTATGGTTAAGGTTCGGGTTAGGGAAGCAAGAAGAGTATCTATGGGCACCCGGAACCCAGGGTAAAATAAATTTTCGAGTGCGAGGAAAGCGCACTTTCGGGAAAGAATTTATTAAAAAACCCTTACTTAATCCGAATAAAATTTCGCAGGGGCGCGAAGCGCTCCGCCGGAAATTTTATTGAGGCCCCCCCCCGCCGTGTATAAGTGTATGAAGGTCATAAGGTCAACGGTCAGGACTCCAGTGAGTTCAAGGTCAAGTGTAGAGGTTTGGTATATTATGGTCCTTTTTAGTTTAAGTAAAATAACTCTTAACTTTGAAAATTTTGATTAATACTTAGGACCATTGTATTGAAAAAAAACTAGGGCATTTTTTTCAAGTTCGTCATAACAGATGCTTTACTCCAAGGAATTTTTTCATCCAAATGGGGTACATACAATATAATCATTCGAGATGCTCTATTTCATGCTGATTCTGAATGGATGTACTTTGGTATGACACATGTATGACATACAATCTAGAGAGCTACATGTCTTTAAAGAATGGGACTAGAAAAACTTAGTGAACTTTAAAAATCTAACACTTTGTCCCTGCTTTGCATTACAAGTTGCAATACAACTAGGAATTTTTCCCATCGTAATAGGTCACATACCGTGTATATCATAACTGTAAAGGTCTTTTCATTCTCATTCTTATGAATGTCAGTGTCATGACACCTATGTAGAGATATCATCCTGGACTGCTACAAGCATTTTAAAACATAAACAACCATAACTGTTTTCTTTCAAAAGTTATATGAAAACCTATTTATTTCAGAAGCTTGAAGTCTCTTCATAGCTTGAATTTATTTTTTGTTTTCAACTTTCAGTTATTGAACATCATGTAATTGTAGATAGTTAATTCCCCCCCTGTTCCCATTCAGACCTATGACTTGAAGCCCTGAATTGTTGAGAAATGATATAAATACCAAGTCTGTTCGCATACTATACAAATAAATTATTTAAATAAAGAGACTAAGAAAAAACACACATAAAAAAATCGTCATCAAGGTTCGGAAAATGGGTTACAAGTTTTTCAAGTCCACTTGCACCATGGAATCCTGGTCTTCTTGGGCGCCACAGGGACAGAGGACGTGGTGTGTCAAGTGTCGATGACCGAAAAATTCGACGATGCGGTTTGTGAGGTTCCGCTCGTTTCGGCTCCATCCTCACATGAACACCCGATTTGGTGTGATACCTTTTTCGCGGGGCGGCGGTTCTTCGACTTTGACCGGGTGACCCGTCCATTAAAGTGGCGTTCGCATTGGATCTTCTATATTCATGTGACGCATCGACCTCAATTGATACCGTCACCTATTTTTCCTCCATCACTCGAGTAGTCGGGCGATGCAGGGGCATTGGGTGGAACACCAACCGGCTCGCACGTTTGGTGTTGTCAGATCGCTTCTCATCGAGATTTATGGGAGGTATGTTACTGGTACGTTCCCACTGGCTGAAGTGGTACGATCTCAGCAGTACCGTTACTCATAACTGCGGTCTTTCTGTTTGCGGATCCAAATTATGTGACTTGTAGATTTAAAATAATTGTAACTTGTTAAATGTGAGGACTTAGAACCTTTGATAAGCGAATTGGTACAAACCTCGGACTTATATACTTTTTAAACAAAGGGAAATCCTAACAATGGCCCAAAATGTCAGAGGATGGGTACCGAACTACATCCCTAAGAAGAATATATATAACTCATATACAAGGATGACATTGTTCCAAACTGTTAAGTACTTATCTTTTCAACTGTTCCATAACGAGAAAGCATGTCCTCAATAACCACACATTTTATTTTCAAAATGACATGCCAAGTCATTATGGTTGAGGTCAAGTGTTGAGACATGTACCATGGCGCATCTGTCTATGCGGCATGCAAAGTGGCCCAAATGGAAGACCTTGACTCGTCTCGTGCACTTCAAAATCGGTCGGAAGTTGGGACTGTGTACCGGTGAATGTGTCCGGTACACGAATGTGACCCATGACTTTAGTAAAAAAAAACCCGACATTCCATGAGTGGTGAGATGACTATCTTGAAGATCATGGAGAGTCGCCTGAAGGGACGTGATTAAGGCACCCCTCATTTATATTTTCACGCTTACAGATTAAACTTACGATTGTGTTAAATCTGCTATGTCTTTTCCACTTTTAAACATAGTTCTGGAATTGGTTGTTTCTTATTGGGGAGGAGCAGAAACCTAAATCATAACTGCAACAGTAAATATGTTTCACATCTATAAATAGTGCTACATTAAAAAATAATTGTCACAATAGTCAGCAATTGAGCAAACCCATTCAAAATCAAACAACGGTCCGTCTATCGGTACGTACCCAACTGCTCAGAACCAAACCACACAAGTTCGAATCATAGACGTTCCGAAAACACAGTGTTACCAAACACATGTAACCTAATCCAGTAAAACAGACTTCTCATACAAGTTCCTATTGATAACACATGAATTATCATGTACCTAATCCCCATGTGCCTATCGTATAACCTAAAAGTATACATGTACCTATCCATTAGTACCTATCCATGTACCTATCCCAAGTTACCTATTGGCACAACGACTAGTAAATATCTTTACATGTACCTTATCCATGTACCTATTGAAAACACTAAACTTTTACATGTACCTTATCCGTGGCAAGTAGGGCACAGTTTTATTTCAACTACTGCAGTTACATTATTGTTTGATTGAATAATGGTGCTATACTGGCTACTGATAAGACGCTATTTTCATTATTTTCTTGTTTTGCTTATGAGATAGCTTTTGGCTTGTAGAAACAACATATTACATAACAAAGGGAAAACAAATGTAATTTTATAAGAAGTGAGGTTATAGAGTTTTGTGTAACATTGGCTAAGAATGAAGAACAAATTATCTACTACTTATTTAATCTATAACATGGGAAAACAAGCTCAATATTCATGCTTTAGAAATTTCCAACAATGATATTAGTAAGCACAATTGACCAATCTACCAAATTTCCAGAGAAAATCGTTCAAGTTTGGGCGAGAATAGACAAAGAAGAAGTTAAAGGCGATGTTTAAAGGGTGATCCATTTTTTATGAAACAATCTGTAAAAAATCACTTCGGCGAAGTCGCCTAAATTCATCTCTTCCACTTGCAGCCAAGGAAATAGAGAATATAAAAAATGACTACGTTTTGAAGGTACTATCGGCTGTTTTAACGTGTAAAAGACTTGATAATTTTTGTTAAATCATTCTCTTCAATTGGAAACATAAATCATTTGGTCTTCCACCATTGATAACCATCAGGCGTGACACGTTGTTAGCATTCGATGATGCCTGAACTGAACTCATCTCCGCTTAATTATGATTGACATTTCGATTCAGTGCTATAGTGAGGTAACGATGAAGCCAGCTCGAATACCTCGTAAACATTGTGGACCTATAAAATTCGTTCTTTTATTCTTATAGCCTTTATAAAACCAACTCACTCAACAGGCCATTCAGTCTTCTTCAGAAATGGTCTTTAAACAACTTCGATCTGTTTTCAATAAAAAATGTCCATAAAACATTTGGAATGTCTCTCACTAGCTTCGATGATGATGCAGATATCATTCTTAATTTCAACGCATGAACCATTTTCCGCGGATCGCTCCTTCTGGAATTTGACACAGAAGCTCATGCTTCTTACTACTGGTTCGTTCAATAATTCCTTAATTCATCAAATTCCAGCTTTTGTACTCATGCAATTGGGAAAAAGACAGAAACAATATAAAGGCATGGTTATCCCAGTCGACTTCCATCGTATTGCCAGATATCGTTTAATGTTGAAAAATGATTACTTCTTATTTTCTGTATGCTATATCTCAATGAACATAGATACTGGATTGAATTTCATTGTTCTGGATACTTTTCAATCTTGATTAATCTGAACAGAGAAATATCGATAACAATGCAATGTGTGGACTATCGCGGACTCCATTTCGCCCTCATTTAACGTCCAACATCTCAACATAGAGTTTCTTCATTTTGATGTATTGCTATGTTATGAATGTTTTCATTGCCCAATGACAAAAGTGAGCATAGCAATAGAGCGAATGGTCCAATACTGTTCCAGCAATGGTCCAGTACTGCTCCCGCAAGATGAACCATCACTGTCCACCAATGAACCATAACAGACCCAGCAATAAAGGATGTCATATCAAAACAATGTTTATATGAATATATCATAGCAGACTAGTAATAAGAGAACAATTTTAAACAATGCAACTTAATAAGACAATTTCCACTATGCCCCAAGACGTGAAAATAAGTCGTGCATTCTTTTCTCACTTTCCCTCTGATTCATTCCTATCCTTGATTTCTTTGCACCACTTCTTTGTTCACTCTCAACGATTAGTCTCCATCCAGAGCCAATTTCAACATGGGGGTAAATCACGTCGCTGTCAACAGATTGCTGGAAGAATGCTTCATCACTTGATGTCCCTGGCAAGTCCAAGGCCCGCGCACAGAGCCTTTTTCTTTGGTCCAATGGTCGAACATACTTTGGAGATACTGCCTTCAAATCTTATGCCCAGTTTATAGTGCACACACAAGAGTTTGACACCCCTTTTGGATTTCGCGTTGTAAGCAGAGGTGCACCGTATGCAGTAATTGGTGTATAAATTTAAGAAAGTCCCAAAGATTCTGTCAATTTTTTCATAAAATTATCCAAGATCGAATTTCACCACGAACCTGAATATCACAAGACAATTATCCTTGCTTTTTATCCAGGCGGGGGCGCCCATGGCATTGGGCCTGGGAAATAGGACATCAGAATTTGCAATCTCAATTCCGCAGAATTGAACAGTACAGCTCAATGGTTTCAATGGCTCTTTGTTGTAAATCACCGACCAAAGCTTTGATGTGTAAACTTTTCTGACAGTGCTTTGTTTGAGCATTTTTCCAGAGATGTTTGATGGGTGCACATTCAAACGAATCCTTTGTAGATGTACATGAAGTTGGTATGATAAGCTATCATTCAGTGTTTCAGCTTCAATATCAAATGCTATGGTCATATTCTTCGAACAGTCCCAATTCTTCTACTGCCACGAGTCTCCAGGTAAATACAAAACGAGAGAATAAAACTTCATTTGTAGAACCATCTCCTGATGATACGATCGAATAACCGGTTATCTTGTTCAAGTCATACTGTTCATTTGCATTCTCCACTGAGATTGACTGGCCACCATTTGACAGCCACAGCCAAGTCATAACTTTTGGCATGTGAATTGCAGAGGACAAACCGTTTTCCCATCAATTATATCAACCTCTGGTCAGTGCCAAACTTACGATACTGTGCCTGTTAAGGGCCGATGTACTGTTACATTTCAGGCTGGTTTGGCTGAAAAGTCCTCCGTCCTACTGCGCAATTCAGGTGTTCAAACCAACGCAAGAACATCATATATTGACGATTCGCTTACAGCATCAATTAGCAGTTCAAGCTCCTTAACCTTAATGAACTTTAGTCCAATTTGGCAGTGTGCTGCTTCTGTTAGAACAGCCTGTACTTATGTTGTGGCTTCATGTCAACTTTCTGTCACATCAAGATCCTCACACAACATGTTTAGGAATACATAGCAGATTTTGCATTCTCCTGTATTCACTTCATCATAGAGCCAAACATCAACTAAATGCATATCAAAATTGCATTCAGTCTTCAAGTCTATCATATTCTTCCAAAGCAGTAAGGCACATCAAATTCTCGCATCCAGTCTTACCTCTGAGTATGCAACTGCTCATTTACATCAAAGTTAAGCCAGTGCACATATTGATTTTCACATTATTGGAGAATCAATTAGCTGTAATTCCACACGTCATGATCACTGCTTGACATCATTGAAATTAAAGTGTTTCAAAATAACTATACTTGATCAATTAATGGCCAGCACTGAAAAGCAATAGAAATCCTTACAGCATTTTTAAACATAGCTTAGATTGAAGCCATAGAACCTTTTGTGATTTAAGCAATGACCATCAGAATCTATGCATTGAACCATTCACAGATGCCACCATTATAGCAAGGAATAACAATGGGTTAGTTGTACTCAAATATTCACACAGCAATCTCGACCGCAGACGCGGACCATCGCTTGCTGTGTCTCATTTTATCCGTACGCACAACTCTACAATGTTAACTGGAGGGTTGATACAGCCTAATATGCACAAATGAATTTTTTCTAGAAAGTCGTTCATATACACAAATTCATTGAAGACTTACATAACCACCAAATCCAAATTATACAGGCCTTAACCCGTTCGAGCCTGAATTAAATAAATGACTATTAGGTAACATTATATTCCTTTCGCACACAATTACAATTAGGGCCAAAATAAGGTAAATTACGAAATCTACACAATAATGTATTATTCTAAAAAAGATACAAAAAGTTGCCAAATGGCAACTTCAGTACAATCGTTGTATTTTGAAAAACTCCACAATGTTGCCAAATGGCAACTTTAGACTCAAACAGATCCCGAACAAACATATACATCAATATTTTAATGAAGCCCCATAGTGAATTACTCACAATACAATAGTTGCAAAAACAGATTAGTTTCCTTAAAAAGATATATGTTAATTTTCTCAAAATTTACTCAATACTAGCATTAATTTCTCATGTTTATAGTCATCCCGTCTTACTCCAACATGAGT
>CAJQUW010003007.1:0-40608 GCA_907163375.1 Prostheceraeus crozeri
TCCTTGTGCTGACCATATAGAGTCCATTCACTTTGAAATATGATATCCCAAGTACCTTCTGCGAGCTCATCACATCTTGTTGGGTATTGATGTTCTCCATCCTTTTTATAATAAAACTACTCCCAATGTGATAATGGTAGGCAATTTGATGCCATTACAAATCCTTCTATAGGGAGTTTCCTTTTAATCTCTCGCCTTCATCTTGAGCAAGAGGAGTAGGAATGTCCATATTTAATGTTTGTACTCTTCATAATGTCAAGTTGGTGGGCGAAATGTACGGACTCACGGGGATAGGTATGTAATCCCCATATGAGTTGCTCACTATCTTCACATCGTGGAAGGGAGCATCCCGTTCGCAGTATACGCTGTGATCCTCATGACGCGAAGACTTGTTTTAAAATTTACGCTGTAGCGGTGTAGGATTATGTACCTTTGTTGTTTCTTCCACTGGTCTCGCTTGTAGATGATTGATTGTAGCGAACTTGTTAACGTCTGGCCACCATTTTGTCCTACTAGTGCAGCAGATGGAGAGATGCCTGAAAATAAAAAAGATAGTATTAAGTGTTCGTTCAAGGGTGGAGAGGGTAGGAAGTAGCGATCTTACCATTTTAGTTGGATTATATAACAGGGATTTGTAGAGAGAGAGAGAATGTGCGTCCGCCATTGTTACGATTCAACGATGGAATGATTCTCACTGTGGAAGCTCTGTATTTTTATAAAGGATATGCTTGATTCTCATTGACAACATTTCTCATTGGAGGAATAGCATCAGTTGATTCCCACTCTCACGATGCTTCATTCACCCGCTAGCGTCTCGTCTCTGTTCACCGTCTCGACTAGTCTATTGTATTCTTCCGGTTGATAGGTGGTGTAAAAAACAGGTTGTGGGCAAATGGGTGTTCGTCGCGCCATTGTTAATAATACTCCAACAGTAGGCGACCATGCTTGAATACGCGCCTGGATATTTCAGCCAAATCTCATCAATACAATTTCCTACTTTGAGCCACACTCTTGAATACAATGTGAGACAAGATGTTGTGGGGAGGGTGTGGGCATTTACACCAATGGTTGAATGTAGTTTGCGTAAGCATATCATCATTCTTCATGGGTTGGAAGATCACTGAAGCAGTTCGTCATACGTCCTTAGAGTCACCTAAACAATGTTCCTCCATGCTCTGGGAAAAAACTACATGCGCCATCGGCTAAATCGCTCCTCTAGTAGTACAATAACGTAATGTACATAGTCATGCACTCCAACTCTCTCGTGCTGTAGGCGCATTTTATGCCACCACCCCTACGTCTCTGGTGTTAACTTTGTCTAGCAAAAAGTCGTCAGGAAATTTCAAGACGGAGTCAAAGTTGAGTGATACACTCGCTGGCAAACTAACTCATAGAAGTAGCTTTGACTGTGATTCATTTCTATCTGTAAAACATATGGTAATGTAAAGTGAATCTAAAACTTTTCAGCTTTTTAATTGTTCATCGTTGCATCAACGCCTTAACTCGTGAACAGTTATAATTTTATTTTAACTTACACTTAGTCTATCTTGTAAACTAGTAATCTTGCGATCTTATTTTTACAAATCAGGTTTTATATTTTATTTTATCATACCACCACATATGAATCTTTATTTCTAACTTGTAAAACTCTTGAAACTTTATTTTGATATAACTGCTTTTTAAAACATTATTTTATCGTATACACATTGAAAACTTTATTTTTACTTGTAACTTTGAAACTTTATTTTGTTATACAACTGCCTAAACTTTATTTCTAATGGTTTATACACATTGAAACGTTATTTTACTTGTAAACTCTTGATAACTTTATTTGTTATACAACAGCTAAAACATTATTTCTAACGGTATACACCATTGAAAACTTTATTTTTTTTATTGTAAACTCTTGAAAACTATATTTCTGATATACAACAGTCTAAAACTTTATTTCTAACGTATACACCATTGAAACTTTTTTTTTTTTAATTTTTCCAAAAATTTAATCTTGTAAAATCTTGGAAACTTTATTTGTTGATTACAAACAGCTAAAATTTATTTCTAACGTACCCTATTGTACTTTTTTTTAACTTGTAAAACTGGTGATAGAAACTATATCTTTCATTTACAAATAGTAGAACGCTTAGTCTAACTTGCCAAATCTTTTATCGATTTCATATGGGTGATGATGGTTAGATGAAATTAGTGTTAGAAATTTAAGTATAGCTTACACTTCTGATACAGGGATAGCAATCGACTGCGATCCATGTGTAAAGAGCTTGTTAGACTACGGAAGAGAGAAGTGTGTTATGTTGAGTGTGGCGCGTGAGTGTCCTCCCATTTCATTCCATTCATCAATTCGTCTCATTGATAGAGACAGGTAGAACTCATGGTTCTCATAACGTATGCAATGGAAAGTTTTAGGCAACCTTCGACAGTTGGCTAAATGTCGCCCTGGCGCGATTGCATACTACGTTGAGACAGAGGCAATCACTTGCAAACATGACGCAGAGAGGTTTAACAAGATTGACCATTGCCGAATGTCCCTTGCGGTATACATAGCTACGGGTTTCACCGCCGCCCTTACAGGAACGCCGTCGAAAGGAATGTATTTACTCCGTACTGCCTTTTGCGTCGTTCATGTGACTGATACGCAGAGTTAATCTTTATGAGTGTTGGCGCTGTCACGTAGTCTGTCCCTGGAGCATTCGGTGGAGGTTCTATCTTGTCGTGCCCACTTGGAGGCCCGGTTGTGTGCCGTGGGTCAGGTCGGTGGAGGTTGACTATTGGATGGTTGTGGACTACACGGATTGGTGGGGGGGGGGGTGGGGGGGGGGGGGGGGGGGGGGTGGGGGCTGGGGTGGGGTGAAGGGGGGGGGGTGTGGGTGTGGTGGTGGGTGGGGTTGGGTGGGGGGGGTGGGGGGGGGTGGGGGGGAGGGTGGGGGGGGGGGGAGAGGGGGGTGGTGGGGTGAAGGGGGGGGGAGGAGGGGGGGAGGGGGTGTGGGGTGCGGGGGGGAGGGGAGGGAGGGGGGGTGTGGGGGGTGGTGTGTATGGCGGGGGGGGGGGGTGTGGGGGGATTGGGGGGGGGGGGGGTGGGTTGGTGGGGGAGGGGAGGGGGGGGTGGGGGGGTGAGGAGGGGGGGGGGGAGTGGGGGGGGTTGGGGGGTGAACGGGGGTGGGGGGGGGGGTGGTTGGTGGGGGGGAGGGTGGGGTTGGGGGGGGGGGCGGGGCGGAGTGGGGGTGGGTGGGGTGGGGGGGGTGGGGGGGGGTGGTGGGGGTGGAGAGGGTGGGGGAAGGGGGGTTGGGGGGGGGGTGGGGAGTGGGGGTGGGGGGGGGACGGGGGTGGGGGGGGGTGAGGGGGGGGTGGTGGGTGGGAGAGGGGAGGGGTGGTGGGACGGCTGGGGAGGGGGGTTGGGGTCGGGGCTGGGCGGGGGGTGGGGGATCGTGGGTCGACTTATTTAATATTATTTAGATTTTTTTTTTTTTGTTTTTTTGTTCTTTTTTGTTTTTTTTTTTTAGTTTTATTCTTTTTTTTGATTTTTTTTTCTTTTTTTTTTTTTTTTTTTTTTTTTTCTTGGTTTCTTTTTTCTTATATGACGCTTAGATTGTCATAAACCCTATACCGCCGAGGTCGTACTGGTGCATCCGGCACCTTTCGGATGCGGGTGGTATTTGGAGTCCACACCTCATCCGTCCAAATGATCCTCTTGATCTTCCCCGTCTTCTCATCCTCATCCCACTCGTCGAGGCTGACGAACTCGGGAATGGCGTGATCTTCATCAATGCGGACGGGAATGGTGTCGGCAGAGGTGGCTTCCCTCGTGACTTCAAATTGAATGAGAAGCGCTACAATCTTACTAGCTTATATAGGGTTTTCAACAATGAATTGCTCAACAGCGAATCAGAATGCTTCAGGGATAGCAATCGACTGCGATCCATGTGTAAAGAGCTTGTTAGACTACGGAAGAGAGAAGTGTGTTATGTTGCGTGAGTATCCTCCCTTTCATTCCATTCATCAATTCGTCTCATTGATAGAGACAGGTAGAACTCAAGGCTCTCATAACGTATGCAATGGAAAGTTTTAGGCAACCTTCGACAGTTGGCTAAATGTCGCCCTGGCGCGAATGCATACTACGTTGAGACAGAGGCAATCACTTGCAAACATGACGCAGAGAGGTTTAACAAGATTGACCATTGCCGAATGTCCCTTGCGGTATCCATAGCTACGGGTTTCACCGCCGCCCTTTACAGGAACGCCCGTCGAAAGGAAGTATTACACCGAACTTCATTTGCAACGTTCAAGTTGACTGATAGCAGATTCAACTTAATGATAGTATTCGCCAGTCCGAAGACTGCCCAGGGCAAACCGCGTGGAGGTTCTATCATGTCTTGCCCCATGGTGGCCCTTAAGAGAGCCGATGGTTCATTCTCGGGATAATTCAAGGACTCAAGCTTGCCGCTTCGCCTCCGGCTCGTTCACGGAAGCAGGTGGTCGCTTCTCTTTGATATATGTAAAGAAATAAGTTGTTAGTTATTATCTTTAACTCTAAGTTACTTGTTTTAAACTTACAGATCTTCTCAGGACGTGGCTCGAACAGGAATCTTGTGATCGCCTCCTTGTGGTCGAATGTAAAGTGAAGGCATTCGATACCTTTTTTAGCCCTGCTATAATAACACATCTCGTCTCTGCCACGTTCACAGAGGAGCGGTCTTGCGGGCACACGTCCTTTCTTGTCAAGGGGAATGTGGAGGCGACTTGATCGTCGAGTACTGCTACTCATTACTTGCTGGTGCAGATCCTGATTAGTCGCCACCACCTTCCCCAACTGCTTTCGCAGCCCTTCCACCTCCTCCCTCATCTTTCTTAACTCCTTCTCCTGACTCTCTCTCTCGATGAGGAGCTGCTCTTCTTTAGCCTTACTAGCGAGGTGCGAGAACCTCTCGCGATCGAGCTCTCCTTCTTTCTCAAAAAGACTAGCTTGAGTCTTCTTGAGCTCCTGAGTGACTCGCGAGAGGTTCTCGGAACTCGCTTTATAGAAGAAGCAGTCCCTCTTCCACACCTCCAACTCATTCTTCAGCTTGTCATAGTTATCAACCAGTGGTGGGCGCATAATGAAGTTGCGACATTGAGCCGCAATCCCACCACTGGTTGATAACTTAGCCGGCTGCACCTCGCTATCGAGGTCAACGTCCCTCACCGCCTCTACCTCGCTATCGAGGTAGACACTCTCGACTAGGTCAACCTTCGTCGAGCCTTTATCCTCCTCCTCTTCCTCACTGTCGCTGCTACTTGTAGCCGACTCATCGCTAGAGGAGGAGGAGGAGGAGGATTTACTCGACTTCGGAGAAGACTCAATCGGAGTGGGTGAGAGAGCCTTTGCTGGCATGCTAGAAGATGGAGCCTCTGCTGTCGTGATAGACTCGACAGCAGACTGAGCCTCTAGAATCGGGGTGGGCGAGAGAGCCTTTGCTGGTGCACAAGATGAGGGAGGCTTTGCTGACGTGATAGCCTCGATAGCACACTGAGTCTCCAGAGCTTTCAACTCTGAGCTGAAGAGACTTTGCTTCGCCTCCTCAGTCAGCTCTGGTTGACTGCAGCTGCTATGCTTGGCATGCCACTCCGGTAGCGTCTCGACAAGGCGAGATGCATTATGGCTGCTACAAAAGTATCGAATGCCCCCTACCATTCGCTTATGTGCACAAGAATGCTTCTTAAAGGCATCGCTACGAAAAATCTTTGAGCAGACGCAAAGCTTAAAAGCCGTCTTTGCGTTGTTGTAGTTAACCATTTTCTGAAGTGAAAAGGGGAAAACAATGATTATAATTCCGTAAACGTTTGATAGCAAACGGAAAAGAATGATTTTACACTTAGTGAGGAATGATAGATTTGAGTGTAGTGAGTGGCACTAGATCCCGTCGACAGCCCGAAGGCCTTGTACTGATCACTAGGGAAGTGAGAGATCTTCCCCGATACCCGCTCTTTACAGCTGAAGACATCATTGTCACTGCCCCGAAGTGTAACAGGAACGCCGAGTCAAAGGTAGTGATCAGTAGCTGGGATCCAACCCCTCAAAGCTGCCTTAGACTTAGTTACATTTCAAATCTGATAGCAGATTTGAACTCAGCATACTTGAAAACCTTAGTCTACATGTTAAAACTTTGAAAAAACTGAAAATTAAGAATTTTTAAAAAATTCCGCATTTTACTACTCATACTACTTTTAAAAAATTTTATCTGTAGTAAAGACACTATCAAACTCTATCACACAAACTTTGAAGTAAGAAGATAGCTTGCCTACTTCAAAAGATAGAGTCCTATGCAACCCGATATCGGGAGCTCAGAGCGACGACCGTCGCTTACCTCGTCTTTCGATGAAGTGATCAGACTTGCGTTGTCGGGGGTTTATATATGCTCGGAAGAAAACTTAAAATGGCTCTATCTCCGAAAGTATTCATCGTAGCGACATGCGGTTTGTTGCAAACGATTTGTCTCATCATTCTTTACAATATGACACCTCAACCATTCTCATATGACCACGGGAAGTTGGTGTGTCAGCACATGACCATGTAACATGCCACAAGTGAAAAAATTCCTAAGTGTGGGAGCTCCAGTGTGGTGAAAATTTTGAAAAATTTAAAACTTCCGAATTTTGACCTGGGACCTTTACCAAAACATTTTCCATCAAATTTCGCTGACGTCCCCCCCCCTCTGGACAGCTTGCTTCGATCTTGGCTTCCAGTGGACGGATTTTGTCGAGTGAGGTGTCATTTGAAAGCTAAGAGTGAGACAAATTCAGTGAAAGAATCGGCTTGTTCCTATCTGTCTTCGTTTACATGTGAGACGCCATTTAAGATTTTAGGTCGGAGCTCACCTGAAAAAATCCTAAGTGTCAGAGTGACTTTGTATGGGAAAAATTAAAAATTTTCCAAAGTGTGGAATTTCGACCTGGGACCTTTACCAAAGTTTGTTTCATCAAATTTCGCTGACTCCCCCCCCTTTGATCTAACTTTGGTTCTAGTGGACGGATTTTGTTCGTTCGACTTGCATTGGAAAGAGGATGAAACACTGCTCGACCGCATTTTTCGTTGCGAGTCAATCGGAGCAGCCGTTCAAAAGTTAGAGCGGTTACAAGATTTTAGGTCGGAGCTCACCTGAAAAAATCCTAAGTGTCAGAGTGACTTTGTATGGGAAAAATTAAAAATTTTCCAAAGTGTGGAATTTCGACCTGGACCTTTACCAAAGTTTGTTTCATCAAATTTCGCTGACTCCCCCCCCCTTTGATCTAACTTTGGTTCTAGTGGACGGATTTTGTTCGTTCGACTTGCATTGGAAAGAGGATGAAACACTGCTCGACCGCATTTTTCGTTGCGAGTCAATCGGAGCAGCCGTTCAAAAGTTAGAGCGGTTACAAGATTTTAGGTCGGAGCTCACTCTGACACTTAGGATTTTTTCAGGTGAGCTCCGACCTAAAATCTTGTAACCGCTCTAACTTTTGAACGGCTGCTCGATTGACTCGCAACGAAAAATGCGGTCGAGCAGTGTTTTCATCCTCTTTCCAATGCAAGTCGAACGAACAAAATCCGTCCACTAGAACCAAAGTTAGATCAAGGGGGGGGAGTCAGCGAAATTTGATGAAACAAACTTTGGTAAAGGTCCCAGGTCGAAATTCCACACTTTGGAAAATTTTTAATTTTTCCCATACAAAGTCACTCTGACACTTAGGATTTTTTCAGGTGAGCTCCGACCTAAAATCTTGTAACCGCTCTAACTTTTGAACGGCTGCTCCGATTGACTCGCAACGAAAAATGCGGTCGAGCAGTGTTTCATCCTCTTTCCAATGCAAGTCGAACGAACAAAATCCGTCCACTAGAACCAAAGTTAGATCAAAGGGGGGGGGACGTCAGCGGAAAATTTTTAAATCTCCGATTGCTTTCAAATTCACCATACAGATGCAGAATTTCACGCTGAATCCGAATCTGACCTCCGTTTTCACATCCGAGGCCGCGTTTCGACACTACACACCAAAACATACCACAGTTTAACCAAGACAACCTAGACGGTCGCCCACGTCAACCTAGACGGTCGCCCAAGTCCACCAGGCGGTCGGACACAGACACCCGAGACTCACACACTGGCGGACCAGAGGGGGGGGGGACGGCAGCAGAACCTCGACGGCACATCACGACACTGGTGGACCAGAGGGGGGGGACTCAGCGATGGCGGCCATCTTGCGCTATCTGGTGTTCGCCGTTTTCTTACTACTCACTTGCTTGCATGTTATTACCCCGTCCATGTATAAAAGCTACGAAATACTTATCGTGAAGTGAGAGAAGGTCTAGAATAACCATTAGTACATTGACAGACTTTTTAAAAAGAATTCTTCGAAAACAAGTTTTATTTTCGCTTAGTTGATTGCTGAGAAAGACAGAGAGAAAGTATTGTTCTCGACAAAATAACCTCACCTTTGCAACACATTTTCGCAGCACATCCGATTAAGCAGACATTCTTCTGGCATGCATTTTTTGAAGAGTAAAATAAATATTGAAGCTTTCTCTTTCATAAAGTGCTGAGTAATTACAGAAAAGATGCAAATTGTGATTACCTTTTGTATTTGGTTACTATGTATACCCTGTTTGCAGTTATAACGCTACTAGCTAAGATACTCCAACAAACGGAAATTGAATATTTCCTATTCGACTATTTAGAATTTGCAGATAAACTGCATTTTTTGATTTATTGTGAGCGAAAAAATCCTAACTATGTACAGTAATGACTGAAATATAATTTGAAATGTCATTAACTTTTACTTTTCCTCAACTTTCTCAACCAAGATCGCGTAGGCCTCGCGGCTTGTCAGAAGTACCTCCATATCTGTCTGTTTTGAAACAGTTGGACAGATTCAACATCTCTTCACTTTCATGATATGTGTCAAGCGAGGTATGCAAGCAAAATATTCGGTTTTGGAACCAAGTCAAATCAGACAGGATACTTGATGACAACGTTCAGGATTCGCCGAAGCTGACTTTGTGGCGTGGTTTGTGGTGATCACGTTTTTCTTGAGCCATTCTTCTTTCTTGAGACCATGCAAACGGTGACAAATGAAAATACTGCAAAAGCAGCTAATACCTGAAGTTAATGAAATTGGATTCAAACCTGCTGGTATCAACAAGATGGAACTACGTCCCACTATTACATCGCCATCATGGATAGAAATTGACTCAACGAGACATTTTGATAGATGGATTGGTCGTAGCGGAACAGATGAATGGGTTCTAAGGAGTCCCGACCTAGCTCAGATAGCCAAGTATGTATCAAATCAAAATGCGGAATTTAGTTCACTTGTAAGAGCGAATCCTGGAAGCATGGTGCAAAGTCCGACAGCATGAAGCTATGATGCAAAATGTGCAGCACAAAATTTCAGTTTGATTTCAGAAATGTCATGATGTTCATGGTGAACACTTTGAACACTTATAAATATACAATAAATATACAATTTCACGTTAGTCAATATATCTGAAAGACAACTTTCTGTCAAAGTTAGTTATGACTCTTTAGGAAATATTAAATTTCTATATTGAAATGTCGCGAGCGTTACACAAAATATTGAAAAAGTTTTTTCCCTCGGAGACAAGAATGATAAGCCAGTTTATACTACCAAAGATTATCGACTTTCCATGAATGCTAATCAGTATGATAATCAACAAAGTTATTCTAAGTCTACTTCATAGTAGAAAATAAATTTAATGTATGTCGCGAGCGTTACCATGACATACACCTTGTGAATTTAATCTCGAGCTCGAATCTCAATCTCGAGAATCAATATCTATCAGATACCGAGATCTCTGATTCGATATTGCAAGAAGGCCAGATTGTGCATATGACTCTGAAAGTGTAATTAATTACAGACAACTGTAAATTGTTGTACAATAGTCTAACTGTTTGCCTAATTGCAATTATCTGGTTCTATTTGTTATTGAAATTAATGTAACAATACCAATCTGGACTATATTTGGCATTCATTTATACGCCCAATCCTTTATTGAAGTTGTTTAACCTACAACACAGGCAAAATTAATTCATGTGCCTACATCAAAGCGAGGCCTGGCCTTTTAGGCCTAAGTACAATGGCAAAAGCATGGAGGGGTAAGTATATGTACAGTGACTAAAGAAGCTCCATTTACTGTCCTAAGTCAAAGAAAGACTCGTTGAGGTAAGGGAAGTTTCTGCCTCAAGTGACTAAGGCTTGTTCATGATTGATGGCTATGGCTACCCAAGATATAGTAAGTTCTCCGATGTTGGCGTTCATCTTGCATTATGCTTAACTTCAGTGTTACGATTCCGGTACAAATAAAATGTTTGGTGTGCTGTTTCTAAACTAATCGTTCAATCTTGTAATCTTCATTGTTATTATCTCCTTTAATGACAAATTCAATGGCAAAATTTTTGTTATCCGTAGTTTTTAGATAATGTCGCGAGCGTTACTACGGCATGTCTCGAGCGTTACCGTAAAGATTGATTGAAATCTCGTAATCGGTGCTCTCAGTAATCTATTCAAGCATGAAGAAATCATCAACTATTCATTATTTATCAATCATTTCGTTTTTGAGACAACAGCTTCTTTAGTTTAGATAAAATATCAATGCTATCTCAAAAAATCTATAATGAATTATTTATCTCTATGGTTTAAGTTGTGGAGCCAGGGTAAACCAAATGTTCGGTTTTGAAAAAAAGGCAAAGTTAAGCTAAATCACGATGCATTTCGCTTACCGTGACCATGCTTACCGGTGGTAAGCGAAATGCATCGTGATTTGGCTTAACTTTGCCTTTTTCAAAACCGAACATCTGGTTTACTCTGGCTCCACAACTTAAACCATAGTCATGGCACAGGGTCTATTCAAACATTTATCTCTGTCGCGAGCGTTACCATGTTAAATGATCTCTGTACACAAATGTAGAGATAGTATGAACTTGATATTTTGTGTGTAATAGGTCGATGTTGTATTACATCAAACTGTATCTTCAGAATATTCAAAAAGAATACCGCATCATACAGAATGTTGGTTTTCGATCGAGTTTTGCTATCAAATGTAGCGAGCGCTATCGTGGTTTGGCCCATCACTCACATTTTCTTTTTAGTATTCCTTCTGGCTCTAGACTGTATGGACAGCCGCTATTTCTTGGCCATTCTTCAGTTGTCCACGCGCCAGATATGCTCAGATCATCTCAACTGCGCTCTTCTATCAGCGTTAGAATACTTTTAAAGCACAATATTTGCCTGATATTGTCGCTTCTTACTCGATCCCTTCGTGTGACTCCTCTGATAAAAGGAAGAATTCCTATTTCAGACCTTTGAATCTGATAATGGGTGCTGTTAGAGTCTCTCGTCCACATAGAAATAGTGGTCTCCATAAAGTATGGTAGTCTCAATGTCTGTCAGCAGTGGATAGAGCACTCTAGCATTTCGGCTGTATGTTTATTCTGTCCTTAAATTCTGCATCCTTTTTGCTCCATTCATGAAAATGACTCCCAGGCATTTAAAATGCTGTGTCTGACGCAGTGATGCGTCAGACGCGGTCACTTGCAACTGCTCTCTGTGAAATCAACAATTATATTTTGCTAACGTTAAGATTCATGCCATAATCATGAGGCACAACGTCCAGCATACTTTGCAGTCTCTCAGAGGTCCCAGAAATTACAATCCAACATCATCAACATACATGTAGGTTAATATATCTCATCTAACGCCTTCTACATTATCCAGTTGTTCCTCAACACACTTCAGAACTTGTTTCATGATCATGATGAACAGGAGAGGAAAGAGAACACTTCCTTGCGAACTCCCGATATAATGTCGAACCAAATCGCTTGATTGATGGGGCACACGACACTCCCACAATGTCGGCACATGCCTAGGATAGCTTTTCTGAGTCGTGGCGAAACCTTATGAGGCGTTTACGAAGATGCTTCATAGCCTGCTTCCTGATGTGTAAAAAATAGGCATGTCGACTGTTGTCTTCTCATGATCAGATCAAGAATGAGCGTGACGTACTTTTGCCTGTTCTGAGGCTTGTATCTGCAATGTAACTTAAACAATTCTCCAAAATCCTTTCATAGATCTTGGCTAATTGGCAGGAGTGAAATCCTTCTGTAATTCTCAAATTCCTGTCGATCCCCTTTCTCGTGAGAATGGCAGATTATAACCTTCCCAAATTGTCTGGGATCTGGCCTGATATTCATGCAGAAATAAATATTCATTTGATTCGCGTTTAGTGAACTCAGCTGGACCTATACCAGATGATTTATTGCTAGCCATTTCACTCTCCTCTCTGCTGCCATCTATGAAATGTAACTTATGCGGCAAATTGTCTTGGTCAGACAAGTCAAATAAATGCTAAAAGTGATATACGTACATGCATTTTAGGTCAGGTTTATGAGTGTTGATCAATAATATTTCTGAAGGAATTTCATTTGAAAATAAATCGAGGAAGTTCAACTAACTTACTTACATGGTCTTACTTTCCATGATTAATTGTTCGAGCAACAGCTGTCAAATAGATTCCTATCATATAAGAGGTCATTTCGAGATAGCGGAATTCTGAGTATTTACACATAGCCTACAATTCACTATATTCAAACTGGAGATGGATAGCTGATAAGCGAATAAATGATAAATACTGGTGACATTTTAGAAAAAATGGAAGAACATTTGAAGGCAAAATTAGAGAAAATCTTATCCCGGATAAAGAAAGTGAAATTTACACAAAAAAGAAAGACATCATGTCAGTGAGGCATGGTTTACGAATGGTCTGATGGAGATTATTACAATACTCATTCAAAGGTATTCAATAGCACAGATTGACCATCGAAGCTGTGTAACATCATAAATAAGGAAGTGATCAACTGCCCCTGTGTAGAATGAGACATAATTTATTTTTTCATCATTTGATGCAGATTATGTGAGAGAATTTGGTCCCTTGACAAAGAGATGCGAATTACCGGACATCAAAACTCGTCTTATTCTTGAGAAACCAGATGCAATTATTATATACAGGCCCGCGGGAACGTGGGGTGCAGGGGGTGTGGTTGCACCCCCAATAAATAGATCGAGGGTGCGTAGCACCCTCAATGTTATCACTGCTATAGTGATTGACTTTAGTGAGCATGCGATAGCGCTTTTCTATGCTTCTGCAGCCAGCCTATGTCACTGCCCGTGCTTTCCCTTACTGGTTTGTCGTTGCACAGAATGCGCACGCGAGTAAAACTTGTCAGCTTCGCTCGCCTTTGTTGGCGAGCGAAGCCGGTCGACACCAGAGAAAATATATATTAAGAGAATGTCAGCTTACGATTCAATCAGTACAAATTTTGTCAGACAAAATAACTCTTTGTCTGATTGGCTAGTTTCACATACACGCACGCTATCATTTCACGTATGATTACACGCATCGCTCACGTTTCACAGCACGCGCGCAGGCTGTCATTATAATCTTTCGACGCAGCGAGTTAAGATGTCTTCACCGCCAGCAAAACGTAGGAAAGTGCAAAAATCAATACAGTCATTTTTTCTCGGTCAACCTTCCAACAAAAGTAGGCCTATCCACGCTTCGGAGGAGGAACTGTCGACAGCCAGCGCGAGTACAGAAGAACGTCAAGAGAAGTCGGAGTGAGTTCAACACTTTTTGAATCTGAACATTATCCTCGTTATTCAAATACTGGTATTATTGAACATGGTGTCTCAAAAGTCACACATAAGGCCTATAGAAAAATGAAAAACAAAATTTGATATTTTTAACTCAAACTTGATGTGAAAATTTATGTAAAACAGAATTTGTAAATGAGTTTGTAAATGAAAAAGAGAATTTAATTTTAATGTATATTTTCGAACAGCAATTTACTTAGCTACTGTATGATGTCCCCACCAGGGTTGTAAAAAGTCAGTCAGCACCGTCAGCGGTGCTGACGGGAAGGGAAAGGGGAGGCGGGAAGGAAGGAAGGGAAAGGAAAGGAAAGGAAAGAGGGGAAGAAAGGGAAGGAAGAAGAGAAGAGGTATTACCAGGATGGTTTTTATCGCTCTAAAAAAGCACCATTTATCGCTGAAAAGAAACGGAAAAATCGTATTTATCGCATTTATATAGATTCCTCTCGAAAAGAAGCAAAAATCGAAGAAAATGGTGAGTCAAACTCGTTCTCTCCCATTCACTCAAAGAATCTGTTTCCATAAGTCTTTCCCTCCCATATGTTTACATCAGGCCTAGTCTAGCAGATGCCTCCTTCGGACGTTTTTTGAGCAAAGATAAAATCGGATATAATGAGATCGAAATTATCCTTTAGTCAGTGAAATAGGTGAAAATCGCATTTATCGCTCAAAAATTGAAAATCGCATTTTGTTGTCGCACAGTTGTACACCCTAGATGAGTGCCCATACATTCTCTTTGTGATATAGTATTAAAGATATTACGTTAACAATTTGAGCGTTGATTCGTGAAAAAAAATGCATGCGTAATTTCGGTTTAGTTATTATATTTTTTATTTATATTGCAGAGATGGATCGGAAATGGAAATGGATCGAGAGAAGGATGTATCAACAATGACGTTGTGTGTACCAGAACGGAATTTCGTATTTCCTGGACGGAAGTTTGGTACGGAATCGAGTGATCGAAGATGCCAACATGAATGGTTTTCCAGATGGTCATGGCTCCGCTATAACCAAGTAAGTGACTCCGTTTTTTGTGTCAACTGTTACGAGGCCGAAGGCAAACGTCTGCTATTCAATGTTTCGAAAAAAGACTCTACATTCTCAACACAAGGATTCAAAAATTGGCGCAAAGCTCACGAAAAATTCAACTCTCATGAAAAGTCAAATGCTCATCGGACGGCAACAGAAATTCTCCTGTCAACGTCGAAGAAAAATCCTATAATAATATCGCTATCTCGAGCCGCAAAGAAAGATCAGAGACAGCACAAAAATTCTTGAAATTGGTTTTCCGATCTGCAAGGTTCTTAGGACAACGAGGTTTGCCGTTTCGTGGAGACGATCATAAAGGTGGATTGTTTTGGGGTCTTGTGAAAGAGCGATGCGAAGAAGATCCTGTTGTCTTGAGTTGGTTTAATCGTCGTAACAACTGGATGTCAGATACCATACAGAATGAAATAATTGAAAGGTGTGCGTCTTTTTGCCTTCATAAATTGCAAGCCTCGGCTCAGCAAGCGAGCTATTACGGAATCACTGCCGATGGGACTACGGACATCGCCGGTGATGAACAATTTTCAATCAGCATACAGTATGTTGACAAACAGCTTCAAGTGCACAGTGACTTCCTGGGCTTCTATAATGCACCGGACTCCACGGGAGAAACCCTGACGAACATAGTCAAAGATGTGTTCTTGAGACTGAATTTGGATTTTAAACGTCTTCAAGCCTTTTGCTTTGACGGCGCAAGCAATATGAGCGGCCATATCAATGGAGTGCAAGCGCGACTAAAGCGGGAGTTGCCTGGGAGTGTATATGTGCACTGCTCTAATCACGCGTTAGACCTTGTTCTTCAAGAAGTTGCACGAAACACCAGCATCGTAGCAGAGGCTATTTTATTTGCCAAAGACTGTGCGAATCTTATTCGAGATTCATCGAAGCGTTTGAACGTGTATAAGTCGATGTTTGGCGAAGACGAAGTTGTTCAAAAGCTGAAGTCGTTGAGCGTGACGAGATGGTGTGTTCGCAATGGGGCACTCAAACGCCTGATTGACTCATATGCTCAGGTACTCGACACAATGAAAGAATTACACGATGACTCCTCAACCCGAGAAGAAGTGAAGGTTCGAGTGCGAGGCCTGCTCAGGATAGCGCAACGCAGTTCAACAGTTTTTGGGTTGATGGCATCTCTGAAGATCTTCGAACCATGTGAAATGTTGGCGAAGGAATTGCAAGGGCATGTTACGGCAAAGGGCACCAAAGAAGGAACGGATTTGCTTCTCTCCGCGACCCAAAGCTTGCGTGATGATCACACAGTGGAAAAATTGATCACATGCGCAAAAGAAAAGGGTGAAAAACTCGGACTGAAAATCAAGTGTAGAAGCCGAATAACCCGCACTCCTCTTCGTTTGCGACACACGTCTGTTGTAGAAGATGTCAGTGTGCAAACACAATCTATAGAAAGCGAATGGCGAAAAGAGTATTTCCAATGCGTTGATCTGGTTACAGCTGAGCTCAAAAGACGTTTCACACAAGATGGGTTGAGCCTTGCTGCTGAGCGAGAAGAATTCCTCATCTCATCGGCTTCGACCGTTCTGGACTCACCACTGCCCAGCCTACCAGCGGACTTCAACGAAGACAGGTTGAAAAGAGAGTTGGTTCTGTTACCGAACATATTCCAAGGAAAGGCTGTCCAGAATATGTCCGACTTCGTTGCTGTCTTCGCAACATTACAGACAGAGACTCGTAATCTGTTCTGTGAGGTTCAGAAACTGGTGTCTTTAATACTGTGTCTGCCAGTCAGCACTGCTGCATCGGAGCGCACATTTTCCCTGCTTCGACGATTGAAGACTTGGCTACGTAGCAGTATGACACAAAAACGTTTGTCACACTTGGCTGTCATAGCCAGCCACAGTGATCTTCTTTGTGATCAGGACGTTCTGAAAGAACTCATGACTGACTTTGTGAAAAAAACGCCAGAGCGACATGCGGTGTTTGGTTCGCTATGATAAGCGTGATGAATTATCTGTAAATATATAGTGCTAATTGTTCATACATTTTTTGATGAATTTTTTTATATCTAACTATAGCAATTACGCGTTGCATGAACTCATTTTAAAAGTAGTAAGCTCGGGATGGTTACGTAATCTTGATCTGCACCCCCTAGAAAATAATCGTTCCCGCGGGCCTGCTACTATACTACATAAAGATTCTGTTATTGTACTTTATATAGAACAAAGCACAAGGTGAAAATCGTTCGATTTTTGATCAAAAGCATGAAAGTTTAATATTCCATCAAAAAGAGCATGATCGTTCTTCACTTAAGCATCATCATGCGCATTGAAATGCCTGCTTTTGTGTCAAATCCAAATAAAGTCAATTACAATCTTCTTACTCAATCCGTCAAAATTGTGATGATACTGAAAATCTATTATAACATTGCCATAACGAATTACAACATCTAAATGAAAAAACTGATTATTTGAATTTCATTATCAATGTGTCTAAAACAATTCCTCTAAGGCGTTGTATATTACGTAACAGTCATTGAGTTTGTCTCATTCTAATTGCTGGTATAGGTCAGCTAATAAAACCGTCATGCAATGACATTTATCTCATTTCCCTGTTCATGAAAAATCATTGCATTGAAAAATCTCTTTGCGATTGTTACGTAAGAGTTTTTATTTATTAACTGGAATCAGAACACACAAGTTGTATTAGAAATTGAGCAGTTGTCCCCGATGACCGTCTGATGACTAAAGTTTGCTTTTGAAAAATGACGGATATGATGTTGTTTTAAGAAGAAATTGTCCAATACCGGTAGGCCTACTTCAGAGAAAGCAAAATATTTGTGTTCTTTTTTTAAGTTGATTTACAGAAATGCTTTCATTATTCAAGTATTTGCCAGACGCTGCTATTGCCGAAACATAGTGACATTTCTGTATTTCTACAGCATCGTCCAAACGAGTTGAACCCATCAAATTAATCATATATCTATATCATTATCATATATATATCTATATATCATCTATATATTATCATTATCTATATGGGTCACATAGGATCTTTTTTCGATTTTCAATGCCGTTTTTATAAAAGAGGAAAACAGTCAATGGAATTCAGTAATAGTGAAATCATATTGACATCGAAGCATCGGGGACAAAGACTTTTCTCAAGGAAAAATGCAGAAAATGAAGACATGGCACATCTCAGAGCAGGAGATGATTTAAAGATAGGACACTCCGTTTATTTCCCCTCTAAACCACAAAGTACCTTTATGGCGGAAGAAAACAGTTGTCATAGGGAATTGTATGTCTTTAATAAGTCATAACATCATTAGAAAAGGTTAAAATGCTTTTTAGTTAAGAAGAATAAACACTGTCCACAGCCAGGGGAGGGCGATTCGGCCACTTGTCACAATTTTGCTTTGGTATTCAAAAACGAAGCCATGCTCTATGCTTCCTTGACTTTTAGCTTAAGTGCATCTTCGAACAATTCAGAAATCGTTGGAGTTCGGCAGAAGGTCATGTTTCTGGTCAAATTTTGAGGGGACCATTTTTCGATTGCTCAAATTTTGCCACTATTGACAATCATCTTGTAAGATGCCAAATATATCCAATGATTAGTAAAATGCACATGACTACATCGCAAATGTGTTATTGCTAAAATATTTAATAAATAGCATTTATTAGCACCAAAATCCAAATGTTCACGACTGTATTCGATGCATGTGGCATAGATGATCAAGTGCATCAATTCATCTATGTACATGATATAATCAAATCTCATGTAATCTCGTACTTAGAAAATGCTGACTCCTATTGAATTCTGAGAACATAAAATTAAATCACAACGAAGAAAATTAATTTTTAATTTTTTGATGGTATAATTTCTCATCTAGTTACAACAGAAAACGACTATTCAACTCATACACTCTTCACTTCATTAAATTGTATTTATCTTTTACGAAATTCATGATTTCTGTGATGATTTCTCCCTGTATCGATTTGATTATCAATGTGTCCGTTCAATAAACGCTTCCACTATCCATATTCGTATGCATATTCGTATCCATATCCTACTATCCAATCTTCGTATACAATGATTCCTCATATCTGCAAGTTTCAGGGGTTGCGATGGGAAAGTGTTTTGGTGGGAGTTTTGCTGGCCTCTATCTCGGCGAGTGGGAATCGCAGATTTTCTCGGGATATCCTTTCATTCCGAGGATTTGGAAGCGATTCCAGGATGATATATTTTTTATATGAGATCATGGTATACAGAATTTAAATTCACTTTTGCAGTTCATAAATGCTCTGGATCCATGTATACAGGTTGACCTGACATGGAGTGCTGATCGTGTGACATTCCTGGATTTGGATATTTACCGCGTCAATGATGTCAATTTGGGTCATTGCATTGCGAACAAACCGACGGACTGCCATGTGATGCTACCGCGTTCTTCTCATCATCCTCCCCATGTATATCGTGGAGTGATGTTCTCTCACATACTGCGCTGGGCCACAAGATCCTCTTCTCGTAGTGATTTTGACGAGATTTGCTCCAGAGTTTTCCCTTTGTGGCGTTCTCAAGGGGTCACTCGTTCGGATATTCGCAACGCACTCTCTCGTATGTTTAATCTCACTTGTCTCCAACCTCATTGGTCACCTGGTTTTAAAAAGTGTCATGGGACAAGGTGTAATGCTTGTATGTACGCTAATGAATGCTCTGTCATAAGATCTTGCTCTAATAGTCGAATTTATCCTATTCTTTATAATTTCTCCTGTTCGACATCTCATTGCATTTATGTCATTTCTTGTGATATTTGTATAAGATGTATGTTGGGCAAACCAGCCGACCTGTCCAGATTCGCATCAGTGAACATGTCAGGAACATTAGAAACAACAATGCCGATTCACCGTTGTCGGATCATTTTACGTCATCATGCACTGTTCGAAATCTACGTTATTGTGTCATTGTATACCATGTATATAAGACTGATATCTTTGATAATGCCCAGAAATTCATTAACGGCCCGGAAAATTCATGGCCTGGAAATGAAACCATAGAAATATTTCGCAACATGGTATACAATGATTATGACATCTACATTTTTCGGGCTGTCAATGGCAAATTAGAGGGCCGCTAACGCGGCCCTCTAATTTGCCATTGACGCCCTCAAAACATAGCTGTCATCATATCATTGACCAGTCATTTTCTGACTCCACGAGACGTCTAAAGGAGTCGACCTGGATCAATCGTCTTAAATCCTTTATCCCAACCGGTTTTAACAGAAACCGAGGGGATCCAGGTCGTTTTCTTAATTTGGTTAGCGTCAAGTCAGCTTGTACGGATCGCTTAAATTCTGCTGTGCGTAGACATTTTCAATCCGTGCCGTCTTTACCTCCAATGCGTGTATCGTATTCGACCGACCGCAGTCTAGCATCTCTCTTGCGTTGATTAATGAATTTAAATTCTTTATTTTTCATTAAAAATCATTAAAAATTTCATCACGCTCCATTTTTTCACTTAGCATTCTCACTTGTACATGTACATTCATTTTATCAAATTTTATGAATTCTTGAAGCTTTTATAAATTGTATATAGCAGCATTGAATGCATCTTTGTAAATTGTTTAATGTTATCGGATGTTTTATTGTATTATTGTTGCATTTTAGTGCTTCTAGCAATGAACAATGACGTTGCAGATATCATGGTTCTGCATTTTCCTTTCATGACGTCCAGAACATGATCTGTCCGCTCTGTTAAATCGATATTGTGTATCTGTAGCGTGCATCAGCTTTGTACATTCACTTTAACTTTTGACGCCATTGATAAAGTTTACAAGACGAAATCACGATCTGGCGCATAACTCTCGTTTTCCTTCGAGTAGGTTTAGATCGGGGAATAGAGCGCGAGGGCTGCTGCGACTTCATCGTCGCGGATTCTCATATTACAATACTACTACTTCTACTACTAAAACATTGAGGTTGTTGACACTACAGTTTTTGTTGAAGAACCACTGCAAAACGGATGAAGGGTAGGTAAATAGGGGTTGATTGGATGACAAATGAAATCCGGTAGTTGCAGATATTTACATACACGCATACAGCACTCTTGCTGTCAGCATTCGGTCAATAATAACAATGAGCTGACAACATCACTTATAGAGATGACTTCTGCCTTCACTCGCATTCCTTTTGAACCGTCGGCATGAAGAAGGTGTGAGCTCGCATCCATCTCGGACTTCGGTTGGGATGATTTCTTTTGAGGACGTGATTTTCATTGCTTTTTATGAACAAGAGTAGCTTTTTGCTTCCCACGTATCTTCGCATGGTGAGTTCATTTATAGAGCAAGTATATAGTAGGTAGAGCGCCGACTCAAAAAAGTAGCTGTATATAGTGAGACTTTTAAATCAAAACATTCATTTTTTGCGGCGATTACGTTCCTGCGGCTCAGAAAATTATTTGAGCAGTTTTTAAAATCCTAAATTTTTGCAAATTTGTATACTACCAACGTGAAGCCAATTTATAAGTAGTATGAAACATGTTGGACATCAAAAGGAATGAATTTTTGCTAATAAGCATCATCATTAAGCGGAAATGAAGCTCATTATCAAGGGAATTTCATGAACCGCATTGGAAGCCTTCATGAAAAAAGGCGAGATCTTATTGTGCTTTCTTGGCTATGATTTTATTTACATTTATGCTTCATCTGTTGACTCGGAATAGTGATATAGATCAAGTTTCATCTTTTAAAGTTAATTGAAATCATTGTTTTTGTTATTTTGCTCTACCATTGGCAGGTTGCTTGTGATATGATCACACTTAAGAAAATACTCTTGAGGTTGAGCGTGAAAGTAGCAATCTATTGAATTGCTAATTTAGCAACACTACATCTCTAAGACTGTTATGACACGGAGGATATGTAAAATACCATCATTCCTTCTGCATTACCATCATGATCAGTCAATTCCCTGGTAATTTCCTCAAAACTGCAAAAATTTGCATATCCCACATTCGGTAACAATTCAAAACCGTGTTCACCTGGAGTTCATTTAATAAAATCGAAAGTATATAGACATTGAGGATTTAATGAATACTGAGTTGCTACTCTATCTAATATACTTACTCTATGAGTTCATTTTTAAGAGCTTTGACATAAACAACTTCTTTGACACCGTAGATGATTGCATGCGCTCGCTTATCAAGAAGTGAAGCAGCTACACTGTCTTATTTAAACCAACATAAACTGAGCAGGCATGTTCAAGAGATGAACGAGTACAAGAAGCACATAATAAATGCAGTTCATCTCTTGAAAGAAATGGCCAAATTTTTCTTAACGCATAAAAATATTTGTAATTTTTATAATTCATATCTGCATGCTCCAACCAATATACATTACTTGCTGTCAATCCCAAATTATGAATGCACCACTCAGTCAGCTGCTTCAGAATCAGCTACTAAAGCAAACCGATTCTGAAAAGGTTTTTCAGTTTGTCCATGGATTCGATAGCTCGAACTCAATATTTTCAATCAAGTATTCTCAGCAAAACAACAGAGCTAAAAGTTAGTTGGTCTAGAAGTTCTCTATCCTTCTGAAATTGCTGCAGCACTTTTGCACAATGTGATGACCTCAATCTCGATGAAGTCGAGGTCAGGGAAAGGCATCGAGGTTGTCAATGGTGAAACTATGATAGGCATGAACTATACTCGGAAAATATGAAATTGCCAACGACTTGAATCATTAATTAACTTAATTTCGTATAATTAATCTCACTGTCGAGATTATCTACAAATTTTTGTAAAAATTATCCATTATATTATCACGTTGTTTACGATTATATTAAATTCGAGGTTGGAACTCTTGTTTATATTAATAACAAAGTAGGTAGTAAAAGCAGGCGGACTATTATCAGTCAATGATGCAATGAATCAATTCACATATCTTTCATCTCAGACTTCTAAAAAACTACACTGATTTCTCTTACTTTTCAATTGAATCATTTTTCTTGTATCATTCACGTACGTTAATGGATGAGCATTAATTAAAAAGATAAAAATAGAAAGGGCAATATCTCCATATCCTCGATCCTAGCAATCCCTTGAGTAAAAGTCGATTTTTAAGACACTATTTCAATGACAGATGAAGCACTTGTCAAGCAAATCATATTAGCGAATTGACGCTACTATTTGATTTGTAATACTGAAATTGAGTTTGACAGTCACTGAAATTTGAATGACAAATATAGAGAATTTTCTGACAACTTTGTGTATTGATTTCCTTAGGTTTTTGAGGTGAAAGGCAAATTCACTGTTCTACTCCTCAGGTGATGAGCCAGTTAATTCGAGAGGATATGAAATGGTTTTAACGCAGTGACATTTTGTTGAAAGTGATTGAAAACAATTCGAATTGACTTCGGCAGGCAAAAACTTAAAATACAATTAACATCTCATCATCAACAAGACATTCATTGGAGGTAGCTTCCGAGAAATTGTTGATGGTCGTTGAAATCCTCTCTGTCTTTTTCCTCACTAAATTGTTTCCTTTGTTTCACAGTCAAAGAAAAATACCGATTGCTTCTATTTCGGAGACAATCTTACCGATACTCTTCTGGATTTCCTTTTTATCCAATTTAGCCTGAAAAGATGTTGAAAAAGTGTCACAAAAGATTTCAAATTCTAATAGCTTAGCTGATTCTGAGAATCCTGAAATAAAACTCTTCGATAGGTACATGAATGGGAGAAGAAGTCGAGGAAATGAATCATTTTAAAAAGTGACTGTTACAACAGTAGGCATTTTTCAGTATGGGAGGATGCCTGGAGACTTAGAAACATTGTGCGCTAACTTTCTTGGTAGCCGTCTTGACTTCTTTTATGATTCAGTCACACTTTAGCTTGTTCAGCCGCTCTATAGTCTAGTTTGGGTCCTTCCGAGCAGCACTGAAGAATCCTTGTAGGTGGAAGCTTAGTTTACGATTGCTAGGAAAATGGTAAAGTGATCAAGTCTGTGGACATCTTTCCACCCCATAACCAGGATAACTGGCCCTCTGAAGCATTATCCAATTTTCACTTTTTCAAGATGACATTCATTTATATGGTAACAATGCGTCATAAATAGCTCTCATGTCAAAATTTCTCTTCTTCTTCTTAATAATAAAATATAAAAATACAATAAGTACACAAAAAGTACTAAAAGAAATTGAAATAAAAAACTGAGCTGTCCACATTATGCTGCATCAAAACTATATAGAAGCACAAGTAATTCAATGAATTTTTTGTTGGAGCGGAAAGTTAGCATGCAGAGAACTTGCGAAAATGATCATTTCTGATAACCAGTGGTTGCTAAGTGTGGTACTATTAAAACATGCACAGCAGTTGTGTTGTGTGAGAAAAAAGCGCCGACCAAGGGATCGACGCATGTCGCTCTCCTACCTCCTCGGGAATCAATACTTGGAGCAAAAATAAGCAGTTCGTGGCACCAAATATATCGCGGTCCTACGACCTTCTTCAATGGTGATGTCACAAGAACTGAATTACACAAGAGGCTAATGTAAATGCCAATCTATAATCTAAACATAGACATGCTTTAATCACACAATAGAGAATCCAGCACAACATTGTAAAAATTAGGCACGATTAAGAAATACGCAGTGAATAAGTTCACATGGCTCAGCAAATGACGATCATAGCTTTCTGTATACAGGACCTGCTGGCATAGAAATTTCACAATGAAAATTAAGATAAATAAGTCCGCATTGATTTGGCTTGAACTATAAACGGCTCAACGGACAGCATAGCTGGGTAACTTATACGCAAAACAAGTCAAGGAAGAACAAATGCGAAAAGTCATAATTAATGGAAAAGCTTAAGCGTAGAAGATACGCACAGAAGTAAATATAATGAAAAATGAATGCTATAACAAACAGAAGGCAAACTCGAATCGAGATGAGGAAAATGAACAAATGCACCTATACGTCAGAAAGCATAATACTGAATGGAAAATAAGTACATCAAAAGACATACAGAAAAGATATGAGGGAAAAAGAAAATAGAATACTGATAAGTAAATAAGAGCAGATGATTCAGGATATGTACAATAAATACATGAACAAAAGATGAAAATCATGCGCAAGGAAAGCGTAGAAAACATCAACGCAAGAACGACAGAAGGTTGCGATCAGTTTTGTAAGATAGGCGAACAGACACATCAGGAAAATCACGACATGCACTACGGATAAAGGAATTGAGGCGCGCAGTGCACTCTCCATGTGAGGTCAAAAGGTTGACAGTGCTGACAGCCGGAGTGATAGCCTTGTTAAGTCCTAATGGGCGACCTGTATGCAAGGTCCTAACATACATTGTTAGTGGAGCAACATTGAATTGTCTGCCCGGGGGGTTTGGGTGTGGGTAGGGATGGGGGTTGGTAAGGGGGTAGTTGGGGGTTGCGGTGTGAGGTTGGGGGGGTGGTGGGGGGTGGGTGGGGGGGGGGTGGCGGATGGTTGGTGGTGGGTGCGGGGGGGGGCGGGTGGAGGAGGGTGGATGGTGTCTGTTCGTGGAGTTGGGGCGATGTGGAGGGGCGGTAAATAAGATCGAGCGAGCAGCACAAAGAATCTTCTGGGAGAGTGCCTGAATATGCGGAGGGATGCGAGATGCTGGAGGCCATACACAGGAGCGTTGGAGACCAAAGCGACACTCAAAGTGGCCTCTACGTAGAAGAATTATGTGCCATTGAAGTTTGCGGATAAATTCCATCACTTCCCTGAAAACCTGCCGATGATTACAAGAGTCAGGAAAGGAAATTCTACGTTTATTTCCATTCAACTCACTAACAGTTTAGTCCGGCAGCCAGAACGAGTTTCCGCAGGGCGCGAGGCCAAAAAATGAGACTTTCACAGAATGATGTACACCCTATGCCTATGGATAAGGAGATCTGTAGGGTATCTGTAAGAGTCATCTGCACAGCGTTGGGCCGCTGGTTCGAGACCTACCTACCACACATCTCTTGCATGGCAAATTGATCTAGCGCATATTTCATTTCATATATTTCAAATGTGATCTCCATTTATTAACATTTAAAGTAATTACTTGATGATAATTTTCGGGACTGTCGTTGTTCTCGTGCCAGGCAAGTAGGCCTAACGTATGAACTGAAGACATCGAGCTTACTTGATTGAATGATGGGAGAACCTTTCTCCGATTGTTTATTGTTTATTTACAAGGTGTCAGGCTTCAAATAAATCTGCTAATTTTTTGATTGAGGGCATTTGTGGTAGTACATTTGATTTGAAATGAATACAGAAATGTCAACAATTGGGTTGTTTCAGTTAAGTCTGATATACGTTTTACAGGTTGAACACAAATAAAAGGAGCCTGATCATTCATCCTTCAAACTACAGTTAGTGTATTTTGTTTTGAATTTTGCCAAAATGTTTGCTGAATAGGAAAGAAATTCATAATCATAGTAAAAAATCATCTTTGTGACCTTTTGACCTTTATTTGATATCCACCAATGACCTCTTGAATATCAAAACAATGATTAATAAGTCTGACTCGTTTTGATGAGAGCTTTCTTTTTGCTTGTACTTGTATTTTGAATTTGGACCTTTAGTTCCGGAAATAAGCAGAGGCGCTGAGCATCCCCCAGCAGGGCACAAATATGCATGATCTAAGTTATGTTTTCCCTTTTTGGCTTGTCAAAGGACACCCAGTGGGGCGAGGGTCAAAGGAAATAATATGAATTGTACGCATCTCTAGGTTCACTGTCCAGCCCCTGTCCCGTAGGAATAATCTTCACCATTGCCAGCACATACTATTACGAATTGAATTTTTAGTTGTAGTAAGCTCATAGCTGTGAAACTCCAGACTTGAGGACAGATTGATGCATGCGCCGCCTCGAATCATAATATTTCTTGTGTTATGCCATGCTTGAATGTCGAACAGAAGATAGCGCTAATTTTTTTAATGCATTTTGAGATCGTGTGCGTTGAATTATTTCGGTTTTGAATTCAAATAAACTTTCTTCGAATCTTGCATTATATGCGTAGTTGAAGATGACTAAGAAGTAGACAAGTAGTTTAATCATTTTAAATCTAAGTCCATATTCTATTGTGTATATAGTTTAGTTCTATCTGTATATTTGAATCATTAAAAAATTCTATTTTGACTTATCTATATTTAAACTTATATCGTAGGCATCAGTAAAAATAAATGAACCCAAATCGATTATCAATGTCATTAATAGAGGTAAGATTCGTGGAATCTTTCGTTTCAAATTAATTGCGTTTCAAAAGGGGATTCAGTTAACTTGCAAATGCTTAATTAATGAATTATTGATTTTTAATTGGCTAAGGCGATTCAGTATGTAAACATAAACAATGGATCTACTATTAGAAATGCTTAGATTGGTTTAATAGTCACAGAGTGAATTATAGAAAACATGGTCAGTGATGATAATAACTTAATGAATCAAAACGTATAAGAATGAAATAAAATCTAAAAAGAGCAAGTTCTTATCTGAATTTCTCTTGATCGTTTTTGAATCTTTCTTGTTCGTATTTCAGGAGTGAAAAAGCGTAGATTCGGCATGCAAAAGTAGTCTTGTGCGGAAAATTAAAGCGTCGTTCTCCAAATTTCTTCACACCTTTCTGTCCATCAGTTTCTGTAATTGAGTGGTGCCACTCTTTTGTTAATTCGTTCTCTCGATGAGACAAGGTTTTTATTTAAGCTCCAGAAATGGAAATGCGAACTCCCATAAAATTACTCTAGAGTAATCATTTTGTTATAGAATAATGGGGATAGACCCTAAGCATCCGCTTATATTGCAATCGTTTTTGATTTCTGACATTACATTAAAGAGTGAGAGACAACTTACATTTCAAAATTGAAAATAATTGACATACGTAAGATGCAGAAATAATAGGTAATTTTATCAGATTAAACGGGTCTAATTTACGCAAAGCATAGTATAATATTTCAACATGAAAATATCAGCAAATATCACAACACACACACACAACAAGTCACTCAGACCGCATCAGAACAGCAATCACAATACACACACAACATCATATCATCACAATCACACACCCTCCTATAAACGACAACAAACAACACACACACAACACCCCCCCCAAAATTCACAGCCACCTACACACACAAAACCTTCACGAAACACACCTGCAAACACACGCCCCACACAACACACCACACACCGTACAATCTCTACCCACCACACCTCGACTAACACAACATTCGACAGCTACGATAACAATCAACACACACAACACACCCAGCAACAACAAGCACAACAACCGAACACCTCACAAGAAACCACCCACCCCACACACAATGATCAATCCACACACAACACAATCACACAACACACACTAGACACACGACGACACACCCGTTAACAGACAAAATCAAACACAATTAAAACAATCACACACACCACACCAACCACACTACACACAACACACCACCACAATAACTAGACAATCAATCCAATCACACACAACCAACTCCAAAAATCACACAATCACTCACTCACACACAATCAGACCACCACTATCCACACAATCCACACTAAATCAAAACCACAACAACACAAACAACATCACAATCCACAAAACATCACAATCACATAACCCTACACTACACACACCCACTATCACACACTCACCCACAGACACCCAACATCACATCAACAGCACACACACAACAACCACAATCAAACAAGCCACAACATCCACACACCATAATCCAACAAAGCACACTATACACACACACCAAAAACACATCACACAACAAACAGCCAACAATCCAACCAACGCGGCTCGACCATCCGCCACAAAAATCCCACCTACATATCCACCACACAAACACACAACCACCCGAGCATCAAAATCACCCCGCACACACACTCAAATCATCAAAACAAATACAATCATCACCCACACACACAATCCTAAAAAAATACGAAAATTTATTGTTTCGCAAATGCAAATATGTCCTTTGTATGCCGTTTGTATTCATTTCATGTTTCTGCATACAGCAATCTACCTATTTCAAGGAATTTCTCAGTTTTTATTTAACTAATGAGGTAACTCTAAAGTATTGTAGAATAATTTGTCGTCGCCAATGAAAGGCATCAACTTCTTAATAATTCCATAATATCTTAAAATTCCATTCATTAGATTTTTTAGTATGCAGGTGTTTTTCTGTTTTCAAAGATTATAGTTCACAAGATACATGCTTTTTAAAAATCTTTTTTATATAGCGGTGCTATGAGATATAAGTCTTTCTTATGCAAGTTCATAAAATAATGGCTGTTTACCTTTTCTATGTACTGCGTTCAAACCAATAGTAAGAGTCCAATAATCCCACTTTTTATCTATTGGCCCTTCTAGAGAGGCTTAATGCGAGCTGTTTAGAGAGCTTAGGGAAACATTTCCGATGCCCAACAAATATCAATAGTTACTGATATAAACCATGGCGACATAGTAAATATGCGAATAGCATATGCTATCGGCATTGCAGGTGCCTCTTTATATTTCACTTATAAAACAGCTCTTGAAGGTTGCTGGATTCCCTTATAAATGTTTGCTACATGTGAAACTTAAATAGCTGATAAAGTAACAGAGATAAATAAACAACAAAAACAAACAATTACGAAATCATGCATGGTTTTTAAGAAATCCTACGGTATACAAGCTCTTTTATTCTGTCGCTCTATCTGGGGTGAACGAAGGACTCATTAGTGTACAGGAAGAATATATGTGAGTTAGACAACCTGCTGCATCAGAATAAATCGACTACTTTCAGTGTTGAGTGACATAAGTGTACGGCGTCGGTCAACTCTTCGACAGTGTGGTAAGGTCAGCAAGTGGTTCCATTCACATGTAAGGGCGTCAATATTTTCAATAACACTTCATAAACTCTTCACTGAGACATGGCTTTGTTTCACTTGAATTCCTATCAGTCTTTTAATTGATGGTAATGGAGAGAGAGTTATCGGATTAGCACTAAGGATTCGTCCTCGTAACCTCAGAGGTCAAGGGCCGAGAAAGCAAGACAAGTTTGTATCTAACCAAATTATTTTCACATTTGACCCAGCGTCCAAATTGTGATTTTCAAAGATTTTGAATCGTTTATGGGGAGAAGGAAATGATATACATGTGGGCTTCAAAGATTCGAACTTAATCGGATGGAAGAATGCGGTTAATGATCATTTCCAAGCATAGCCAAAAATGATCCAAGCATAGCCAAAAACCCTAGCATAGCCAAAACTTTTCTTCCATCAATCAGATTTCCCAAGCGAGCCAAAGTTAAGCTATCCAAGCATAGAACTAATTAGAAATCAAGTTTCAGAGCTCTACGACACAAACGCGGTAGATAGACGCGTAAAACGCCTAAGGCATTGGCCAAAAAATGATCCAAGCATAGCCACAATTTTTCTAATATCAATCAGATTCCCAAGCGAGCCCAAACTTACCCTATCCAAGCATAGACTAATTAGAAATCATGTTTCACAGGTCTCTACGGACACGAAACGAGTTCGATCTTTTTTAGATTCGTGAAACGCCTTCGGTTGTCGTGGACATGCAGACAATATTTTAGGTCGATCCAATTAAGCAACAGAACATTTCATTGTTCCAATAATATTCTCAATCATGCATATCTAAATTATAATGGATGATTTAGACGCTTTTTAATTCAAAGGACCATAATCTAGGCCTTTATTTTTCCAAACCACTTGTAACAAAACACTTGGCCATGCTTATTTTTTGCACATTTTTGGCCACGCTAGGCTTTAACTCCGTCTATCCTCTGGCGTTTATTGTTGTCGTAGAGCTCTCAAACTTTATTTCTAATTAGTTCAAGCTTGAATAGCGTAAGTTTGGCTCGCTTGGGAAATCTATTGATGGCAGAAAAGTTTTGGCTATGCTTGGAAATGGATCATTACAATGACTGTTGAATGATCATTTTCCAAGCAATAGCCAAATAAAAAAATGATCCAAAGCATAAGCCAAAAAAAAAACCCTAGGCATAGCCAAAAACTCTTTCTTTCCATCCAATCCAGAATTTTCCCAAAGCGAGCCAAAAGTTAAGGCTAATCCAAGCATTTAGAACTAAATTAGAAATCAAAAGTTTCAGAGCTCTACGACACAAAACCACGGACACTATCAACGCCCCGCACCAGACCCGGGTGATAGACGGCGTTTAAAAAAACGCTTAAGATGGCCAAAAAAATGATCCAAGGCCATAGCCACAATTTTTCTAATATCAAAATCAGATTCCCAAGACGAGCCAAACTTACGCTATTCCAAGCATTAGAACTAATTAGAAAATCATGGTTCAGGGCTTACGTCCACGAATAAACGAGTTCGATCTTTTTTTTGATGGCGTTGAAAAACGGCCTTCGGTTTTGTCGAAGACAGGTGCAGGGACAATCGATTTAGGTCGATCCCAAGTAAAGGCAGACAGAAACATTCTTTGGTCCCTTTTTATGTTTGCTCAATCATGGGGTCATATCTAAAATTTAATGGGCTTGGATTAAACGCTTTTTTATTTCAAGAGGAGCCAGTAATTCTAGGCCTTTTTATTTTCCAAACCACTTGTAACCCAAACACTTCGGCCATGGCTTATTTTTTTGCCCAAATTTTTGGCCCACGCTTTAGGGCGTTTAAAAAAAATACGCTCGTCTAATTCTCTGGCGCGTTATTTGTGTCGTAGAGCTCTGAACACTTGATTTTCTAATTAGTTCTATTGCCGTTTGAAATAGCGTAAAAGTTTTGGCTCTGCCTTGGGGGAAGAGGCAAAAAAAAACAAAAAAAAAAAAATCTGATTTGCGATGGCAAGAAAAAAGTTCTTTGGCCTATGCTTGGAAATGATTCCATTAAACCCCAATAGACTATTCAAAAAAATGACTAACCCGTATTTTACCACATTTAACTAGCTTCCACAATTCATAAATAAGCACCAAGTGGGGGGGACGTGGGGTGAGCAGGGGGGGGAGGGGATAGCCGGAGTAGTTTGGCGGTCGAAAGTCTTATCCGAAATGATAGGGACATCCGGAACGATCCCGGGCTTATAATCGCACTAAGACTAGACCCCGAAATTATAATACAAACAAATTATTTATTTATCCTCGTGCATAAGCTTGAGGGTCACCTGTTATTAAATGTCAAACTTTCTCCGTTCAAAACACCAAAAAAGTACAGAGAAACACTGCTTGGCAAATGCCAAAGAGGCTATTTGTAATAGTTGAGAGGAATTGAACCGTGATAGTTGAAAAAAAAGGATCGTTCCTTTTCACTCCCGGTGAAATTTTAATAGAAGACGACAAGAAGAAGCCCTCCTCAGCCTCGGATCTAACCAACCAAAAAACGCACCAAAACAAATGGTCCCCAACGTCCAGAGACAAAAAATGAAATACTAGTTTAAAGAAAAACATTAAATTTTAACCTCTAACCAAAACCCCTCCACAATTAATCGTTTGTTATGATTCTATTGCTCCCTCCAAAATGCGCATAAATTAGCAATCGAAAAAAAAAGTTGCATTCACATATTTTTGTGGAAGGAAATGGACTGGGGGAAATTTTTCCCTAGCCCTGGATAGATACTGGAGAAAAAACACTGTGTGGAAAAAGCACACAAACAAAGATGGGAGGTAGCTGAGTCGCTATGAGAATGCCAGCTTAAACTCTTAAGGCGACACATTTATGGCCAAAAAAACTTTCATTCGAACGAGATGAAAATGACAAAAAAAACACAATTGTTAAATTGATGGCAGGCAAAATTGATCCCAACATAAAGGAATAAGGGTTTCAGGTTTAAAGAGCTTTTAATGGATCTATGATGTATCTGTCAACGAAGTTTTTTTTTGCGCGAAAAAAACTAGGCTTAAAATTAATACTTTTGCCAGCGCACACCCGGAGTGCGGGAGCAGGGGTATTTCTCTCCGCATCCCTGAAGATTATAAGCCTTGCAATGGCAGTCGGCTTAGGCTTACATTGGGGCTGGAGGAATGAAAAATTGATTTGTTGATGCAGGAAATTTTATTTAGCAATAGTGGATTGCAAATTTTAAGGATTGCAATTAATTGATTGATTAACCCTTCCTTCAATCTTACAATTACTAATTGCGCTCCCTAATTAATTTGCAATTATTTATTTCACCAAATGAAAATAAAAACGCATCATTCCGTATTAAGATACAGTGAATATCTATATGATATTTCTTGTTTAAAGTCAATTTATGATGAAATATTTAAAAACGAGCAATTCTTCAATAATTCCAAGGAGCGGAAGACACAAATTTCATTTGTAAAAGCATTGCATTTCAAATTTTAACACTCACAAAAGACCCATCCCAATTATTGTGTATACTTTTAATTATAAGGTTATAAATATTAATTTTGCTCTCATGCCAATTTCCCTACATTATTTTCTTGGATCCAAATTTCCAAAATTTGGTTAAACCTAAATGAAAAACACAACCATCCGCGAAATGGATTCATTTGTTTGAGCTTACGCGCGAAAATAATTGCACGCTCTCTTTTGAAATTCTATCTAAGCAATAGGGATTATAATGCATTTTGTGGAGAAATTGAAAACAAAGATATAATGATAATATTATTATATATAATTAATGTAAATTTAAGTTCAACCGAAACATAGTGATGCAGAAAAATGGCCATGTATTTTTTATTATTATAAAGGCCAATTCAAAAGTTCCTGCAAAGTATGTTTTGATACATCTGATCATAATTGACGTTTTGCCGTGTTGTTCGCAATATTAAATTAGACATTTGTACGTTTCTCCACACTATTTTATTCAGTTCAATGACAAATCATTTATGCCATGTGGATAAAAGATAATTCGGGATTTGGGAAGGGCCATCTTCATAATAGATTTGAATTGAAAAAATTCAATTTGAATTTTTGCCTAAATCGAGAATCCTCCCCCAATTAAAAGTTAAATTGATTGTTAACAAAAAAAAAATTTGAGGGACCAAATCCAAAATTAGAAATTTTATTCCTTTTCCACACCCCTGGCATGGCAGCTTTTATCCTGGACAGTGGCAGCTTTGTTTTGGTTTTCATTTTTTCACCATCCAACAAGGATTTTACACGTTCATATGCGCAAACCTGAACTAAATAGGCGTTAAATTATTCGGGCAATGGTATGAATCACATCCATCCATGACAAGCGTTTTGAGAAGCTTTTTGCTTTGTTTCTTTTTTTTGGCAAATTAGGGTTGGGAAGAGCAGGGGGGGGAACCATGTGTTTTGGAAGTTTTTGTTGTCCCGGCGCAATTCAAAACCGATCGACCTAGGGTGAACCGGCGTCTGTGTTAGCGACTTGGTGGGTTTTTTTAAGTTTGACAGCTCGTCAAATTTTAGGACCGTAGCCTTTAATGTGAAATTTCTTTACTAATAACATACATTGAAAGTTTGGAATTGTCGGTGCCTTCCGGATAAGGCATGAGGGCTCCCAAGGAAGCGGTGTCGATGTTTTCATGCTTCTTACTTTTTTCACTCTCATTTTCCGGGGCGGGGAAAAAAAATGAAATGTGCCTATTCTATAAAAATCCACGTGTTGGGTTACAATCTGCAACGAAGAAAAAAAAAAAGGTTATTTAAATATTACTACGCATATAAACAATTTAAAAAAAACAATAGGTTTTTAACAATAGTGTTAAAATAACCCTTTTTCTTTCGTGCAGATTGTAACCAACGTGATATATAGAATACATTGGGACTGCTGAGGTATATCTCCACCGTCTGAAATGTGACATAAGTATTTCGTGTGAACAAAAAAATACATTCGCAAATTTTGGGAAGGTTGACGCGTGGGGATTCCGTGCCTATTCAAATCGCCCAACTCTTTTTTATTCTTGAAAAAGTTTTCAGGGAGATTTGTGATGTCACTATGCTTGTTTAGACATCGATTTTTGTGGCTTCTAGTAGGACTATATTTTTGCATTTTTGCATCTATGCTAAAACTCTAAGTTGATTTAAAGATTCAAAAACTGAGACTTCCAGAAGAAATATATTTTGCCTCTTTTTTCCGAGTGGGGACATTGGAATTGGCAAGATGTTTTCTGATGTTACCTTTTCCGGGGGCAGTTAGTTTAAATTACGGGGGGAAAGAAATTCCACTCACCGGGGTACTGATTTTTTTATCAGTTGCATCCAATTTAGATTTTCAATCAGATAAGTAGGACAATCATTCGTTACATATGTAGCTTGGGGATATTTTCATGAAGATTTAATTAAGACTGCATTTTCAAAATCAGCGTTTTAACATGTACAAGTACTGGCCTCCTAAAGGGGGGCACATGCCAAATAATAAACATTCTGATGAATAACAAAAACATATGAAATAGAGGGAATTTACCATAGATGTATGTTACAGATAAGGATTGGATAGATGAGACCACCTCAAATTTTAAAATGACAAAACATGAATGTAATTGATCCTGGGTTAAAAATTGATGCGGTAACATTTATCGAAATTGATGGGTTTTCAGGAAAAACTAAAAAAGTGAAAATTTGACATTAGGTGTTGTGGCTATTAAAAAAATAGATTAGGGGAAAAGTCTGCAATAAACACTGGAGAGGTGCAGTATTGCTTTTGAAGAGATGTTTCATGTAATCTCGTGGATTTAGTCTGACGGCAGCTTGATGGTTTAATTTTGCATTCATTACATCCGACCGGAAAAAACAGTAGGGGATTTGAATTCACTTACATGTTTCTTTGAATAACAAATTGTTGGGGTTCCCAGACGGATTGCCGCCTGTGGAAACCACCTTCAAAAACCCCACTTATAGGACGATTTAGGGGGGTGTCTAGGGTTCTTTTTCAAAAAACCCCACTATTATTTACGAAATTTTGCGAACGATAATAAATCAGTATATGTTAATACATATTCACAAAACGGTTGAAAAATGTGCATGTTGTCTTCATATTGCTAAAAATAAGTGTCAAAAACTCGAGGATTTGCGAAGACGAAAAAACAGTGATGAAAATAATCGTATTTTCCACCCACTTACACAATTGCGTATTTACCGTTGATCCTGTTAAAAACATTCTAGTGTTGATTGACTTATCACAAGCATGTTACTATTCATGTTGTACTACTTGCCTTAGTGCTTTCTGATTCAGTAAAAAAGTAAGCAATTTCGCATTGAATTGGTAGGAGGTAGAATAAGGACTTTCCCTCCACTTATAAAAAGCCGTGTCATGGTTTACATTACTGTTTTCAAAGTGACGCGCGAGATAATGGATATGAGGGCCAACATTGAAATGAAAGCAATCAGTCGTAAACAATTGCATGAAAAAGATAATGAATACAACTAATCATCATAGGATAATTTATAGAATCCTTTGATCTTCGTCAGCTGCATCACACGGCGGACACGAAATCCTTCCCGGGATGTTCAATTCTGCTCTACCTTGAAAAGAGCAAACCACATCAAAAAATGGCATCAATCATGTTCTAAAATTAAAACATTTAAATAAATGTTGAAATGTGTTTGGCTGTCTATTTGCGAGGAAAAGTGTCAAACTCAAGGGGACTCATGAAAAAGATGTTTGATGAAAAAAATATATCTGCCTTTTTCACCAAATAAAAAAATTAAACGTTTTTTTTACCCATGATGATGTAGTTGGATTGATTTATTCATATATGAAACATTCATGATTTTACTACTGCTTTATGCGATCATTGATTTGCTAAAAAAAAAATAACATTACAATCTGTCGTTCAGAAAACAACAAGCAGATATATTAATATTACTCTGATATTAAGTGTGTTTAATCTGTGTTATTGCAATGTTCATTTTCAATTTCAATAATCTGATATAAGGATTTACAGAGGTGACAGCCCGCAGATTGGTTATCAGTCTGTTTAGAAGTAAGGGGAATTTGCACGAACGGTTTGAAAGTGAGTGTTGAAACAGTATTTTTTCTATTTTTTTCTGATGAACAAAATATTCTGAGAAGCCGGATGAACAGCGGTTCGGAGGCGAGCGAAAACGGGCTTGTTGGGCTTAATTGATACATGACGGGATTGAGCGCGGTAAGTTTATATTAATAATATTATAGTTTCGTCACCCCAAATCCTATTTGGGTAACTTATAGATTGAATTGCTTGGTGATAGTTTTAGTGGTCCATTGCATTCAATTGATATTTCAGGGGTGAGGGACTGAATAAAAGGAAGATTTTAGGTGATATTTGCTAACAAAGAGTGGATAACCTCATCGTGGTGCTTCATATGAGACGGAGCTTGTACAGTATTTCAATGGGGGATTATAAAACTTGAATTTTGCCAAAATTTTTGTGAAAATGGGTCTACCATTAAAATTCTTTTTACAAAACCAGAGGGGAATGCGAAACTGATTGTATCAGGAAATTGCACTGAAATATCGATGCCAGGTTTCGGAGTTATGATTTCGGCTATTGAAAAAACAGTTTATTCCGGTCGGTTATTATTTCTTTAAAAAAATTAGGTTTAAGTTACTCCTAATTGAATAAGGATTTTTACTATTATTGGGGCCGTGTTGGAGTTGATGTGGTTAGGGTTCCAAAAGTATGGTTCGTCCCAGATTGGGCCCACTCTTCGGTTGTTATTTGCTTGAATATAGTGAATTTACTGATATCATAAGGAATTGGACCCAGGAAAGTAAAGTACAAGGCGAAATTTCGTCAATAGGAATGGGTACCTTCCTCTCACGTTTGAAAAAATCTACCTACTCCTTCAAATCGCAATTTTCAACAGACAGACATTTTAGCCGTTATAAAATGAAAACAAATTGAAGCCTCGGTAATGACCAAATCCATCGTTAATCGAGGGCTAATTTTCAGTTCAGCGATTACTAATTTGCTGGTTAACGAGGATCGGACAGCACTTTATTAGGGTCCATCAAAATTTAAAAAAATTTGTTTTGACTTAAAAGGAAGACGATTGGTTGAACGGTTTAGGTTTTTTATGCCATGAACGAAACAGGGAAACGGGGGGTTCATAGCTTCATTTTGGAGGGGCTGAAACGAACGAAACGAAATGAAGGGTCTGAAAGGTCTACATGAAACGGAAGATTCGAACGGAAAAAAAAATATTGCCGTTCAAATAGCCCTGGTTAGGACGTTCAAATTGGTCATTGAGTCAAGGGAGGTTCATTTGTGGTTAGAGCATTTCAGTTAAGATCAGCATTCTCCAGGGGACAGGACACATGAATCATAGAGGGAAATGTTCTTCCACTGAGGAAGTCCGGGATTATCAAAAAGTTAATTTGAATTTGAGCTTATTCATGTCAATCAATTGATTTTTACATGATTAATTTGCCATGATTTAAATTGATTCCATCATTAATCCAAAATTTCATTTAATTGATTTCTCAGTAACTCCAATTTGGGGGAATTAATGATGGCACAAGATTTTCCAATAATTGGATTTGTTAGATTGCATCAATTTTCGTTATGGCCATTTTTCAATGATTGACCTCATGTTTCCCTTTTGCAATTAAAATTGCTTTTCAATAAAGGGAAATTTCTTTTTTTTGATGCATTTGTCCCAAGAATTTTAAAAAAACTAGGTTCAAAACACCATTCCGGGATTCTTTCAACCTAGCGATTGCTTATTGTAATTATGCAATCAATGACTGCAATAGATATTTCTTTATTAGTTATTGATTGTTCACGAACGTCAAAAATAATTAATTGATTGATGGGAGCAAAATTTTAAAACTTGCAATCAAACTTTTTTGATATTCCTGAAAGGCATATTTATGGATGTCGTGCATTTGGTCATTGGTTTTATCATGTAATAGTGCAGGAAACCATGCAAAAATTAGGATCTTCTTTGAAAAAGAGAAAATACCACCTGCATTCAAAGTTTTCCTCAAGTCTGTCCACTATTCCTTTTATATTTTGTGTTAACACAGCCAATCCTTTGCATCATTGTATTTGAAAACCGTCCTAGAAATATAGTGAAATTCTTAATAATGAAACCGCCTCATTTATAACCAACGTTTCTATCTGAAAGTCTGAAAATAGTCCAGCATCTACCAAAACATCCTGTGATTTGAATTTTTAAATCAATTTAAATTTTAAGAATAGGTGCAACAAGTGGTTGCAAACTTAATGAAGTCTTCTAGAATTCACCAAGCCTCAATATCTCTCAGTATAATATATTCAGTTTGAATAGTAGACCTACATATCCATGAACATACAGTAATGTATGGTGAAAACATTAGAGGGAAAGAAGAAAAGAACGGATAAAGTAATTTCAACGCTACAAGAGAGTTGCCAAGGAGGAATCGCAACCAACGGTAGAATATCCCGGCCAGAAAAAGAAAAATGATGAGTAAAGCATTTGCCTTCAATGAGAAGAGAGAATACAATGACTACATATTAACACATGACAAATAGCAGCGATCATAGCAAGAATAAGCGTAAAGCTGAGGTTCAACGAAAGGTAATGCATGAAAGAGTCAGAGGAACAGATGCAGTTCACTTCATTGAGGAGTCAGCAGGGAATATAGCAGGCTAATTGGCAAACATAACTTTAGAAATGCATCCATACAAAAGGACAATTCAGAGGACTGCAACGCTACCTTAGCTGCTAACTTTAATCGAGACGGTAGCGACAAAGACAACTGAACATTTCAGATGACACATTTATTCCCATGTCCTTTGCGAACCTGTTATGTGTAGGCCGGCAGTTCTAGTAGTCCGGCTACCAGAACGAGTTTCTGCAAGGAAAGAGACCAAACATGAGACTTTCACAGAATGATGTACACCAAATGCCTACTACAAATCGGTGCGTCTGCCGAGTTCTAGTGAGTTCCTCTTCTTGTCAGACAGGATCAAAGAAAAACACATGTAAATCTAATGGGACGCAGATTGAATTTTTTGGCTAAAATGAAATTTTCTATGTGTTCTCTGATTAAACGAAAAATACTAAGCCCACAGTCATAATTTTTGGCATGGAATGTCTTCTGGTCATATCCTTTCATGTTCATGCACCCTGTCTATAAAGCTAAACAAATTTAGATTTGGAGAGCCTCTTAATGTCGTCAAACACAAACATTTGAGCAACTTTGTCCACATTCAACCACATTCTCACATGCATTGTCGATTAGAAGCATGATAATAGCACACGTGCATGATAGGAAATGACCAGAAGACATTCCATGCCAAAAATTATGACTCTAGACTGAATATTTTTCAGTTGATAAGAGAAAACAAAGAAAATTTCATTTTAGCCAAAAACTTCAATATGCGTACCATTGGATTTATATGTGCTTTTTCTTTGATCCTGTCTGACAAGAATAGGAACTCACTAGAACTCGGCAGACTTGCAGATTCGTAGTAGACATAGACTGTACATCATTCTGTGAAAGTCTCACTTTCGGCCTCGTTCCCTGCAGAAACTCGTTCTGGCAGCCGGACTATAGTTTTACGGCATTATATAATGTATTTCTATGTTAAGTTGACCATAGTCATCGCATGAGATCTATGGTATAGACTTTCATAATTTTATGATCTATGATACAACTGCTACGTGTTATGCTACATGTATGTAAAAATATGTATAGCAATACTGCACATCATAAAATTCAAATTTTGTGTGAAATAATGCATAGCTTCATGAACCTCAATCGAAGAAGTTTTGATTTGTCTCGTATTTGGACGTTGGCCAACAAAATTGTTTTTTGACCGGATGTAGCCATTGTGCGTGGAAGAACATTCGTGAAGTATTAGACATTCCGTTGCCTTGGTCGTCTCCGCATCAACAAATTAACTTGGCCTACGAGACAGATCAAAACTTCTTCGGCCGATGTTCATAAAGTTGTGCATTATTTCATACAAAATTTGATACATACGTACGAGACATACATACAGTATTACTATACATA
>CAJQUW010003009.1:0-347951 GCA_907163375.1 Prostheceraeus crozeri
AAAACTAAAAGTGATTCAGATTATGGTGGTGTTATTAAATTTTCCAAAAGAGATCAAAGACCAATATTTTTCTCTATTATATTATTATCAGATAAAAGATGTAATTTAGAATTAGATATTCCAATAAGAGAATGGTATCCTATCATGGAAGGGCATCCTATACCAAAAAGTGTAATTTATGATGATGAAGAAACAATTTATGATGATGATGAAGAATCAATTGATGATGATGATGAATCAATAGTTAGTGAAAAAAAATTTAAATTATCTTTTGATAAAACATTATATGATGAAACTTAATAAGATAAAACTTAATATGATAAAACTTAATGTGATAAAACTTAATGTGATAAAGAAAAAAATAACTAAAGAACGTGTAATATATAATAATATAAAATAACACTCAAGTCCTTGATATTAGAATGTTTATATCTAAAATTAAAACACAAATTTTTTCTTAAATTTTCTCTAAAAAATAAAAAAAATGGAAAATACCAAGTTTTATTGTGTCTTATGTAAAAAAAAGTTGCAAACAAAAAGAAGTTATCAATCTCATTTAAATAGTAAATTGCATTTACAAAATGTAGAACGAGTTGATGAAGGAAATATATTAAAATTAAATAGTTATAAAAACTATCTAGAAACATTGCCTACTGATATAAAAGTTAAAAAAATGTTTGATGATTATTCACATTCGGAATATAAAAAAGTTTTTAATAGTGAAGATGAGACCATACAAACCGAAGGTTCTAGGGCTTCGCTAGGCTCATGTCTCAGCCGCCGTACCAGATGGAAGATATTTATTTAGCGATACTGATGAATTTGAATGAAGTGAGACGAACTAGATGAAGCCGTAACAGATATAAAATATTTATTTAATGTCTTCGCGCTCAAAGGTCTCTAGGCTTCGCCGTTGAATAATGAACCGATAAAACTTTTTCTGATATTCTAACCAACTTTTATAATATATTTAAGAAATCTTTCAAATGTTATATGAATGTAGAAGTACTTTATACAAAAAATGGACCTGATGGAATTCCTGAAGAAATAATACAAGGACATTTTACAAATTCACAAGAAATTCATAATGTAAATGATATACAACCCATATTTGAATCGATGATACTTAAATTAGAAAATTGTATAATTGAAGCCCAGTTACGTGAATCTGGTTGGAGATTTGTTAAAATACTATCTAAGAAAATAGTAATTGATAAATATAAAAATAATACTGGTGGTAGTTATGTTCCTTTACCTTTCAGTTCACCACAAATAATCAACATAAAAAATGAAGATGATTATTGTTTTCTGTGGAGTATTATAGCACATTTACATCCTGCAGAATATCATAAAGAAAGACTAAGTCATTATAATAAAGAAGAATACATAAATGAATTTGATCTTTCTGATGGCTTAGATGAATTTCCATATGATTATAATAGGTTAATAAAGTTTCATAAAAAGAATAAAAATTTAATAGAAGTAAATGTTTTTGAATTAAATGTGAATTATGTTTCTATTGGTAAAATTACTCCACTTTACTCAGATTCAAAAAAATTTTATTTGAATAATAAAAATTTATGTCAATCAGAAATAGTATATAATGATAGAGGAAATTACATGCATCATAATATTTTTTACCAAGGAAATATAATATGTACTGAAAAATTTGAACTTGTTAAAACACTATCACCAATAATGATTAATCATAATAATTATAAAGGACGTACTGATGATTATAATTACAAATATTCATCTTTATCTTCAGAATATCAACAAAAATTAGAAAATTTAAATAAAAGTTTACAAAAATGTAAAATAGATTATCAACAACAAATAAAAATGTTGCTACAAGAATATCACCATAAATATCAAAATGAGATAGAAACAATTCAAAAATTAAATGAAGAAAATAATAAAGAATTAAATAATGAAGAAAATAAAGAATCGGCTAAAGCCAGAGGAGCTTCGCTCCGATTAAATGAATGTTTAAAAAAATGTCTACAACAATATAAAGAACAATATGATAAAGAATATATTTATCAGCTACAAATATTAAATCAAAATTATCATCAAAATACATTTAATATTACAAAAGAAATTAATGAAACACATGAAATATATCAAGATAAATTTGAAAAACTAGAACAGTCAAAACAACCAGCACAAGCGAATATATTATATTATCAGGGTCATTTTATATTGTGTAAAGATGTTTCTATATTTACAAAAACTTCAGATAATAAAAATTTTCCTTGTCTTCAATGTATGACAAGTTTTAGAACTTTAGAAGAAATGAATAGACATTTGGAGAATTGCCAACAAAATGAAGCAGTTCAAAATACTTTTCCTAAAGATGATTATTTAGAATATAATAAATGGTATTTTAAAAATAAAGTACCCTTTACTATTTATTGTGATTTTGAAGCATATAATGTTAATATGACACAAAATCGAACGGAAAGTTCCAGGGCTTCACCCGATTCTGAAAATATAATTCTGAAATGTACGGAAATTAAATTCGGTGCTAATGATGAAAAAGTTCAGCTGAACAAAGTAAAGAAAAATATTTATTTGAACAAAAACCATTATGTTGGGGAATGTACATTCATTCAAATTATCCTGAATTATTTAAATCAGAATATTTTCAATACTATGGTGAAGATAGTTCAGAAATGTTTACAAAGAAAGTAGAAGAATTACAAGGACGTTTTTCACAATTGCTTGAAACAAATATTCCAATGATGCCATTAACAGAAAAAGAAAAATTAAATTTTATTAATGAAACAAAATGTTATTACTGTGGAAGAGAATTTACAAAAAATTATAAAAATGGCAAAGGTAGATATCTTGACAAGCGAAGCGACGGCTCTGCCGTCAAGGTAAAAGATCATGATCATCTAAATGGATTATATAGAGGTGCAGCACATAATTCTTTAATCTTAATGCAATAAAATTTAAATATTAACTTGTTCCTTTAGAGTTCTATATTTCTTAAATATATTTCCATCATAATAAAATTTATTTTTCATCTAAATATGACAACAACTCAAAAAAGTACTTATTAAAAACAAAAAATATTTGTCAAGCTAGTAGTTTATTAAAATTTTTAATCATTAATTTTTACTACCTTTATTCATTAATGTTATGAAAAACTTGAAAACTGAACTATGTAAAATTTAAATAAATATAATTTAAAACCTTAAAAAGAATATTCCGTATGATAAATACCTCGACTCACAGTCGAAAAGAAGAACTAGATAAAACCTTTTTCACAGTCCGAAGACTATCTACTTAAATCTGTGAAATAAAATTATGAAAAAAACAACTTTCCCTCCATTAACTGAATTAAATCAACATTAAAACAATCAAATTACTGACGAAAACTATGCAGAAGCTGACAAAATTGCAGAGTAAATTGTAATAACAATGCAAGATTATACAATTAAAATACTTCAGATAATGTATTAATACTAGCTGACTTTCCGAAAACTTTCATATGTGTTAGAATATTACGGAATAGATCCATGTTATTGTATTCTACACAGGTTTAACATGCTAGCAGATTAAAACATACTGGTGTCAAGCCGATGGCTCTAGACAAATCTTAAACTTAACCATATAAAAAAATACATATGAATAAAGTACTAAGTTTTTGAATCGGAATTAAGAGTGGAGTTTCACAGTTTTTTAGGTAATAGTATGTTAAATTTATAATAAAGAAAGTAAATCCACAAGAAAGGACTAATGAAACCTTTATCTCCAGAAGAATAAGAAAAAATATTAGAAATTTTCGAACGAACGAGAAGGAGTAAACGTGTAAATGCAATTTGATGAATTCAGAGAGAAAAACTATTTGTTATAGTATATTTAATAGCTTATATCTTCTGCAGGATAACAAGAAGTACCAACAAGGTGGAATTTCAGGGTGTAATATTCGTACGACATCAGAGATGTCTACTAGGGCTTCGTTACTGTTACGATACAACTAATAATATTAGGACATCGGAGATGTCTTCCAGGGCTTCGCCCGTTAAAACACATAAAACATTAAAAGGAATTTCAAAGGCATCAGTGGCTAATCAAATAACATTTCAAGATTATAAAAATGTATTATTTAATAATGAAATAAAAACAGCATGTTATTATAGACTTAATTCAAAAAAACATAACATGTATTTAAAAGAAGAACATAAATTAGCATTAGATCCATTTGATGATAAAAGAAAAATTTTACCTGATGGAATAACTACTGAACCTTTTTAATTTTCTAATTTCTAAGATAGACAAATTTGATATATATATAAAAAAAAATATTGTAACACTATATTTGTATATTTTTATCACTCCGCGAAAATATTTTCGATCGACTTTCAGTCAGAGAACAATTGTTCGATAACTCTTTCATGAATTTTTTTATCAATATTAATTGTAATGAAGCCATAATCTTTTGACCAAGCATTATTACACGATTGTTTAAATTCATCTTTATTTCTTACGCATAAATCTCTTAACAAATCACTTAAGTTTCTTGCATTTATTTCAAATAGTATAAATATATTTGCATTCTTTCTAATAACACTTCCGTCTAATGAATACATACTTTGTGTTAAATAAAATACACTACAGTTATTATGTCTACCTCTTGTGAAATAATTTCTCTGAACTGACTGATTTCTATCATTAACACAATCATCAAAAATTACACAATGTTTCATTGTTTTATCTAGTTTACTAGGATCTTGCATATTACCACTATCATCTATTAATTGTATCTTTATATGGTTACTTTTATTAGATTCTACTAACTGACTATTTTTTGTTGCTTCTTCACACCACGAACTTATTTCTTCTTCATCTTCAGATTTTTCATATTCTTTGAATAATGAAGCAATTGCTGTTTTTTTAAGATTATTTTCAAATCCATATTTTAAAAATTGATAGACGGGTTGTTCTGCCGTTGTTGTATAAATTATAAGATTGTTATAATCCAAAAAATTTGGAGTCGTTAAAATTTTAAACAATAGATACGTTTTTCCACAACCTGATCTTCCACAAATAACTGACAAAACTTTATTAGATAAATTTGGATGATGATTAAATTTAAGTTTTTTTTTATTAAATGGTAGCACTTCACTCATTTTTTAATAAAAAAATTTTATTTTTATTTTTTTATTTTTTGTTTCTAAAGAAGAAGAAGAAAATTAAACTTCTCTAGCTTCGCGTAGGAGTTTATACCTCTCGAACGGGAGTTTATACCTCTCGAACGGGAGTTTATACCTCCCGAACCAAAAGATCTATCATAATCTCTTCACCTCCAAAATTTATTTCTTGTCCTTTCTCATCAGTGATTCTAATGCCAATGTTGTTAATAGTTTTTCTTGTAATAGGAAAATATATTAATGTTTGTGGAATTACATTTAATCTATAACCAATGGGTACAGTAAAAGCTGGAAAACTGAATATTAAATTTGATAATTTACCATTTATATATCCTCCTTCAATAATGTCACAATGTACAACAATTGAATTTATTTCAGTTATTTTTGGAATCTTCTCACCTAAATGATAACCTTGACTATAGGTTTGTTTATTAAATCCTAACAGCTTTGACAATGATCTATCATGATTAAAATCAACTTGATGATTTTCGTCTAAAGTAAGAGAAAATTTATTAACTGCCGGTTCAACTGCAAAATGTAATTGTTTCTTATCTTTAAATGGTATACCTAAATGTCTCTTAATTTCATTTGATATTGTTTCAACTTCGTAAGAACCAGGAAGAAAAGTTAGTATTTTCCATGTTTTGCCTTTATCAGTAGAATATCTAAATTGATCATTCACATCTTTGATAACGTTTTGAATAGTGTTAAATGTAGAGAAACTAGTCAATGCAATTTGATAATTTTTATTTTGTTCCAAATGTAGAATGGGTTCTAAATTACAAGTGTGTGATGAAGTAGTTGTTATAATTTTTAACGTCGTACTAAATTTTGATGAACCCAAAATCTCTGTTAGATTTTCTAAATGATTATTAATTTTGTCTAAATCTGCTGAACACATTTTTAAACTAAAAAATTAAATAAATATTTTTTTATGAAAAAAGTAAAACAACAACATATTTCAGCTACGGGCGAAGCCCTGGAGAACATCAGAGATGTCCGGTTCGGGCGAAGCCCTAGAACATTCGGTTCGTTATACTTTTATAATCTTCTTCATTTAGAATCTTCTTTTCTAACAGTCTTTTCAATATAGCATGAATTTCATTGAAACTAGAATTATGTCCTTCTTTTATTGCAGATATTAAAATATTTAATCTATTTAGTAATTCTTGTGGATCATCTGGTAAAAATACAGTTGTTTCAGTTTTCTGTTTTTCAGATAAACCTTTCCCTACTTTAACTCCCGTTGATAATAAATTTTCTAATTGTTTATAACGTCTAAGAGATTTTACTGCACCAACTCTGTCTAACATAGCTTTATATTTTATGAGATCTTCTACAGCATAATTATTTAAATCTGCTCCTCTTAAAAGATTAACAAAATTTCTATCTAAATTAAAAGGAGATTTATCTGGTGAAAAAATTATACCTCGAAAAGGTTGTGGAAATATTTCTTTTTGTCCGAGATAAAATCTAGGTATTGTTTTTCCATCTATAAATGAAATAGAATGTTCAAATTGCATAGATTTTGGTAATTTCTTATTAATGTTTGATTCTAGTAATCCATAGTCATCTAATATAGTTTTGTGCTCTGGATCTGTTATATCAATTTGTTTATCATTATTTGTACTTTCTTTTTCAAGAGTTTTAAATGGTTTCATAGTTTTCTCAAAATCAGTTTTTACTTGCTCGGTTTGCTGCATTTGTTCAAACATATCAGATTGAATACCAGCTTTTATCATTCTATGTTGAAGATGATTTTCTTTCATAATATTTCTTTGTTTTATTAACTCTTCTAATTGTTTTATTCTTTTAAAATTATCAGCTCTAATTTTATCCATTTTTAAAATATAATATTTGAATTTTGTGGTAACATTGGAATACAGAAAAAACATTTTACTGAACAAATTATTTTTTTATTGCTTTGTTGTTTGACATCTTTTCGTTTAAAGTTTTCTCGTTTTAAGTTTTGTTTAATAAAGTTTTGCTTAAATTTTCGCTTAAAGTTTTTAGCTCTTCTAAAAAAATTTTGTCATTTTCTTCATTAGAAATTCTGCCATCACTAGAAATTTTGCCATCCTGTTTATTCTTATCATCAACTTTTTCGGACTTTAAATGAAAGGTTTGATTTACTTCATTAGCTATTTGATCAAATTTTTCAATCTCATCTAACGTAATAACATTATCATCACATACTCTTTGAAAGTAGTAATGTAGTTTATCATAGACTTCTTTAATATGTAAATGCTTAGTTTTTAATGATTTTCGTTTCTTAGTTATTAAAGATTTATCTAACATTGTAGCAAGTGAAGTTGCAAAAACACCCGTACCTGTTAAAGCTGTAGCAACTACTGGAATTACTAAAACACCAGAAGATATAACAATTGTTAAAGCACCTAAACTTATTGTTAAGAATATGCCAATTCCTTGTGTTACATTCTTAACTTTAGTCCATCTCTTTCTTAATTTTTTATAATGCTCTAATCTTAATAATAATTGAGATTCCTTATCTTTCATATAGCGTACTCTATCTTTGTGTTTTTCTTTGTTCATTTTTTCAATGTTCATTTTTTCAATGTCCATTAAAGTAGAACTACGTTCATATGATAACGAAGGATATATTCTTGCGGTTTCTTCCATTTTCGTTTCTTCCATTTTTTAAAGAAATATTTTGAATAAATATTTTGAAAACAATCTTCTGAAATGCTATTTAAATCGAAATACGTAGTTGTTTGTTTGTCGTATATTTCTAAGAACTCAGTCATGTTATTAACCTGAGGTAATATATCACCTATATTACTCAGTATAACTGTCGGATTTTCATCATTCATTTTAAATGAAATAAATTCCAATAACTGTAATAATGACTACTTCTTGTACAGGAAAATGAAAACAACGGCAGTGTATTTTGCATCAAATATAATAATACAACAATCAATCTTATCATACAATTGTACAATGTCAGTCTACTACCATTAGACTGGAGAACAAAAGAAAATTTAATTACATTTCAAAATAATCCAAAATGCAATACTACTAAGTTCCATGAATCATTCTTAAATACCAAAGATTATGTTACATACTGAAATATAGATCTATACAATAGCAGTCTACTACCATTAGACTGGAGAACAAAAGAAAATTTAATTACATTTCAAAATAATCCAAAATGCAATACTACTAAGTTCCATGAATCATTCTTAAATACCAAAGATTATGTTACATACTGAAATATAGATCTATACAATAGCAGTCTACTACCATTAGACTGGAGAACAAAAGAAAATTTAATTACATTTCAAAATAATCCAAAATGCGTTACTACTAAGTTCCATGAATCATTCTTAAATATCAAATATAATAATACAACAATCAATCTTATCATACAATTGTACAATGTCAGTCTACTACCATTAGACTGGAGAACAAAAGAAAATTTAATTACATTTCAAAATAATCCAAAATGCGTTACTACTAAGTTCCATGAATCATTCTTAAATACCAAAGATTATGTTACATACTGAAATATAGATCTATACAATAGCAGTCTACTACCATTAGACTGGAGAACAAAAGAAAATTTAATTACATTTCAAAATAATCCAAAATGCGTTACTACTTATAAAGAAGTCTTCATAAATATGTATACATCAAATATGTATGTACATTGCACATATCTTAAAAAGTGAAACAACACAGTTAATGTTCATTCATCTTGGGAACCAAACCTCATTTCTTCTATAGTTGACGGTTGATTCAATTTTTCTATATAAATTTTGATTTCTTTAAAATGTTTTCTAACAAAACTAATGGGCATTGATGAATTTAAAAATAATACGTGTGGTAGAATTAGATCTGATAAGTTCATCAAGAAATAACAATAACTTACGTTATAGGAAATTCTAAATAGTTCCAAGTTTGCCACAAATCTGTTTTTTTTATTGTCACTCAATTCCAGAATTCTTTTAAATCCATAACCTTGATAAGCAGCACTTCTCAGCAACGACCCATGGTGCACTTTATCACTTGCAATCAGTTTTGAAATCATAGTAGCACTATCTTCGATGGTAATGAAATGTTCTTTTGTAACATTGAACTGAGGAATTGTGGTAGTGTTAAGATACTGTTCTATTTTTACTGTAATATCCTCCACTTGTTTTTGAGAGTCCAATTTGTTCTTCTTTCTCGATTGAATTTCTAACTTCCACTCTTCAAAGTATTTATTCGCAGTTTCCTTGTGCTCTTCTTTAATTAAGTTTAGTAAAATCGGCATGTAAAACGAAAAAGCTTCTGCGGCAGTACGTTTTGGCATTTTGCAATAAGGAAAGAAAACAGTCACTAGTTATGATCAATGGAATTGTAAATGAAGTCTTACTTCCTACATGCTGCAATTATATGCCACGTCTTTACAAATGAATAAGTGGGTGTAGCAGCTGTTTGTTCTTTCATACATTGTTTCCTTTCAAATGTTTGAGTTGGAGGACACAGCTCCTTACACTGAAATGCATTTTATTCATAAATGCGGGAAGCAGATGTTCTCTACCCTTGAATGACAATTGTAAAAGTACCTAAACTTATTGTTAAGAATATGTCAATTCCTTCAAATATTTTTAGACACATGATATATTTTAAAAACCTGAAAGATGGATAAAATTCATGAATTTGAAATTCTCAACTTTTACGATTTTCGGTGTCCGGTTTTAGATGACCTTGAACGGTCATGATTTAAGCAATGAAAATCGAACCGAAGGTTCTAGGGCTTCGCCCGATTGTAATTCTCAAATTTTGGGATTCTTAACTTTTATGATTTTTTCGGTGTCCTTGAACGGTCATGATTTTGGGGGTGAAAATCGAACCGAAGGTTCTAGGGCTTCGCCCGATTGTAATTCTCAAATTTGAGATTTTGAAAAATTTGAAAATTGGGTATTTTTAAAAACGCCCAAATTTATGAATTTATGTCGTTTTTAAAAATGTCATTTTTTGAAAAAATGGTACTTTTTGAATGGACTAAATTCATGTATTTAGGTCTTAAAAACCTGAAAAAAGGACTAAATTCATGAATTTATGTCGTTTTTAAAGATACTATTTTTTTGAATTTTATGGTGTCCTGGAACGGTCTTTTACCCATTACTTAGCTTTTTAAAGCATCGAAAATAGCACAATGAAATGCCGAGTTTACAAAACGTATGGAAAGTAATCAATTTAAATTTTGTTGATTGAATAGCATAAAGCTCACTATGTGTTAAATCTGAAGACTTGGCATGGATAATAGTCGAGTGACAGAGTTATCTACAAACGCATTGCCACATATTGGTCACTGAAGAAATGATATTTGATCATTGAATAGCAAAATATAAAGTTGACAAAAATCCGCAAGGACTTTTCTCGCACCCTGCATATATATATATATGTAAGTAAAGCCGTGTGAAATAATGATCAAGCAGCTCAAAAGATGCGCGAGGATCAATCTACTAATGAAGGAAACGTCTATTCGAACATAAAAAGATTGATTACTAGAACCAGACGTTTTTTCTTTGACAGGCATTATCAGGTGACAGTCAGATAAGCTACTGGTCAAAATCTTTGTCAGGCAATTCATGTGCACAGAAGCAACAGTGAGCAACTTTGAAATTTTGGGGTTGTGGAATATCATGATGGTCATAGTAAGCACAATTACTGCTCGTTAATGATAAAGGGAAAAGTCACTGAGCTAGTCTGCGAATCATTCAAAAGCGATTGGTGATTTGAGGTCAACAGCAGATCTTTGCAAAAAATGCTGCATGTTGATTCCATGAGCGCAATCTGCTATGAAAATGATATCACTTCGTAATATGATTATCTCTTACCTCTGATCTTCCAAGTTTTGCAGCAAGTGTCAACGGAGTTAGTCCTTGACGATTTCTGATGTCCAGACGGCCTCCGTACTTGACATGAAGGTTGAACAGTCGCATTGTATATTTCGGACTTTCTAGGCGTGGAGAATTGATGACCAGGATGTGGAGAACTGTATTTCCATTAACATCTTGCATGTTCGGATCAGCACCCTTTGCCAGCAGAAGTCTAACAATCTCTTCGTGACCGGTGGAAGCCGCGAATGACAGAGGATATTCACCCCAATACAGATTTCTGTGTACATAGAAACACTATCTGAATGTTGAGCACAATTCCGAATCATTAACATTCATATGTCCTTCCGCACCCTCAAACCTGGGGGCCAACCGACAATAAACAAGGAGTAAGAGTAAGTATATGTCTTTGTAGATACGCACGGATGCATACATGAAGCACGGAGCACTACAGTATGTGTAGTAATACAGTATGTGCAAAGAATGCGTTCCAGAAAGTCTTACGTAAAGCGAATCTAAGCATATTTGTCCAAATAATCAATGGGAAGCAGGGGCGTACACAGGATTTATTTTTTGGAGGGGGGTCGGAATGTCGACCACTTATGTATCTTATAAGCATAATTTATGTATTATTAGATATGAATTAATTATCTTATATCACATATGCAGACCAATTCTCAATTGATCCATCTCTTGTTATTGACAAGTTTGCAGAAAGTAGTAGGCGCTTGGGCTTCGTCTTATCACCTCATTCGTGGCTTTCGACCAATTCTTCAATTTTTAGTTGATAAAGTGTTGTGAATTATGACCAAAACATTTTCACTCTGATACAAACTTTGTTCATTTACTAATTGAACATCGATGACTAATAGCCACAAAATTGGATGAGAAATTAACAAGTATTGATGCGTTTAAATATTTTAGCCTGTAAAATATTTTGGCCATAACCACGTCGTTGTCGTGAGTGACATCCAAGGAACCGCCTGAGTGCCGCCCCTGGGCACGTGCCCGCATGTGCCTCCTCCCCCAGCAAGTCCCGACCCAGCACTCAGCAACAACAGCCGAGACTGACCGCTTCCACTTGATCTGAGTTTCCGGCATAGAGAAAGGGAGTGGCATTGTGTGATTTCCAAACTAACGGCCTACTTCTCTGTACGACGTTGCCGCTTTTTACCATCCCAGTCACTTGTCAACGCTCCACATTAGTCAATTTAGTCAGTTTCCCACAAAATACTCATACAGGCGAGTGAAGCCGACTGCAGACAGTCAATGTACCGTGTTTTCTTATCCATTGTTTAACACAGCTCTGTCAGATGATGACGCAAACATTTTTCAACAAATTCTCATTTCCCTGCAAAATTCACTCGCAAATACAGTTTATTTTCCAATTGTCGAAGGCGCTTCGACAAGATGAGACATCAACAAGCGAGGACGCTCCTACTTTGACTCACCGAATGACCTGTGCCATCCACGCCAATTGCTAAAAGAATCGCAAAGTGAACCTTTGTAGGAATTGCAGAAAACATTGCAGAATTGCAATTGGAAAATGCCAGGCAATTGTGTGTTAGCTGCTTCTAAAATGCCTTCTTGTGTTTTTTTCAATTTCAGCAACTTTTCCATTTGATCGTGCATTCCCGAAAAACGTAGTTTCCATAATTCTCTTCGTGTAAAAGACAGTTTGTTTTCAATACATAGTTCTGTTCTAAGTTCGCTGTTTCTTATAAGAATCTCACTTGCCTGAATTGAAATAATGTATAATTAGATGAAATGTTTATCAAAAATTATGTTGATCGTCATGAAGGGTTTCGCTGTTCTATGTATAGCCAAATATTTATTTTTTTAGCGAAAACATAAATATATTTCTATATCCTCATCTTAATGAAAACATACAAATATTAATAAAAGTCACGAGAGCTTTCCAAAAAATATTCACTCCAAAAAAGTTACAACGCTTTAAAAATTATAAATCGTCAATTTACAGGTTCCGCAGTTCTAGTGCTTAAGACATAACTTCTCGCAAGCATCTGCATAAAGCTAAAAATCCACTTGAACTTAATGAGATTACGTGTTCCTTTTGCCTCCACAGCGGCCTTTCTGTCCTAATGAAAAGAACCTCCAAGATCATCAGTTCTCTGTTAGATCTCATCCGTCTGTCGATTCTGAATCCATTACGAGGATTTGCATGTGGATTTGCACAGCTATGGAGGTGTTTTGTGATGGCAGAGGTGCCCGTCTTTCATTTTTCTTGGTACCCTTCTGGTTAGCATATAAGCTCTTTTATTCGGTCGCTCTGTCTCCGTTTCGTTCTGCCGATGTAATTGTCACCGCCACTACAACAAAGTCTTTAAATGACGTTTGAGGTGGCAGACACAGTAACGGGATCCTTAAGCGACTTTGACACAGCTGGCTTGGTGAAAAACACCCTAGTGAAGGTAAGTGTAAGTTAGTGGTACTATATAGAATGGACAAAAGCTTCTTTTACTGATGGCCATGGCAACTGCTCAATCAGGCACTGATATAAGTCAATGTTGCTAGATCTTAAAGAGAATCAAATTACTGAAACCGTGTCGCTCCTAAAAGAACTCTTAGAGAACCAAAGAACTCTAAAAGAGCTTCTAAAAGAACTAAAGTGAATTTCAAGCGGTAAAGCATATTTGTTTAACTACAGAAATAAAACTCGCTGTAATGACGCTTTCATTGACTTCAAAAGAGAATCAATTACGTGAGGTAATACCAGAAAAATCACATTTCTTAGCTGCAGCGGGAGAAATCTATCATAAAAGTGCAATCATAATCACAAAAATGACAAATCTCATTTTGAGTTATTAAATTAATGTTAGATCATTGCGATATTAGGTGCACCAAACTCGGAAGTAAATGGATCTATGTGAGCAAATGGAATTTTGCGATGTCTCACGCTCCGCAACTTGGAAGATGACCGGAAGTATATCTTCAGAATTTTCGTTTTAATGATGTTGGGTGACTATATACAAATTAGAAATAATAGAGTCGTGCGCGAATTCAGGAAGAAAACGTCACTAGCTCTCATGCTATTTGCTGATATCTAATGTAGGATGAGGGTCACTCATCGTCCATCGAGCAAGAACCTATCAGAATCAATCTCCGCAACTTTTTGATAATAGTAATGTTTGTAAGAAATTTCTTTCTGGTTGTCAAGCTATGTATTTCTATGTAGTCTCAATCAACTGTCTCTTTGACTGCTAATCACCTCTATTTGTTGAATTCGTGATCATTAACAGACGGGAGGCATCGACATCAAATGAATTTGGTTTAGTTTTTGCATTTTCGTGGTTGCCTTGAGATCTCCAACAATTGCAAATGCTCAAGGTAATGCATTGACTGGTCACTAAAACCAGTATTTGGTTCGATTATGATTTTCAGCTTTCGGTTATCAATAGAGAGAAAAGATCAAGATAATTTCTGCGACGTGGCACTATAGAGCATCAAAGACGGATGACCTTTCGAATTTTCCGGCAGGAATGAAAGCTAGAACTTGACTAATACAAATGCTGATATCAAGCCATCAATGTCCTGGAACAATTTCAAACAAGCAAAGAGAGGCTCGAGAAGTTCTTAACATGAATACTACTAGATATGTTAGTGTAGCTCTGCTGATCTAAACATAGAAGTATCAAAGAAAGTTGATGTGTGCTGATCGGAATAGCACAGCAATCATTCAGATATTTGAAAATAACAAGATTATTAATAATTTAAGAACGCGTTTAAACTTCCAGCCTATAAGCAGTATCATCCGAAGAAATCGTCTGCAACTATTTGGACATGTTTACCGAAGGAAAGACGAAGACTGAGTAAAGAGAGTTTAGAAGTTAGAAGTGACGGGAAAAGACCGAAGGGACGTCCGAAGAAGCCGGAACGAGACAGTGGCATACGATTAACTTAACAGCTGAAGCAGCCCTCGACTGTCAGACGTAGAGGAGGTCCATAAGAGAAAACAGTCTGGCCCAATGACATTTGAACAAATCGACTCAAAGCGCGGAAGTATTAATCGAAAAATAGGATCCCCGGTTCCTTTTCTGGGGAGGTCACATGTAGGCTTCAATTTTATTTGTGACTGCGGAAGCAGCTACATCGGCCGAACAGATTGGAACAGGGTGATAGAATCAAAGAGAGTAGTAAGCAAGTGACAAACACTCGACCGGCGCCCCCCCCCTCTGGAACGGCAGAGTGTCGTGGTCGGCCGCCGTGGTGCTTCGGGTCTGAGTCCCCCCCCCTCTGGTCTGGAACGACAGAGTCTGTCGTGGTGTGCCGGCCAGGTGGGTTCACAACATGTTCGCTGACTCCCCCCCCCTCTGCAACGACAGAGTGTGAGACTCGGATGTGTTGGTCTCGTATGGGTTGACGTGACCGACCGCCTAGGTTGACGTGGCCGACCGCCTAGGTTGACGTGGGCGACCGTCTAGGTTGACGTGGGCGACCGTCTAGGTTGTCGTGGATGGTGAAATGGCTGCCAGATTCGGATTCAGCGTAAAATTCTGCATCGGTAGGGTGAGTTTCAAGGCAATTGGCGAGAAAAATTTTTCTTCAAAATTTTAACAGAGTTAGAATTTGGGACGTTTTGGTGTGTAGCGCCCAAACGAAGCATCGGATGAGAAAACGGAGGCCAGATTCGGAATCTACGTGAAATTTTGGGTTAGGAAGGATGTTTCCAGCGAAATCGGAGAGAAAAAATTTTCGGCTGACGTCCCCCCCCCTCTGGACAGCTTGCTTCGATTTTGGCTTCCAGTGGACGGATTTTGTCGTGCGATAGCTCGTTTGAAAGCTAAGAGTGAGACAAATTCAGTGAAACAATCGGCTTGTTCCTATCTGTCTTCGTTTAGATGTGAGACGCCATTTAAGATTTTGGGACATTGGCGAAAAACGACAGAGTTAGATTTCGAATCAGCTTGATGTTATTGTCCAATGAGGATCATCATCCAATGAGAATCAAGCATTTCTTTATAAATAGCGAGCCTTCCACAGTGAGAATCATTCCATCGTTGAATTACACGAGTGACGGACGCACATTTTCTCTCTCTCTAGTTCCCTGTTCTATTATCCAACTAAAATGGTAAGTCGCTACTTCCCTCCCTCTCCTCCCTTGAACGTAAACTTAATACAATCTTTTTTCATTTTCAGGCATCTACTCCATCTGCTGCACTAGTAGGACAAAATGGCGGTCAAACGTTACAAGGTTCGCTACGGTCAGATCATCTACAACTGAGGCCAGTGGAAGAAACATCCAAGGTACATAATCCTACACCGCTACAGCGTAAATTTAAACAAGCCTTGCGTTATGATGATCATAGCGTAGTACTCCAAACGGGAATGCTCCCTTCCACGGATGTCAAGATAATGCACAATCAGTATGGGGACTACATACTGATCCCCGTGAGTCCGTACATTCGCCACCAACTTGATATTATTGAGGAGTACGTGACATTAAATATGGACATTCCTACTCCTCTTGCTCAAGAGTGGAAGGCGAGAGATGACAAGGATACTCCCTATAGAAAGATTTGGGATGGTAATCACATTTGCCTACCGGTATCACATTGGTGTACTTACTATAAGAAGGAGGGAGATCATTCAATACCCATCAGATGTGATGAGCTCGGAGAAGGTACTTGGGATATCCTTTTCAAAGTGAATGGGCTATATTATGGTCGACACAAGGATAATAAAATAGCCTCTCTCTCCATGCATATGGAATCCATCCTATATATTCCGAAACCACCCAACGTGGACGACATAATTGATCAAATCCTTAACAGCAGTGGTACGAAGCGCAAGTCGGAGAAGAATGCTACATCAAAACGCAAATCAAAGAAGGAGAATTGCTAGTCCTTTCCTAACTCTACCCTATGACAATTCGCTTATGTGCTTTGAGTGTCGTAGACGTGGTCTTATTAGATACATTTTACTTCTTCGTTGCCATCATATCATTTGTGTATTTTGTCGTGAAAAGCATCGATGTAATTCTTCATTTTGTAATATGTTATAGAACGTTTCCTTAGATGTGTAAATTTCCGTTTTAGGCTTCTATCATCATTTTTATGGACTGTGAGGGTGAACCTGTACAGGAGCTCAGTGCTATTGCTATGAACAATTGGACATATCAGATTGTTAGTGTCTATCATCAACATGCCAACTGCGATCCCAATGTTGATCAATGGGCGAGAAAACACATTCATGGACTTAATCTGAAATATTTGCAAGACTATGGCTTTTCTTGTGAAAGTGCTCTTCTTATTGACTTTAAACGATGGTTAGCTGCTTTCAATGTTATACGCATCTTTTGTAATAATCCTGGTAAGGAGAGGAAAGTATTTCCCAATCTAATCATTGATGATATTTTGCTCCCGCCTTGGGATAGTAGAGTGAATCAACATTATCATGAAGTCACGAAACGTTTTAAGGATTTGTGTGTTCCTATTTTGTCTGTTCGTTGTAGTAGCTACGTTCATAACCAATGCTTCTTTCCTCCTTACCTCAACACTGCCAAAGTCCTGTATGGTTATCATTGCTCGCTGTATGATAGTTATCAGCTGTATCTATTTTATCTCTTTCAAACCATTGATTTATAATGCATGCTTGTTACCGTTATTCAATAAATGTTACTATGAGAAGAGTTGTTGTTTTCATGCAATGGATGGGTTAGTTAAAGGGCGATCATGTCTTTCTCAAACGACTGCGGAACATTACGTTTTCATAGGCAAAGTTTAAAAGGAGCTGTTCAAGATTATGTGATAAATTTTCATAAAGATGAGACCGACATCGAAGCAGTGGTAGATGATGCTAGCACTCTATTTCTAGAGTTAATGAATACATTCTCTGATAGCATTGTCATGGCGCGATTAGTTGCGAAAATTAAGTTTAGTCATTTTGGAAAGGAAGAGGTGGAAAGTCGCTCTTTCCATTTTGCTTCTTATTCAATGGAAGTGGTAGATCACCCCGAAGAATTTTTTAAAAGACATATGATAAAAATTGCTGAACGTCTTAACGCATTTAACCATCATGGTAGCAGTCTAGTGATTGAAGCGATTTCAGATATTCACATTCAACTTTCCATAAAGAAAAATTGAAAATGCAGTGGTACTTGATTGTAGCACAACTGGTTTTCGAGCTATGTCTGCTCACTCTCGAAGTATATTCCTTCTGTACATGCGTCTATTATTTAGAAAAGGCTAGCAAATTCATATCTTCAAAAAGACTTGCTATAGACATCAGTAACGGTGAAACTATGTGTTGCGATGTATGTAAGCGAAAGGATGGAAATGAAAAGCGCATCTTCAAGAGATGTAAGCATGCTTTTTGTCAACGCTGTTTCATACGTAATTGCATTCAACTTTGCCAATGTAACCACTGTGACATTGCTCATTTCGAGTGTCACTTATGTCGCAATAGTTAGTACCTATGCAAATGTGGTAAAGATAGGTTTTAGCAAAGACTAACACGGAAAATGGCGAAACGTAAAATGACGAAACGTAAAAGTCAAAAGTTTTCTTCAGCCATTCAAGCTCTCCGACGAATGAAAGCAAATCAGCGATACAATGCTATACGACATGCTAACGATAAATTCATTTGTGAAATTATTTCTCATGTGAGGAAGTTGAGGACGAAGAAATTAGCGCCAAAACAACGAAAGTTACTTAAGCGATATGCTACGAAATTGCGTTTCATCTCCAATCCTAAAGTCGCCCTTCAAAGAAAGAGGAAAACTCTAACACAAAAGGGCGGTTTCCTTTCAGCAATACTTCCAATGATAGCTCCTGCCGTGGGCAACCTATTGGGAAATATCTTTGGCTCTAAGCGTTAATTATGCAAATGTTGAGTCTCTAAGTAATAAAATGGATTTCAGACTTCAATGTGATAAAGTTCTGACTGTATCAGGTCCATCTCATGCAGGTAAAACTGTTTTCACGCTGAATTTATTGGATAAAAGAAGGGAGTTGTTTAAGGAACCTATCAATCGAGTGATTTGGTGTTATGGTATTTATCAACCGTCGCTGTTTCAGGAATTGCAAAGTCGCAACTTTATTCGACATGAAGGAATTATTCCAGTGGATAAACTTCAGTCTAATGATGTTGTTGTATTGGATGATTTATTAAAAGAAAGTAAGAATTCAAAAGATGTTACAGATATGTTCACTCGCGCAGCACACCATAAAAGGTGTTTTATCATCTATATTACACAAAATTTGTTTCCTGATGGAAAAGAAGCTCGTACACGAAACCTGAATACACACTATTATGCTATTTTCAAGAATCCGCGAGATAAAAGTCAATTTGAAATTTTAGCGCGACAAGTTGCACCCAGAGGATCAAAAGCCTTAATTGAAATTTTTCAAGCAGCTACTGAAAAACCATACGGTTACTTATTCATTGACTTTACGCAAGAGTGTCCGGAAGAATTTAGATTTCGAAGTGATATTTTGAAAACTCCCATGATTATCTACAAACTATGAGTTCTTATTCTCGCATGATTGTTATTCCTCAGGATGAATATGTACAATTGACTGCCATGCAGCAAGTAAAGCAACCTCTTGCAAATCAAATGTATAGGAAAGAAATAGATTATCAGCAAAATGTTCACATCAAAGATCCACATCGTGCTGTATTATTACAATCGGAAACTGTTGAGCAATTGAAAAACTTGAAGAATAAGATGCGTGACTCTGTATCGACTGCTACACCTTTAGCATCTCGCGCACATGCCATATCTCTTTTCAACAGTATTGAACCCCATCTAAATGTAAGTGATAGAGGAGAAATCATTACAGATGAAAATAAAGTGATTGATGCTTCACGTTATGAAGACTTGATTCAGTATGCGACACGTAGAAAGCGCCGTCAGGGCTATGTTCCACCTGGTTGGTCATACTTTCTTAAACTATTGAAAAAGCATAATGTGCCAAAATTTGCTTTAAATAATGAGACATTGAAAGAACTTGATTCAACAGTGGCTACTACTCCAATGCTTCAGGCGATGAAAATGCCAACAAATTGGTTTAAGACGTCACCTGCTACATCCCCTCCCACACTCACTAAGCAAACAAGAGGAAGAACTCGACGTAGATCTACATCGCCACTAAAACTGGTAAAAGGAAAACGTAAAACAGCTCCTCCTAGGAAATACATGTTCTCAGACTATTAATATGAAGCAGATGTGTTGCTTGCCATGTAATGAGCCGCCAGAGGTGAATGTCGTTGTCACTTGCACTTGCTGCGCCAGCTCTCATAATGAAACCCCTAAGCAATGTGAACACGATCGCAAAACCGCTAAAGCTAAATGCTGCAGTTGTTGTAAATGTAGAAAGGCAAGAAAGAAAAAAGATGAGAAGGAGGAAAAAGAGTCAGCCGTCATCGACTGAACGTTTGAAGTCAATCTATTATGATGTAAAACATCCGGCAGGATTTGCATCTATCAAGAAATTATCAAAAGCGAGTGGTCTTCCACAATCACAAGTGAAACGATGGTTAAAGGGTCAGGCTACCTATACACTCCACAAACAAGCGAAAAAGAAGTACCGCACCCGCCATTATATTGTTCATGACATCGATGAACAGTGGCAAGCAGATTTGTGCGATGTTGCCTCCATTTCAAAACATAACTCGGGCAATAATTTTATTTTAACCGTCATTGATATTTTCTCGCGTTATGCGTGGGCTCAACCTTTAAAAACTAAAGAAGGGAAAGGAGTAGCAAAAGCATTCCAAACAATTTTTCGAGAAGGTCGCATTCCAAAAAGAATTCAGAGTGATCAAGGAAAAGAGTTTGAAAATCAGCATGTGACAAGATTATTTGAGAGGCATGACATTGAGTTGTTTAGTGTAAAGAGCGCTTATAAAGCTGCACTCGTTGAACGTTTTAATCGCACATTAAAAAATCGCTTGTGGCGACATTTTACTGCCAACTTGACACAAAATTGGACAAAGGTTCTACAAGATACACTCCATGCCTACAATCACTCTATCCATCGTTCTATTGGACTCAGACCAGTAGATGTAAATGCTGACAATGTAGATAAAGTGCGCGAATCATTCCAACGTAAACGCACTCATGTAAAAAGTGATGTGAAAATTGGCGATAAAGTTCGTATCTCAAAAGTGAAGAGTGTTTTTGCTAAAGGGTACCTTCCGAATTGGACAGAGGAGGTATTTACAGTATCAAGGATTAATCAAAAAGACTCTCCGACCACCTACAAGTTGAAAGATTACGATAATGAAGAAATTGAGGGTAGCTTTTACCGCGATGAGATTGAGGTAGTCACTGAAAGTGAAACATATTTGGTAGAGAAAATCATTCGATGTAAAAAACGGCAAGGTGAAGAATGGTGTCTTGTTAAATGGGCTGGTTATCCTTCAAGTATGAACTCTTGGATGCGTCGTGCCGACATCTTTCATCTAAGTGATCGACAGTGATTCATGCAAAGTTGTAACTAACAATGTTTAGGGTTTGAGCTATGAATCCAACTGCCTCATTTTATTCACGACCCTCCTATGTAAGTGGCGGAGGACAAATTTACATCGGTGCTCGCCGCCAACGTGGAGGTAGCATACTTGGTGCACTGAAATCTGTTGTAGCACCTCTCATATCCAATGTCGGTAGATCTTTAAAACGAAATGTTTTAAGTAATGCCGTTGGCTTTGCTGGTGATGTTGCTAGTGATCTTTTCAGAGGTAGAAGTTTTAAGAGCAGTTTGTTGAATCGTGGGAAGGAACGCGGTTTAAAAACATTGAAGCAGACCATTGCTGGTGTTACTCAAGGAAAGAAATCACCTAAACGAATGAATAAAGGAAGGAGGAAACATCGCGGAGCTGGTAAGGTGCGATCTTCAGTCAAAAGGCATTCACGCAAACGTCGCAGAGGCTCTAATCATTCATCAGGCGCTAAACGACGACGCTGCTATAACTTCTAATCATGGAGTGTAAAACTTCCGGTTTTTGTTTGTTCGATCAACAAGCCATACAGACAGATATTCTTAGTTCAAGTATTGTAGATTATCATCCTCGAACAGCTGAGAATGCTGGCCCCATTGAATTTGTTATTCCTGGTGGTAGTGATGACTACATAGATTTGAGTTATGCGATGCTTGATTTGAGGTTTAGAATTCAGCAAGCAGATGGAACTGCTATTGACGATGCACATAAAGTTGGACTGAACAATTTACCATTGACTACATTACTTCGTGATGTTTCTCTAACGATTGGAGAGCAGCAAGTGGAAGGTGGTCAAAGCGATTATCCCTATAAATCATATTTCAATCATGTATCACAGTTTCATCCAGCAGCACAAAAAAGTCATATGGAAGCCATGGGATGGTACAGAGATGAAGCAGGAAAATTTGATGTTGAAACAAACAGTGGCTTTGTAAAGCGATCTGCTATGATTAAAGATAGTAGAGTATGTCAGCTATATGGTCCGCTGAATTTAGACTTCTTTAGACAGTCAAAGTTTTTACTGTGTAATACCAGCATGCGACTCAAGCTGACATTGAATAAGCCTGAATTTGCGCTGAATGCATTTGCTAAAGTTGACAATTTTAGAATTCATGTGGAAGATATTGCACTTTACATTCGTCGAGTAGTACCGAATCCAAGTGTCATTAGAGGGCATGCTGAAGGCCTTAACCGCCAAAATGCCATTTACCCCATTCAGCATACAAAGCTTCTCACCTTTACAATTCCGAAAGATCAAAAGAGTTTCATGAAAGATGGCCTCTTTCCATCGGAAGCACCGAAGCTCCTCATGGTGGCAATGGTTGAAAATGATGCATTTAATGGTAATATAACAAAGAATCCTTTCAATTTTAAACACAATCAGTTAAGTGAAATTGCTTTACGTGTAAATGGTGTGAGTCATCCTGGTCCACCCTACAAACCAGATTTTGCTTCAGATCAATTTATGCGCAGTTATGTTGATTTTATGGATGTTTTTGGCTTTTACAATACGGATGACACCAACGGACTGACTATGAAAGAGTTTAAGAGTGGATATACTATTTATGCATTTGATTTAACTGCTGACAGCGATATTAGTGCACCCTATCGTCAAGCGAACGTGCCTCATAATATTCGTTTGGATTTGACGTTCAAAAGAACACTACCTGAGACGATCAATGTATTAATTTATGCAGTCTTCGATTCAAATATTGAAATTACAAAGTATCGTGACGTGATTCTTCAGTATAATCGTTAATGAGTTGGTTGACTGCTGACGATATTAAGACTAAAGTGCAGCGTAATGCAGACGAAGCGACGTTGAAAGCTTTCGATAATGTCTATTCACTCGATACCTTACCACCTGCAGTAAATCACTATCCCATCTTTATTGTGCTAAACACTCATTCACAGAATTTAGGCGGTGAGCATTGGAAAGCGATCTTTATTGGAGAAGACCGACGTGGTGAACTATTTGACTCTCTTGCTCAACCTCCAAATATACCAACACAGCAGTGGTTGAGAAAACATACGCGTCAATATCAGCGAAATGAACGCATACTACAACATCCACTTTCATCAACGTGTGGTGCTTTTATACTGTACTTCATCTTAAAACGTTTACATGTATCTCGATTTGCATCTATTATTCAAAACTTTTCATGTAATCCATCCTCTAATGAAAAAATGATTTGTAAGTTCTATCATGATTTGAAATAAAAACATCATGTTGGAAAAAATTGTTTTTTATTTTACAATCCGCTGGATACGTACATACTCAATGAGATAGTCTAGGATCATATTTGCTTGTTCATGAGATTTTAGTCCAGTAATGATCACTTTACTATTATGAAAGATTGCCACATGCACAGGCAACCAACAACTAATGAGAGCTGCAGGAAAAAGTTCGGGTTCATAACACAAACTGTAACTGCTGGTACGAATCTTCAAAAATGATAGACTGTCACTCAATTGAGTAGAGATCACCATATTGTCCACAGTCAGATTCGACATCACACACCTCTCCCTCTTCCATATCCGACGTAGTAGTCTTTGTAGCTCTAAGCGCATTGACTGCGCCGATGAATGAGAAAGGGCGCCGAGAATCTGTACAGTCCCATTTGGGAAGAGTTGAAGATTCCGTGAATTGTTCATCTTCACCACTAACATTTGAGGACGGCCCGGGTAATACTTGCTGTTTGGAAGCTGTTGGCGTAATGTTGTGAGATCGATTTTGGTGTAGAGTCTGAAGCGACGGAGAATGTTGACGATGGTGTAGCGATGGCGCTTCATGATGAAAGAATGAGTAAATTGAGCGATGTACCTTCCTTTTATACTTTTCCCAACTACCTTGATGAAATGTGAAGTTAGTATGAAGTTGGGAATGATAGAGTTGAATTCGCCGATTGTTGACGCGCAGCCAGATGCGATTTCCAATACGTGAATGTCTTTTCATATAGAAGTATTTCAAGTCCTTCATGATATGATGTAGAGATTGAAAATGACGATAAGATAAAGCAAACTGTCTTCTCACATTTCCAGTTGAATCTTTGAAATAGACGTTTCGATCATGATCCGTTTCAATACGTTGTAGGGAATCTAATTTCCAACTCATGGTGCGTGGTAATCATATCTGATTAAGATTTGCATAGTAGGGCGATGAACTCACGACGAATAAATGTCATGATGGAGCGATGTATGTATCTTCTATACTTCTCCCAATTGTATTTGCGAAATGAGAAACAGTTTGCGGAATGAGAATGGTAGATTTGAATTTCATTTCTGTAATGTTGAAGCCAAACTTGATCACCCAAGGAGATGAATCTTAATGTTTCAAAATATTCCAAATCCCTCATGATATCATTGAGGTTGACAAATTGTCGCCATGTTAATGTAATTCCTCTTTATGTATGACCATGAGAATTTTTGAAATGTACGTTTCCATCACGATCAACTCTGATATATTGTAGAGAGTCCAAAATCCAAGTCTTCATGATGTTATGCAAAGTTGCAGATTAGCAATATAAAAATGTCGTTTTATCATATTTTGCTTAGCAATGCGGCTACAAAGAGATTTACTAGTAATCGAGCCGCACTCTTTTCTACTCCCATTGATCATGCACAACAGCTAAATGGGAATTGGGAAGTGGGTGTCACTCAACTTGTTTATAGCAACTGTGTCTATACTTTTGATCATGAGGTGATGACTATTAATATGAGGCGTACAGCTGCTTATCAATGTGAAAAGGGGTGCCGAGTATACATTCCACAGTGGTCAAAGAAAGATTTCTTATCATGTAAAAAGTTTATATATGATTTCTTGAATAAAGCGTGTAAACATATTGTCCAATTTACTCCGCACAATGATGATTATAATTATGTACATCATGTAGTTGAGAAAGATTGGATTGTTGGTTTAAGTCCAAGTTTAAGAAATGATTTAGGCTACCTCGCTAGCGCCTTAACAAGCTATGATAATTTTAACGTTAATTACCACATAAGTGGTCATAAACAGTTAATATATCGAGAGGAAGCTTATTATGTAGATCTTATTCCAAGAAATGAGAAGACGTTGGTGAAGAAGATTGTGATTAAGCCAAGAAAGACAAACATGACTCCTGAAACATTATTGAAGAAATTTAATTATCTCCTTCGAGTTGATGGTAAACAAGTGGCAACATTGACTTATATCAAATCATCTAATCATATTGCAATAAGCAAATTAAATGATGATGATCTAGTATTAGTTTGTTCAAAAGATTTTCATCAGTTCTTACGACATCGTTCTGCAGCTGTTCATGGAAAATCTGATATGCAACATTTACCATGTGAAAGGCCAAATCAATTTGATACAGAATGGGCCGTATCTTTATACAGAAAGTGTGTAGAGCCTTTTGGTGGTTTCTTACATGAAACAAGAGTGTTGATGCCTCGCATTATTACTTCGGTTAAATTGGTTGTAGATTATTTAAATGAAGTGATTAATGAGCAACATATTTCATTTTCTGAAAAAGAAGGTACTTTGTCTCTCACTATAAGTGGAAAAGGTATTGAACTAATTATGGATAAAACTCTAATGGACATTTTGGGTTTTGACCAAAATATCTTTAAAAGTGGTACTGTAACCAAAGCTAGCGCAGACATGTCGCTATCGCGTCGTATTAACTATTTTCAGATATATTCCAATATTGGTGAAGATGTACGTGTGGGAGATGTTGAAGCTCCATTGCTAGCAATGATACCATACCAGCCAAAGAGCTGCAGTATTTTATCTGAGCATACTTTCAAGAAAGTGCATTATACAAAGCTGAAATCAAACTACATCCCACAAATTGATATTGCCATTTATGACGATGCTGGTGCGTTGATTCCTTTTCATAAAGATGCTGTGACAAGTATCACACTCCATTTCCGAATGAAGAGTTAATGCAAACGTATGCTAATATATTTTTCCAATGTGAATAATATGGAAAGTGAAAATAAGGACTCGTTTCTAATCTACTTGCCCAGTAATGCTTCTATGAATAAATTTCCCAAAAATAAACCATCAGACTATCGAGTAGAATTAAATCGCCCACTGCATTTAGAAGGTGAATGGGAGGTTGGCGTTTCTAGTATTTGCTATGATAGCAATATTCAGAATGTGAATGATTTGGAAGAAATGATATTAACTCCTCGCACCCATGATGGAATAACGATGAATAATGCATTTCAGTTCCCATACAATTTAACATCAGATGGAAAGTGGAACTATGAATGGATTCAGATAAAATCAGATTCTTATGAGCCATTTGGGAATGAGAAAATTATTAAGGCATTCAACAGTGGTAATACTTCCATCATGAAGAATAAAAATCAGAAAGCTTATGAGTTTACTATCTATCATTGGAGTGGGAGACAGTTCCTCCGCTTTCATTCTTTTACTAAAGGTCTTACGCTGAGGTTGGATAGTGAATTCTATCCGCATCTCGGTTTTGGTCATGGACTACATCTAACGTCAATTGCTACTGCAAATGTTAGAAAAGTTTATTCAAATCGAATCAACAAATTTCATTATAGATTTAAAATATTTGATGAAGATGTTGTAGAATGCGAAGAACGCATCATTTTGAAAAAGCGTGGTGTTCAACCTTTATCACTTATTGAGTTAGTAAAACGATGGAATGAGACTGTGGGTAAGAAGTATGGAGAGAAAATTATGGCGGACAAAAATAAGTTGGTTATTCAGAAATATAATGACAAACTTACAGTTTATTTCTCTCCAACCTTGCGTCATTTTGTAAGACATTATACACCTATTATTGGAAGCGGTGTGGTGTATGCTTCTCATGAATATCACACTAAAGCTGATTCAGTTAATGATGAATGGTGGGTGGACATCTATGGCGATCGCATCAAGAAAATTTACCAGTCTTATGAAGAATCTAAAGTTTCTATCAATATAATGCCGCGTCTATATCATACAGTTGAAAGCTTCATTCATGTAGTAAATCCTTATATACAACAGAAGTTGAAGCATGTGATGAAAAGTAAATATGATGCAAAGACACACCACATTTCGTTTTCAATTGAAAATCAACGCGTTGTTCTGAAACTGGGTGATGACATTCAATGTCAATTGAGTAAAAATTTGAAAAAACTCTTTGGTTTTTCAATGCTACAAACAGTGTTTGCTGCTGCGCATACGATTGGTATAGAAACACCAATGACACTTGATAAACATGAACAGCACCTTTACATTCAAAGTGATTTGATTCTACCTATTTCTGTTGGTGAGAAAAAAGAATACATTTTACGTGATTTCATTCATGATAAAGACGCTTCATATGGAATAGTCGAGAAGATGTTTGAATCTATTTTCTATCATCCCGTCGTCAAACAAACTATACCCTCTATTGCTATCAAAATTACCAATGGTTTACAAGAGTGCATCCATGTGAAAGATACTAAATCCCTCATAACGTTAGTGTTTCGGAAAACAAAGTGAAGTCATTGTGATATGTTTATTGAAATATGTACATGAATGTGAAGCAACAGACTTTATACAACATCCACTGAAAATATATACATGAGCGCACTTCAATAAACATTGTTATATACAAAAAGTCTTTTTACTTCGTGAAGGGTGGAAATATACAGGGATAGGAAAAATGTCTTTCAGTGGAAAAGTCATCACATGGGGAATGTACAGATGTGGACACATATTCACAAGGAAAAAACAATCTCATGCGATACATAAAACAACAATGTTTATCTACAGAAATCAACATCAAAATACTAAGTTAAGGATGATTATGCTAAGACGTCTCCTGAATGTGGTAGTGTGAGTTTAATTCTTTTGGGTGGTGGTATGTTTGTGTCAGGATGTCCATGTGGAAGAGATATGTTGTGTTCTAACCAGCACCTCTTATCCTCCCATGCTGAAAGCGCCCGTTTCCTAAAAGTATGAGTTTTGATCTCATGCGACTTAGATTTTAAGATTGTCATATTGACAAACGTTATATTTTTATTTCTATAGGCTTTCCTGAAATTCTTATGTTTCATATTTTGCACAATGGATTTTGATATGCCTTTAGCGCGCTTAATGCTATCATCACTATCCTTTAATTTCATAGAATACATTTTTGGACGGAGGAGAATCATTTCATCTATTTCCTTCCCTGCTGTCTCATCCTTAAAGCAGCCAAGTTTTGCCTTATTTTTGATGGAGTAGAGTGGATGATCAGCAGGATAATTTGATGTATCAAAATATCTTTCCAAAGATTTTCCTACTTCATTGAAATTTAAATCTTTTTGAGTGGTAATACCTAAGAAGAAACTATCTGTATCACCACCCAACAAACGAACCTCTTTTACGAGAGGACATGGTTTTAGTATTTTATAAAAGAGTTGGTACATTTCAAGCTTAGAATAATCTAGTACAGCTTGACCAATATAGATGGGTTTGCACAACTCAACTTCAGATTTTATCATTTTAACACCTATAAGGTCCTCATCGATAATGTCTCTATCGATGAATAGAGGTGATGAGGTCAATTTGTGATACTTTTGATCATCATTAACTAGTTTGTAGTTTACGCGCTTTCTAACATCCTCCATCGTCTTACCAAATAGACTGTTGTTCTTATATTTATAAAAATCTTTTTCAAAGTTATTTTGGGCTAGTGCACGTTTCTGGCTGTTGCTATCAATATATGGCTTGAGGAAGGCTTTCTGTCTAAATTTAATAATGCGGTGAACTCTTTTTAAAATCATACCCATTTCTAAATAAAATTTTAAGATGCTAAAGTGGACTAGATAGTTTTCTTTATCATACTGGGTGAGTAAAAGTTTGCGACAAGGCTTATAGTCGGGTTGTCCACATGATTCTAAATCTTTATGAAATTGTTTCATAAAGTCGGAAAACATATCTTTACTCACTTCACCTGATTCGGGTGCGAGTGGAAAATCTACGGTTTTATGTTTAATATTATTTGGATAGATTAGATCTATCTCAAAATAATATCCCCAATCACCTTCATCTGGAATTGCTAGTATGTTAGAAGGGTTGGAGAAATGTTGAATATCACTATCATCTAACCAGCTAAACTCAGAGTGAGGTAGCGGTTTGGATAATGAACTACCATACAAATTATTTTGGTCATAATACTTCAGATGAGTCTGGTCATTGCCTACTGTTTCAGATTTTAACCTATGTTTATTTACAAATGTGAGACCACCGCGAATTCCTCGCTCAAATAAATTATACATCTCTGGATCTTGTAAGAGATGAATGGTCTCACCAGTCATTTTAAAAGCAGACTTAAATGACATGGCTGGCAGACTGACAAAGTGGACGGGATCTAACTTATCTTCTTCTAATGCCACTCGTCGAAACTCCTGAAATACATCAGCCAGCAAAAATACATCTAACTTAAGGTAGGCAATCATATATTCGCCAAATGTATGGCAGTCAAATTTTATCCATGCATCTTGTGCATGATCATAATCTTCGGTCTTACATTCTGCGCCGGTCAAATCATTTTTAAATTTATCTATGGGCGGAAGAGAAGTCTCGCCGAGTTTACTAATCGCATCAAAATATGCATATGGAAAGACTCCTTTCCGTGTGATGACTTCATCGGTTAGATTTGGGTATTGTTTCTTAAGATTTTGTGTTAGTGGAAGAGACTTTAGATTTTGCACGAGAGAGGCCAGTGAAGCAGTCATAAATTGGTAGGAATCTAAAAATTTTATATCAAAATAGACCGTCTTATTTTCTTTAGTTTTATCGACAGGCACTTTTGCTGTCATGGCCATAAACTTCTCTCTCGTTTGCGCTATTACATCAAGCTTCCACTCTTTCATTTGACCTAAACCTCCTTTTATTATCATATGGCTGTCGTAGCCCTTGAAATTATGGAAAATGACGGGTAATGTACGCCGTTTCATCCTAAGTGAAAAATTGCATTTTGAACAGAGTGCGTTTCTAAATTTAGCAGTGATGTGATCATGGTCGCGCACTTTCTTAATCTTATCATCGTCAAATGTTTTCCTACATTTGGGGCAAATGTTGCAACTATCAAATTTTGCTTGATCATCTGCTGTCATATGCAATGATCTGCGATAGAGTTCACCATCATGTTTTTGTTGAAATTTTACAGCCTGTTCGAGGAATTGTAGGAATTGGTAAATACAATCCTCACCTTGCCAGACGCGCATTTTATTTTGCCTACCCCTAAAGTGATCATGCCATACTTCATAGCAGGAAATGGCTGCTGGTCGATGGATGTTATCATCGATATAACATTCGATGTCAGCATAGATGACACGAAGAGGACTTAATTCATCACCATTCTCTCTATATGAAAACTCCTTATCTTTGGGCATGCGCTCCATTTGCAGTTTACCTCGCTTACACCATTCGTAATGAGTTTCAAATTTAGTTTTCCTCCTAAAGTGGCGAATACATCTGTCGCAGTAATATAACTCTCTACTAGAGTTTTCTAAGTGGTGGTATAAGCGAGAGATTTTGGGAATACCGCAGTAGTGCCATTCCTCACTATCATCCTGTTTTACTAATAACAGGTTTACTGTACGTTCATAACAACTCGAACGCGAGTTGTAGCGCACACCCTTCAATCCTTTTTCCCAAACATGGAGAACTATTTTGATGTTGTTCAATTTTTCAAATTTTTCTATATCTTTAATTTTCATATCGTCACTATTACAGTCATCGAAGTTTAATTCATTCTTCCACTGTTGATACTTACTCTTGCGGTATCGACTATTCTGCACATCATTATAGTGGAGAATGGAGAGGACGGCATACTTAAAACATTGCGATTCGCAATCTACAGAAATGACTGCTGCTTTATTTCTTAAATTTTTCGGAAGTTTAAAGGAGCCTCGACCACTATGATTTCCTAATAAACTGATTTTAATCATGGCGGTCTCAATACCATCAAAAACGAGTCCACTATCACGCTCGTTAAATTTATCTATATTTAATTTTAACCCTTGGATATGAAAATTTATCCAAGACTCACAGTCTACAACTTCGGTTGCAGGAGAGGAGGGTATGTGAAACTCCAACCTCTCTATTATTTGTCCAGTATGGTGGTCGATTTTTACATATTTTATTTTAAGATAGATGAGCGCCTTCATCCTAAAATTGTCTAAATTGTTGAAGAGCGCTTCTATCAATGATGAATTTTGATGAAACCATTCCTCAAAGTTAGCAATGGTTTCTGAGGAGTCCATCTGGTAGTTCCTCACTAAATTATTTATGGACACTTCAGTGAGTCGGATAGAGGAGGTACCGTTGGTGTAGGTATCGTTCGCGTGTGTATGTTGAAGTCTGTGCGAAGATAGTTCAAAACGTGTCTCGAAAGACTGAGCGCACAAGTCGCAAGAAAAGGAGACATCGTTAACAGAATCATCCCTACCTTCGGAGATTGATGCCGGCTTAGGTTGACAAACACCTCGCTTGATGTGTCGGGTGAGATCACGCTTCCTCGTGAAGATGTGTCCACAGTCAGCACATTGCCGATCGTCGCATTCCCGCGACAATGTTGATATGGACTCGCACGAGATGGAACTGGTATCACCTGAAAGAGAAATCATTCTTTCATCTCTGTTCAAGTGTCAGTATATTGTTACAACCTACCTTGACTCAACAACTCTAAACTTTCCTCGAGAAGGGAGGGTGTTGGTGATGAAGTTGTTGCCTGAAATTGAGGAAGATGCTATTAGCCACACGTTTGAGGGAGATGAGAGAGGAAATTTTCAACTTACCATTTGAACGAAATTATGTTTAAGCTTGATACTTGAACAAGATAGAGACTTCACTCAAATTTGGAATTCACTAAAGAGCAGTTCACTTGTACGCCTCAAATACAGAATTCGCTAGACAACAGTTCACTTATGCGTCTCAAAGACAGAGTGAAATGATACGGATGTCACTTTGCTTATATACTTTCATTCTCTTCATTCATTGGATGTTCATTCTGATTGGTTGCTTGTTGATACTTAAGAATTAGAAAACATTTCAAAGTCATTATTCACAGTCAACATGACAAGCCCTCCGACAACATCAAACACAAAATTCTCTTCTCCATGCTCAACACCAAAGGCGCTCGTTACACCAAACGCTCCAAGAAAGGCGAAGGTGGAGAAGGTGTACCAACTGGACGATATCAGGAAGTTATCATTACCAGCGGATGAGGAAGAGGAGAGTGTATGTGAGAAGGAGTGTCCCGACTTAACAGGCGTGAGGTGGAAGTATCTCCAGTACGATACTGACGATGTGATGGAGATCAACAGCACGAAATTCCTCCACCAATTATGGGAGTGGTACACCCCTAACTCCCAGCCACGAACTATGGCAGAGTGGGAGTATATTGATAAAGTGAGGCTCGCAGTGGAAGAACGATTAAAGCAACTGAACTGTTTTTGTTATCTATGTGAAGCCAGACTCTGGGACGATATTGACGATGAAGACCTTTTGAAATACATGCCATAATAAATTTTTATTTCGTATTATCTTTGCTTTCATACTGACGTACTTGAATGGGGCTTCAGTGGATGATTTAACCATGTATACATTTTCATTTGGAAATAGTAGCACGCTTAGTCTAACTTGTAAATCTTAAAACATTTCATATGGACGATGATGATAGATGAAATAGTGTCAAATAAAATTAAGATAGCTTACACTTCTGATACAGGGATAGCAATCGACTGCGATCCATGTGTAAAGAGCTTGTTAGACTACGGATGGGGTTAAGTGGATGATTTAACCATGTATACATTTTCATTTGGAAATAGTAGCACGCTTAGTCTAACTTGTAAATCTTAAAACATTTCATATGGACGATGATGATAGATGAAATAGTGTCAAATAAAATTAAGATAGCTTACACTTCTGATACAGGGATAGCAATCGACTGCGATCCATGTGTAAAGAGCTTGTTAGACTACGGAAGAGAGAAGTGTGTTATGTTGCGTGTGGCGCGTGAGTGTCCTCCCATTTCATTCCATTCATTATTTTTCTTCCCCTCTGCATTCCATATCCGAGGATATGTGGCGGGCTTGGGACCGCTTTAGCTGCATTAGAAGGTTGGCCCTTAAAAGAGCCCATGGGTCGTTCTCCGTCCACCGACACTCCTCTCACTTCTGCAAAAACTCTGAAAGAAAAAGAATAGGAGATTAGATGAGCTACAAAAATGATCATGTTGAGGAAGCTTACTGGGAACTTTCTTCCGAACTTTTCGGACGACGAAGTCTTCAAGCTGGCCGGTAACGTCCATACTCATGTGGAGACATCGGACTCCGTCGCCCTCATAACACTGCTGTGTTACGTTGGGATCATCCGTGATGGTTGGGGCGTCGCACACATTGTTCTCAAAGAGGGGAAGATGGACTTCATACACTCTCCTTTTTCGACACTTCAAACGCTCATGCAGTCGCTCCACTTCACCCGTCAACCTCTTATTAATAACCTTCACCTCCTCCGTCTCCTTCACCACGCTTCGCATCCGCTCTATCTCTTCATCCTTCCTCGACACACTCGCCTGCAAACTCTCCACCAAACCTGCCTTCCTCATCAACTCGCTCCTTTCCGCCATCCATTCCTTCTCCTTCTTTCTCAAGCTCTCCAACTCTTCCCTTGTTGCCCTATACCCCTCAACCTTCACCTTCAGCTCTTCATTCTCCTTCAAAACTTTTCTATTATTACTTTCCAAAGCCATCACACGATCCTTCATTCTCACAAATACCTCCGTGTCATACGCCTCTTGCTGCCGTGGCGATGACGCTGCCATCGGCTTAGCCACTTCCTCCCCCTCCCACTCTTCCTTCAAATCCGCTATGTCCCCAAACAAATCTTCCATCACCGCATCCAAATCAACATCATCCTTCTTCTTCATATTCGCTCTCAACTCAACTTCCTCATTCGAACTCCCATCACTCGAACTCCCCTCACTCGCATTCCTCACCACTTTCTCCCCAATCACGTCCTGTATCGCTGCCACCGCCTTTGTCACCTCTTCCCTCTCCAACAACTCTCCCTCAAACCATGCCTTGAACCCCTTCTCTCCGATGTTCACTCTCACACTGCAAATGCGCCTTCATAAATTCCTTCTCATCCCCCATCACACATTTCCGACAAGACACACACAACCTCAACATCACTTTCCTCTCATGGCCCATCGTCCCCTCTTTTTCTTTTAAATGTTTCTTGAGTTCGCTACCTCTAGCAATCTTGCCACAACTGCACTTCCCCACTAGCATCTTGGCGTTACTCGCTTTCGTCATGATAATTCTGTAAAGATAGAGTAAAATTTGATAGCAAGTGTTTATAGGATACTACTTGCTGATATGTATTGAAAGACTAAGTCACCAAACATTTGATAGCAAGTCAGCAACCGTTTGGGTGTTAAGCTCTTGAATCCGTTACAGGCATTACTCAGAGGGGATCTTATCCCAGCTCCAAGGCCTCGACCCACAAATCCAACCTCGATCGGACAGAGCGTGCGTCATATCACTGTGTTGGTATCCGGGCCCCAGTTTTGACATGAAAACCGGTGGAGTTATTTACAAGAGGAAACGACCCAAGTCACAGAGACTCATAAACGACTGCTTTTTATTCAAAAACTTTAATTATTATCATTAAATATAAATTTTAATTTTTCAGTATTTTAGTACTACTCATAAAACGTTTATAAGTAGTCTGTCACCTTCAGCATAGCAAACGCTGTCGAATGTTTTTTGAATCAAGTCTAAAGGACTTGTAGAAGCAAAGTTATAGCCGTTTGAAGATTTCGGCCTACTATCATCAAATGGTCAGTCATGCTATACTGACTAACCTATAAGTCTGACACCTTAGCTGATATCAGCAATGTAAAGTCAGAAGTCCGATATCGGACCTCAAGAGAAACGACTTACCTGTAGTCAGTTTCTCAACTTAGTGAAATTCCTCTCCCGATCCCGTTCTTATATACCCTGTGAATATGCAATCGATAAGAGGGGGGGGGACGTCAGTGAAATTTCAAAATTTGATGAAAAATGTTTTGGTGACGGTCCCAGGTCGAAATTCCACACTTTGGAAAATTTTCAAATTTTTACCCATACAAAGCCACTCTGACACTTAGGATTTTTTCAGGTGAGCGAGCTCCGACCTAAAATCTTGTAACCGCTCTAACTTTTGAACGAAGACAGATAGGAACAAGCCGATTGTTTCACTGAATTTGTCTCACTCTTAGCTTTCAAACGAGCTATCGCACGACAAAATCCGTCCACTGGAAGCCAAAATCGAAGCAAGCTGTCCAGAGGGGGGGGGACGTCAGTGAAATTTCAAAATTTGATGAAAAATGTTTTGGTGACGGTCCCAGGTCGAAATTCCACACTTTGGAAAATTTTCAAATTTTTACCCATACAAAGCCACTCTGACACTTAGGATTTTTTCAGGTGAGCGAGCTCCGACCTAAAATCTTGTAACCGCTCTAACTTTTGAACGAAGACAGATAGGAACAAGCCGATTGTTTCACTGAATTTGTCTCACTCTTAGCTTTCAAACGAGCTATCGCACGACAAAATCCGTCCACTGGAAGCCAAAATCGAAGCAAGCTGTCCAGAGGGGGGGGGACGTCAGTGAAATTTCAAAATTTGATGAAAAATGTTTTGGTGACGGTCCCAGGTCGAAATTCCACACTTTGGAAAATTTTCAAATTTTTACCCATACAAAGCCACTCTGACACTTAGGATTTTTTCAGGTGAGCGAGCTCCGACCTAAAATCTTGTAACCGCTCTAACTTTTGAATGAAGACAGATAGGAACAAGCCGATTGTTTCACTGAATTTGTCTCACTCTTAGCTTTCAAACGAGCTATCGCACGACAAAATCCGTCCACTGGAAGCCAAAATCGAAGCAAGCTGTCCAGAGGGGGGGGGACGTCAGTGAAATTTCAAAATTTGATGAAAAATGTTTTGGTGACGGTCCCAGGTCGAAATTCCACACTTTGGAAAATTTTCAAATTTTTACCCATACAAAGCCACTCTGACACTTAGGATTTTTTCAGGTGAGCGAGCTCCGACCTAAAATCTTGTAACCGCTCTAACTTTTGAACGAAGACAGATAGGAACAAGCCGATTGTTTCACTGAATTTGTCTCACTCTTAGCTTTCAAACGAGCTATCGCACGACAAAATCCGTCCACTGGAAGCCAAAATCGAAGCAAGCTGTCCAGAGGGGGGGGGGACGTCAGTGAAATTTCAAAATTTGATGAAAAATGTTTTGGTGACGGTCCCAGGTCGAAATTCCACACTTTGGAAAATTTTCAAATTTTTACCCATACAAAGCCACTCTGACACTTAGGATTTTTTCAGGTGAGCGAGCTCCGACCTAAAATCTTGTAACCGCTCTAACTTTTGAACGAAGACAGATAGGAACAAGCCGATTGTTTCACTGAATTTGTCTCACTCTTAGCTTTCAAACGAGCTATCGCACGACAAAATCCGTCCACTGGAAACCAAAATCGAAGCAAGCTGTCCAGAGGGGGGGACGTCAGTGAAATTTCAAAATTTGATGAAAAATGTTTTGGTGACGGTCCCAGGTCGAAATTCCACACTTTGGAAAATTTTCAAATTTTTACCCATACAAAGCCACTCTGACACTTAGGATTTTTTCAGGTGAGCGAGCTCCGACCTAAAATCTTGTAACCGCTCTAACTTTTGAACGAAGACAGATAGGAACAAGCCGATTGTTTCACTGAATTTGTCTCACTCTTAGCTTTCAAACGAGCTATCGCACGACAAAATCCGTCCACTGGAAGCCAAAATCGAAGCAAGCTGTCCAGAGGGGGGGGGGGACGTCAGTGAAATTTCAAAATTTGATGAAAAATGTTTTGGTGACGGTCCCAGGTCGAAATTCCACACTTTGGAAAATTTTCAAATTTTTACCCATACAAAGCCACTCTGACACTTAGGATTTTTTCAGGTGAGCGAGCTCCGACCTAAAATCTTGTAACCGCTCTAACTTTTGAATGAAGACAGATAGGAACAAGCCGATTGTTTCACTGAATTTGTCTCACTCTTAGCTTTCAAACGAGCTATCGCACGACAAAATCCGTCCACTGGAAGCCAAAATCGAAGCAAGCTGTCCAGAGGGGGGGGGACGTCAGCCGAAATTTTTTCTCTCCGATTTCGCTGGAAACATCCTTCCTAACCCAAAATTTCACGTAGATTCCGAATCTGGCCTCCGTTTTCTCATCCGATGCTTCGTTTGGGCGCTACACACCAAAACGTCCCAAATTCTAACTCTGTCGTTTTTTCGAAAAATGTTGAAAATTTTTTCTCGCCGATTGCCTTGAAACTCACTATACAGATAAAGAATTTCACGCTGATTCCAAATCTGAAATCCGTTTTCCAATCCGATGCTTCGTTTTGAAGCTAGAGCCCAAAACGTCCCAAATTCTAACTCTGTCGTTTTTCACCAATGTCCCAAAATCTTAAATGGCGTCTCACATCTAAACGAAGACAGATAGGAACAAGCCGATTCTTTCACTGAATTTGTCTCACTCTTAGCTTTCAAACGAGCTATCGCACGACAAAATCCGTCCACTGGAAGCCAAAATCGAAGCAAGCTGTCCAGAGGGGGGGGGGGACGTCAGCCGAAAATTTTTTCTCTCCGATTTCGCTGGAAACATCCTTCCTAACCCAAAATTTCACGTAGATTCCGAATCTGGCCTCCGTTTTCTCATCCGATGCTTCGTTTGGGCGCTACACACCAAAACGTCCCAAATTCTAACTCTGTTAAAATTTTGAAGAAAAATTTTTTCTCGCCAATTGCCTTGAAACTCACCCTACCGATGCAGAATTTTACGCTGAATCCGAATCTGGCAGCCATTTCACCATCCACGACAACCTAGACGGTCGCCCACGTCAACCTAGACGGTCGCCCACGTCAACCTAGGCGGTCGGCCACGTCAACCTAGGCGGTCGGTCACGTCAACCCATACGAGACCAACACATCCGAGTCTCACACTCTGTCGTTGCAGAGGGGGGGGGAGTCAGCGAACATGTTGTGAACCCACCTGGCCGGCACACCACGACAGACTCTGTCGTTCCAGACCAGAGGGGGGGGGACTCAGACCCGAAGCACCACGGCGGCCGACCACGACACTCTGCCGTTCCAGAGGGGGGGGCGCCGGTCGAGTGTTTGTCACTTGCTTACTACTAAAGAGCATTTACCTCGTTGGCTTCTTGCATGTTATTCATCAACTAGTGATCCATCCTTTCTATTTGTAGACATGTTGTTCAATGTGATGTATTTGTTGGCAATACATTTCCTCCTATGTTTCGATTTTGTGTTCTTCCAAGCAAAAAAGGTTAAGTTCCGTGTTCTAGAAGCACTGTTCATTCTGGCAGAATTAGACTGTTATTGTATAAGCGCTCTCAGACGCCCTGACGAGACCTGAGATGCAAGTGTTCATTGATCATGGAATAAACCTCTCTCCTGATTCACAAATTTCCGATATCGGTACCTATGGGCTGTCTCCCAAATGTTTTTTAAATTTGTATAAAATCCATATATGAGTGCATAATATCTATACATCTTCACAAAGCTGTCGATAAAAGTATTTGAGGACATTTTCTATCCAAATACAAAAAGCTATGGAAATCGAACACGTTCTTTCTGAATTGGAGACAAAAACATGAAGTGCAGCGATATCAGCAGCTTGATCTGACTTCGCATGTCCGAGGCTTTCTGATCAGATGGTAATTGATGTCGACAAATTCATTCTCGACAGCTCGTGAAGTGTGATAATGCCCACATACAAATAGGTCCACATTCTTCATATGGAAATATACTCAACTTGAAAAAGGTGCGGTAGGTTAGGAGTCGTCGGATTGGAAATAGCAGCTAATGAGACGAATATGAAGAGAGAACAACGCACACATAAGTTACAACACAGCGTCGAACAGAAGAGGATCAAGCTGCTGACATCGCTACACTTCAAGTTATCGTTTATTTCAAAAAATTCGAGTCGGATATGCACAAATTTTTGAATGTGAGTAGAAAATATACTCAAGTAAGTCTATCTGAAGTTTTGTGCCGATTGAATTATTTTTATGGATTAAGGCAAATTTAGAAACGTGGGGGAATTACCCACACGTACCCCTATATCTATACAAAGTAAGGCCATGCGTTATACGGTGTGCTTAAATTCATGCATTTGTCCCCTGCACGTAGAATTCGTTCATAAATTAGTCATCACCTTTACTACATAATGAAAATAGAATCACGGTATCTAAATTCAAGATGTTTGTAAACATATTTGTTCAATTCATTATTTGTAGAAGAGAAGATACATATTTCAAAGAAATAAGTTAACTTATATTCAATAATAGTTTGTAAGTATTTTTTCATAATAAATATATTTATAAGTAGTTTATAACAAAATATTCAATTTGACAATTATCTTGACAATTAAAGGCAAAAATGTCAATTCTATAAATGAGTTTTGAAAGGAAATTAGAATAAAAGGGATCAAGATAGGAAATTAATCTCAAAGGTCAAACTAATCAAGCATATCAAACTCAATCTCTAAGTTAAAGAATACGCAAGGCAATGTTTCATTTTTTGAGTGACAAGGCTTTGAAATATGCCTTATTGTTTTATCACATTCTACGAAATGATGAGAACAGCTGCGAGTTGGAAACTTACATGTAGATATAAAGTCTATGAATGGACCATGACATTTGCTTTTGTCTTACAAATAATAAGCTACCTGCTTAATTGACCTTGACGTTGTCCAAGTGTGTATCATATGCATTGAATTTTTATTAGGTATCATCAAGTGCGTAATAAATTTTAATACGATCAATCAAACAATCAGTCAGTTATCAATTAAGTCATAAATTTGTATTCGTCAAGTAATATTTGGGGTGCCCTTGTAACAAGTGTTGTAGTAGTCATCGTGAGCTGAATTTTGGTGAATTTTGGTGAATTTATTAACAAACTCACCCATGGTAATTAGTTGCCGTTGGCACATCAACCCATTCGTATTTAAGAGAATCACTTCGCAACTTCTTCTGATCACTTGGACTGAAAAATTTGCCACAACATCTCTGATGGACTTTTGCGCCATGATCAAGGAGAAATTTCACAATCGCTGGCTCTTCGTTGGAAATGGCTAGATGTAGGACTGTTTCTCCATAATATTCGTCACATAAATAGTAGTCATTAATGAGTTTTGGAAAAGCTCGGATCAACCTTTTTCCCAATTCGTAGTGGACACGAGTCGTATTGATGAAGCAGAAATGTAAAATAGTTTCACCGGCTGCGCCACGCTTTTCAATATCCCAACATTGTTCGCGTTTTAGATTGTCTGTGAAAGGAAAAAAGTGAACAACGACGGTAAAAGAAGGACAGCAGTATTTTGATTTGGATCTGGTACACTTCTTCGACACAGACACTTCTTCGACAAGTTGATATCTATGTTTTCGGACATTTGTTCGACAGAAAACTTCTTCGACATGGACACTTCTTCGACAAGACATTTGTTCGACACGAACACTTCTTCGACAAGTTCTGCATGAATAATGCTTTATCTAGCATGAATAGTTCTGTATGAATAGAATTTTAGGTACTGGCTATCTTTCGTCTTTATGGTAATATCTTAAATTACAAATACGCTTCTAGTTCAATCTATGCGATGCAAGAATTATATTTTTTTAGAAAGGAAAAAAATTAATTTAAGACAAAAAGTATAAAAAAATGCAAATTCTCAAAAAATACACAACCTGAAAAAGAAAAAGACTATAATTGCTTAATAACGAACAAACGTCGTGTCGAAGAAGTGTCCGTGTCGAACAAACGTCGTGTCGAAGAAGTGTCCGTGTCGAACAAATGTCGTGTCGAAGAAGTGTTCGTGTCGAAGAAGTGTTCGAAAATTTGTCGAAGAAGTGTCTCTGTCGAACAAGTGTTCGTGTACCTTTGATTTCTATCTTCCTGAACTTGCGGATTTTGTATCATTTGTAGCAATGACTGGCATTCATTTAATGAAAATCAATTTATCTAAGAAAATAAGAGCAAAACTGGAAAATATAAATAGATTGAAACAGTTTGAATTCCGTGAAATCTACAATTAGAAATCAATTCAGCATTAAATGTTGTTCTACCTTCTTTTTCAGTATCTTTTACAATGACATAGATTAGTCAAAATACCCAACGCTTGTTTGATTTGAGGTTTCTTATAGCCTGTTAGGGGTCAAGACATGGACGTCGCTATTGTATTATTCAGGCCAGGACGTGACACGCGCGCTCAACCTCACCTCGTAGCTACAAGATGAGGCCAATGTGATTGGCGCAGGATTGAATCAGTGCTGTCAGTGCATATATATACATATGATAGCTATATAGTGACGAATAATCGTGAAACTTATCATCCTTCGGGCATGATGAATAAGTGCTGCAGTCCTGGATGTCGCTCGGGATATGCTGGTGAAACGCGCTCATACACACTTCATAAATTCCCGTCATCGACAAGCAAAGCTGCAGCATGGCTGCGAAGAATACCACGACAGAGCTTTGTGCCAACTGCATCGAGTAGATTATGCTCACTACATTTTCGGCAAGATGACTTCGCCGAAGAAAGCGCCGATACCAACAAATATCGTCAAAAAAGAAGGCTCACCAAACGGCGTTTGAAGAAGGACGCACTGCCATCGCTTTTTCCCAACCTACCGACGTATCTCTCAACCGCCAAAACAACGACCAGGACTACGAATGCATCATCATCGCAAAGACTTAATCTTGAAACTGAGAGGTCATCTGAATTGAACGAAAACATGCTGATTGATGATGATGTTTCATCGTTGGACGACCTGTACCAAAAATTCGCGGAAAGTGAAACCCATCCTTGTGGATTTGCTTGTATTCGGGGAGTTGATTGTGATATCTACGCAGTGATTGATGCGGAGCAGACTGTTCCTGCAATCTTGTGCAGTGTTAAAGTAAGCAAAGACAACTTATCATTTGCAGTTGTAATCTCAGACGTCGCTATATGTAATGATAATTTTTCTCAAGTTATGAGCAATACCTCGTGTATTACGAAATTTTCTGATTTCTGTAATTTGTTGGCGTATGCTAAGTCTTCCGTGGATGATGTCCAGAAAACATCATCTGTTCTTCTGCAAGAAGCAGTAAGGAATTTGAAATCCATCTTGAATGACAGTAGTGCCATGATCGAAGCTTCTCTAGAAAGAAAGCTTAAATTTCTCTGTGAGCAGCTTGAGCTTGCTTTTGTAATCAATGCGAATCAAAGACGCTATTCTAACGAAACTTACGTGAATTCATTGCTGTGATTTCCTGTAGCCCTGCTTGCTACAAGAGTCTTCGAAACAGCGGATTCTTAACATTGCCATCAGTAAGATCACTTCAGAGAATAACATCTCGTGTACCCTCAGAAGAAGGTATTTCACGCAACTATCCTATTGCTCGTCGAAGAAGTTTGAATGGTTTTCAGGGTAAGGTATCACTTGTGTTTGATGAAATATATGTATCCCAACGTCCTGAATATTCTGACAGCAAGTTTGTGTGTTTGGTTTCTATTGACGAATTTTTTCAACCAGCCAAAACTGTACTTTGCTTCATGTTGAACTCCTTGGCTTCAAAATTTAGAGAAATAGTGGCTTTGTTTTCAATTGCAAATATCAATGTCATGATACTGAAAAACTGTTTCTTCTCTGTTTTACGGACAGTTGAGGCTTGTGGATATGAAGTTATTCTTACTTGCTCAGACAATCATGTTGTCAACAGAAATTTTTTCACTCTTGTTCTGTGTGGGAATCAGCTTGTGCCATATGTTACGCATCCGTTGGACCAAGAAAGAAGGTTATTCATTATGCTGGACCCCACACATAATATTAAAAAATGCATACAATAACTTTCACAACAAAAAGAAATTCACTTGTCCATCATTCTCCGAGGCCAATAGAGAGATACATCCCAATTTCCAGCATGTAGAGGACCTCTTTTTAAAAGAGTCGAGCAAACCACTGCGACTAGCACACAAGTTGACGCAAGCTAGCATTTATCCAACCAATATTCAGAAAACTTCAGCCAAGCTTAGTTTGTGTGTTTTTCACGAGTCGACCTGTGAAGCTTTGCTTCATTATGCGAATGAAGAAGGTTTGGATGAATGGAAAGACACAGCTGAGTTTATACGCTTGATAATCAGGCTATGGAAAATATTGAACGTTCGCTCGCCGACCACCGGGTTTCATAAACGAGAGCCGTTGAGTGACCCTGTACGATCAACAGGTGATCAAATACTTGTGTTCCTGGCGGACTTTGCTAATTATTTATCAGCATGGCAAGAAAAGAAGACAAAAGGTTTTACGAAAGAAACTTTCATTGCTTTGAAACAAATTTGTTGTACAGCTAGGCTTCTATGTCATTACATGATCGAAGATCTCCAATTTCAGTATGTATTGACAGGAAATTTTCAGAGCTATTGTATAGAATCCAGGTTTGGATACTATAGGCAGATGTCAGGAGGTAATTACCATCACAGTGTCAAGCAGGTGTTGGATAATGAGAAAAAGTTGCGAGTTGTATCGCTTTTGAAGTACTCTCATTTTTCTACAGAAGATTTTGTAGAGTTGCAAACTGTTTCCAATGATGATAGTCTGCTAGATGAAGATGATTGGTCTTTCTTCAGTGAGTTTCCTGATGTCGATTTGATTGAAAATTTGCAAGAATCAGACCTAAATGTTCTCTATTTTGTCTCAGGATATGTATGCAGAAGCGTCAGTCACACACTAACGATCAAATGTAAAAAATGCTTACGCCGTCTTATGTCAGGTGATAAAGTTACTGTCGACATGCTGGAAAGTGATCAGCGTATTGAAAGTGAGATGTTTCCTTTCTTTCAAGCCATCAACAGAGGCGGAATGTGTAAACCATCAAACGAAGTTTACTCTATTTGTTGCATTGCATACAGTATTTTTGATGTGATTGGATCAAATGATGTTCTGTTGCAACGATTTTTAGAGAAGAAAAATCACAGGACTTTTTTTGTGCTCTCGTTTGTAAAGTGATAGCAGAGAGCAACACGAACAGTTATCTGCTAGACACATGTACTGAGCCTCACAAGGTTGCTATGTTGTATTTGTATGTTTTGAAGTCATTGTTCAATACTATGTGCAAAAATACATTGAAAATTTTCAAATCCAACGACAGTGATAAAAGCAAAATCTCCAAACTGACTTCTAAGTGATTTCATGAAAATGCTGATTGTATAATACATTCTGTTATCCGACCAATGTTTTGTTTTGCGTATTTGCTTTTGAAGTACATGTATAAGTTCAGCGAAATTGTGTGAAGCTAGGATTAGTCTGTGCCACTTAGCATTAGTTTATAGTTTCCGCTCAGCATTACATTTATGTACGGCTTCTTTTATGTACGGTAGTATTGTAGTACAATAGCATTATGAAGTACACAATGAAAGTACATGAACTATGCATAAAAGCTCAGACATATTATAGTTAACTACATTCATAAAGGTACTCTCTCTCCCCCAATCTGTCGTCAGAAAGACCTGATTTCCTATTTCGATGTCATGCCACAGTTAAAGAGAGATTTTCATTCACTGCTAGCTGAACCCGTGAATTTTTCCTAAATGGCAATGAATGGCCTCATCTTGTAGTTGTCGATCTGCGTGTCGCGTCCTGGTCTGAATAATACAATAGCGACGTCCATGGGGTCAAGAGTACGCAGGAAATTTTCCTGGATTTCATCACTCCTCCATCTGTGACACTAACCATCACCTGTGTTTTTCCCTATATTGATTTTCATTCCCTTGGATTCCGAAGCGTGATCCCATTTCATACCATTCTCTCCCTCTATATTGCGTGTCAAATATTCCGCTGCGTTATATTGAATTGCATTAATTAATCAATATAAATGACAGCGAATAAAATGAATATACACTAAATTAAATTGCCATGCAAAAGATGTGCGGCTGATAGGACTCGAACCTACTACCCCAGGTTATATTGACCTGTCGCTGCGAGCGCCTACATGCCATTGACTTCGATTGGCAGGATGAAAAGCCTCACTATCACACATCAGATATCAAAGCAAATGTAATCAATGAATAGATACATCGTCCCAATGTGACTGCAGCTATCAAGGCCACTAGAGAGAATTTGAAGTCCTTCAGCATCTGAAGTCAGACCCTGCCATTCAATGCCAAATTGCTATGCAAAAGATGTGCAGCTGGTAGCACTAATATGCAGTAGGATGAATCGGTTCGTCGACAACGCCCTCATAGCATATAAGCAATAACTCAAATTATCAAATTCTTGTCTGGCGATGTTGCAAGGAAGTCACGATGAATTTTTCATATTCACCGCTTAGGTTCGAGTTTGAATTACTTTTACGTAAATTTCGAAGATAGATGAGATACTTTTTGAATTTCTGTCCTAACTTTATACTATTCGCGCTTAAAATATAGTTGATGCAACTGTCTCATCCGTCGCCATGATTTTTTGTTAAATAAAATTGATCTATAACTCACCGTCTTTTTGAGGGACGTAAAAGTCGTTCTCATCCGCATGAATAATGTCCATCATCGGGATATCATTTTTTACTTTATTTCCTTTCACTTTTGATTGTATTTTCATTGCGTATCGCGGTGTTTCCGCCCTCTCGGAAATGCGGAGCTTAAGAAGATCGGTAATGGAGACATGAGCGCCTGAAATAATCAGCAGACGAAAATAATCAATTTATAATGTGTTTGACTGTGTATTCAAGAGTTTGATATTTGCTCAGACAGACGCAATGATGTGAATCAATTTGTAGGCTGATGCAACATTGATTCGCTTAATTTGGAGAGGTTGGTGTCTTCTCTGAAATACGAAGCAGCATCATTTTAAAAGGCAATCTTTACTAAAAGTCTTTCTGAGGATGTTGATTCGGTGATGAAGCTCATATACAGTGTAGTTAACGAAAATTTCGCTTCTCAATCTGTGTCCAGATTGCAACTTCATAGAATGAGACATTTTTTTTACTTCTCATAATGCAGAAAAACGGAATTCCACTGTTTTACATCACAATTCTGCTTTATGCCACTATTAGTCCGTTCCGCTTTACGATTATATTTAGGTCCGGTCAGTTAATATAGAGCTACGATCTGGCATAGGTTGCCTTTCAATGCGGTCATGGTGGATTAACTAATTAATTAATCTTGTCAATTCGTGCTAGCACTTGAATACGGGATCCGTTCCTAGTCAGGATCGTAACGCAGTTAACAGCCCTGACTCGGTTACAACTCTGGAGTTGACAAATGAAAGAGATAAGTTAGGAACGAAACTTGCAAGGAAATACTGGTGACCAGACTTCATTTCGTTGAAAAATTTTTTAGTAGATCATCATCAGCCGTTTGTTGCTACTTGCAGTTTGTAGAAGTGCATACAATTTAATAATGACATCTGTAACAGCACCGGCCTGTTTCTCACATGCGTTTATTGGTGGTTAAGTTGGCGGCCAAGCACCTAGTTCAAAAGTTTAGATAAACGTTACAAATTCTAACGATTCAATGAAGAGGATGAGTAGTATGATAGCAAATACAGAAAGGGTCCATTTAAGCGGTCTTTAAATTGTGCTCAACTTAATATATAAATTATAGGGGTAAATATTTTTATTGAAAACAGGTAATTTACAAAAGTATTTTGCAGTAATGAACTCCATTGAGAATATTCTTGAAAATATATTCGTTAAAGCGTTAAGAAAAGTCATATGGAGAAAAGCGGAGCCTTTGTTCACAATTTCGGAAGTGACTCGTGACTCCTGAATACTCTCCACAAATTTGCGCAACGTAATGCCTTCCTGGACAGTTACCACTCACAAGAGATTTCTCATTGGCCTTGTGGATTGACAGCGCACTCGCATGTTATCCGGATGTACTTTGTAATGACGATTTCTCTTGCATTGCATCGCATTGCGATTCACTTGTCCAGATGTCTGTAATAGACTCTAAGACAATAAGGAATCTCCATGATATGTGTTGAAATCATGGTTGGAGTCTATGACATGTCCACCACAAATGCCAAATGTAAATATTAAATTATGATTATTTTTTTATTTATTTTATTATCAACAAATGAAAAACCGGTGACGGCGCTCAGTTTCTCAAGTATCAGTTCTCCGATCAAGAAGTTGCCTCATATTCCAAATTTTGAAAATAAATGAAGGTTTCAGTTTCCTCTATAGTGATCAATGAAGATTATCCAATCAAACTAAAGTTTAATGGTAGCTACAAAATTGTAGAATCCAGCTGAGAAACGCAACATCGGCCCATCTTTAACTAGCGATGAAGACCATCGAACTATCCAAGTGGTATCATACAGCATCAATTGAGTCTATGTATTTAACTATTGAATTACTGAATTTATACCAAAGATAATTCTTTCGCAGAAAGCTGATTAAAAGAAGTGAAAATCTAATAATTCCATTCAAGCCCAAATTTTCAAGTTTGTTCACGGGTAAATGCTAAATGTACTGTAATTTTCAAATTTCCCGTGAACAAGAAGGACGGAAATTTCAGGTTTAAAGGAAATTGTGCCATTTTTTAAGGCACAATTTATTCTTGCTCCACAATGGCCGCTAGGAAAATTAGTTTGATTGAACAATGTTTTCAGAATTATCAGAATATTTCTAGAGATATAGATTTCCTCATCGCAGTATTTCAAATGCAAAAACAGAGTGAATAGAACTTACCTTCGCCGCTGTTGTAGAGAAATGGTCTGATTTGTTCTTCAAAGGCTTTTTCAATAGGACCATAGTCATTGGTTTTCATGCACATTCGCATCAGATCCACAAGTTTCCCTGGAAATTAGGTTTTTAACTCCCGAGACAAAGATTTACAACAGAATTTATGATGCACATACCTTTTCCTGTGATGTTTACTAACTTGTACATCGGATAGGCATTGTGGTTTGCTTGGCCTTTCACGGCCTTGTGGACTTCAGTGTCCATGGCGATGCACTCGAATCCACTACAGCTGAGTAGATGAACAAGACTCGTTAACTGAAAGAAGTGCCCTACGAATATCAACCACTGGACATCGATTCCACACCGAGAAATTCACTCACACGAAGTTGACTTCGAATTGGAGGGAATATTGTGGGAGCCTCATTTATTGTTGCATTATTGCGTTTACAAGCTGACTCGCACGAAAAACAATCAGTAACACTGTAACTATGACAATCGTCCAAACCGAGCTACACCAGCCGAAAACTCAGTCATTTTTCCTCAGTTGACAAGGAAGTTGAATTCGCCGTTGAGAACATATTTAAAGCAATGAGCACTGAGAGAGATGAGGGAGATGCTTATCTGTACAGTGCTGAGCAAAATCCTCAAATGTTATCAGCGTTTACTCTAAGTTTGATGGAGTCAATGACAAGCACCATCTTCACACAACAACAAACTCTTCATCAACATTTTATTTGTCTATGACTAAATTAGAAAACAGGAGTTTCAGATCAGGCTGATCTGGCGGCTGGTTTGACTAAACTAAGGCAAATTGGGTTCAGTCTTATAGCAAATTTAAGGTATATGCCGCAAACTCCGGCACGAGATCAGAGTTTTATCGAATAATCCGTGAAATACGAGTGAAAATCTTAAAAAACAAAAATATTTTTTAAAGCGAAATGAACTTTTGATCCATTGCCGGCGATTCGTCTATACTTTATAGGCCTTAAATCGCATCTGGAAAGTGACAAAAATATAAATGTGAAACATGGCAAAAACCGATCAAGCTTAATGTAACATAATGCAACACTCATAATAGAAATCATTGGTGGCTCTTCTATTAGCACGGGGTGCTGCCCCACCCAGCAAATGCTGAATAATTCAACAATCTTGAACTCTAATGGGTCTCCGTGCTGTTCCCGGGACTGAATAGAATAGGACCGACGTTCCCCTGCGTGTCGTAAGAGGGGACTAAAAGGTGTCTTTTGCTACTGCAGCCTGGTATTGGCAGTTTGATGTCTTATTATCATTGTCCTTCTTCAGTGGCTATACTGAGATTATGTTGCGAAGGAATGGGGATCCTGACAGCAGAATCTTAGCTATTGGGAAATGCAACAAAGCTCTTTGAGTTTCCTCTCCTGTGACATATCTGGCTATGCCTGTTCAAAGTCCCCTCAGCGATGGCCGCCGCACCTCTCCGGTCAATGCAGCTCCCCGGGTCAATACTGTTCAGCCTGTGTGAATAGCTTTGGCTTGGGTATGGTGGCAGCCCCGTGGTATCGGAATGGCCATCTCCTCCCCGGGACACTCCTCGCCAGCAGTAAGCATCAATTTGCTTACTGTGCGTGTCACTTCGTATTGTCTTGATGCGAAGCCTCCTATCCGCTGGACGGAGCCGAGTGAAAGGCCAATCTAGAAATTTTTAAGTCTAATATGAAACCAAACCATCAGTCACAGATGCAACAATGATAGAATGAAATATTCGCCATGTAAAGGCCGTCAGGGCATGCCCTTCCATTGACATTGATACTACATTATTCAAAGTCGTCAACATGACACAGAAATTGTCAGATTCAGCACCATGGGAATACGTGCTCAAATGGACAGTTTCGAAGGAACCCTCAACGTCTCTCAGGTTAATCTTGATTCCGTTTTCACCAATAGACACGGTAAAGAAACCTTGATACGTTGCGGAATATCCCGATGCCCTGATGACGACAGTAATTTTACTACCATGTGATAAAGACTAACGCTGCCCAATTTCTTACTACATTGATTCAGATTCTGAGAGCAGAGCAATGCCTTGATCTATTGATATTTCTGAATTGCAATGAGTTCCGTTAAACTACTCAACTGAATTTTTTAATGATAGACTGCCGCTTGAATCTCTCTCTAGACGTCTACTCATTCATATCAGTTTTAAATCAACCAATAACAATGTTGATCAGAAATTATTTTTAGCCCATGTAAATCATTGTACGCTGTAGTCTAAGTCAATTGAAATATTAAGAATTCATAATTAAATGTATTTTAAGCAAAGATCCGACTTGATGTTTTTGTCGAAGTTCCTGTACTGTTGCGGTTGTTTTTCTGGTCCATTTAAGCAAAGAATCACAAGCCGCCTGACATAAATACACAATTCCATGCATTCGCAGAACATGCATCATGCATTCGCAGAACTTCGCGAAAATAAATAATGTCCTGAGCTGATGTCATTGAACATCGTATCAACTTTAACATAACGGAGACGATTTGAAATTGAGTCCTCAATCTTATTTCAAACTTCGTACATGAATAGTGAAATGTCAATATGAGAACACGCTTTCCTTTAGTAATGTAGAAATTTGAAACTTTAATTTCAGTTCAACGGCAGTTACAGGAAAACCCTGTTCACTCAGTACATACCTTCAGTGAATGACTCAAAATCTCGTTCACTCACTCACTAACTTAGAAGTTCGAATGCACTGCTCCGCAGTCACAAGTGTGTTCATGTACTTCTCTATGGCATTGCTGTAATGAAAAGCATTTACATTCTCATCACGCTCCCCCCCCCCAACTCTCATGTAAAGCCTATAAAGAACTGAAGAAATTCAGGCAATAACAGTAATGGGCAAAAGACCGTTCCAGGACACCATAAAATTCAAAAAATAGTATCTTTAAAAACGACATAAATTCATGAATTTGAACCCTTTTTCAGGTTATTAAGACCTAAATACATGAATTTAGTCCATTCAAAAAGTACCATTTTTTCAAAAAATTGCATTTTTAAAAACGACATAAATTCATGAATTTGAACCCTTTTTCAGGTTATGAAGACCTAAACTCATAAATTTGGGCGTTTTTAAAAATACCCAATTTTCAAATTTTTCAAAATCTCAAATTTGAGAATTACAATTTTCACCCTTAAAATCATGACCGTTCCAGGACACCGAAAATCAGAAAAGTTAAGAATCTCAAAATTTGTGAATTACAATTTTCTCGCTTAAATCATGACCGTTCCAGGACACCGAAAAAATCATAAAAGTTGAGAATCTCAAATTTGTGATTATGACATTTCACCCTTAAAATCATGACCGTTCCAGGACACCGAAAATCATAAAAGTTGAGAATTTCAAATTTGAGAATTACAATTTTTTCTCTCTCTTAAATCATGTCCTATAATTGATGTGCGGGTCTCCGATGTATTCAAAAATTCTTCTCATATCCAAGTGTAAGAATATTTTACTTTGTGCTTGCAGATGTATGATTTCCCTTGTTAACTTCTGAATTCTTCTCCGCTTTGTCTCCAATCGAACAGATCTTTCAGTAGATCCAACCATTGTGATGATAAGATTTAAACTAAGATTGTAATGTGTCACGTTTTATGAATTGTGCGTGTTTAAATAGCAAGTGAAAATTATGAATGGTGATCTAAGCAAAGCGGCATTGTAGGTGTATGAAGTTTGCTTGACAACATACGGGTATGACATGACGCGTATGATTAATGCTTGAATAGTACTTGAATGACAATGAGGAAATTGCACCGCATTGTAAATCATTTCATCGGCCATAACGCGAGCCAGATCCAAAACCAAACTACCGACCAAAACCAGAAAAGTTGCGGTTTTGGCTCGACAATTGGTCTCGACTATCGATACTGCGATATTGTATTGAATGATTGCTATAACAACAGAAATATTCCCTCAAAGCAGAGAATGAATTAATAGATTGCTTTTATGCTATTAACGCCATGTTATGAATGCACAACCCGTATGATCCCCTAAAACAATCATGCGGTTTGAGAAATGTGGTAACAGATGTTGCCATTGTCTTAATACAGATAAAACAAACAATATCCTCTTAATGAGAGTTCATAAAAATAAAATGTAACAATGTAACGTTTTAATTTAGATTAAATTAAATCATTTCAAAATCGAATAAGTAGTAAGGAAAGTCATCATTAGAGAACAGTTTTAAATCAATACCCCCCTTCTGACTAAGTAGTAAGGAAAGTCATCATTACAGAACAGTTTGAAATCAATACCCCCTCCCTTCTGTCTTCTAGGGATCCCTATAAGAAATTTTTTAATTATAAAATGAGCAACATAAATGAGTTTTTTTAAATTATATGGAACGCAAACCACGACAAATTTCGACCTAAAGAAAATCGCAAATGAATTAGGAATAAAGAATTTTCATGTTCTAATGAGAGACGAATTACAATTCCTAAAAAATAAGCCAACAGGAACCTTCAGTTCCCGGAACAAAGTTCCATCAATAACTATAAATTTCATAACAAATCTTCATACGTCAGATGAAAAAGGTGTACATTGGTCAGCAGGTATTTTTAGTAAAAACGGAGATAATTATTATTTCGACCGCCCGGAGGCTGAGAACTATTGGTTCGACTCATACGGACTTCCACCTACGAATGAAGTAAGAGAAATACTTGGCAATGGAATTTATAATACATTTCAAATTCAAAAACCGGGAACTACTTATTGTGGTCAATTATGTCTTTATGTTTTATTTAAATTACAAAAAGGAGTACCATTTCTTGATATTATGTTAGAATTGAACGAACCGTAGGTTCTATGGCTACGCCTAACCAGGGAATTTCATTCCCGAAACGTTAGTTCCAATAATAATAATAATAATGATAATTAAAAATCAGTTCGTTGTAATTCATTTTGATAAAAACGGCCTCTGATATCTTCATTATCTAAATCTTTGATTTCATAAGTAATCGGATAACTTTGATTTATTTTACAAACTTCAAATATTTCTTTAGTCCAGTATCCGACGAAGCCTTTTTCAAATTTATTCTTATATTTAAATATTCTAACTCTATCTCCAATTTTAAATTTCGGCTTACGTTTCTGCAAATTCGGATTACTCTCATTCAAATTATTATTTTCGTTCGAAAATTTATTCTCGAATATTTTCTTTCGTATTAAATCAGGGTCGTCAGAAGCATTCTTTGGGGTTTCTTCAATACCAGAATGAACTTTATTATTGTACTTATTGTTATTATTATTATAATTATATATATTAGTATATATAAATATATATATTAGTTATTATTATATATATTATATTATAATGAACTTTATTATTGTACTTATTGTTGTTATTGTAACCAAGATGCGACTTACCATCACCTGAGGTTGTTGTTGATGATCCTGGACTATCTGATCACTGTCTTGTCACGTGGACAACATCTCTCCCCCGACCTCTACCTGTTTATCGCACCATCATTTCACGCCCATGGACGTCTTTGAACAATCAAAATCTACGCACAATTCTCTCCAGTTCCAGCCTTAATTTTCGTCCATCCTCACCTCCAACATCTGACATTGACTACCTCGCAGAACTTTACGACTATGAGATCACCAAGTGCCCTTGACTCCAAAATTCCCATGAGATCTGTGCGTTGCCGTTCGCGAGCCTCGGACCCCTGGTTCGATGATGACTGCAAGAAAGTGAAACGACATGCCAGACGTCTTGAGAGACGAGTCAAACGTCTCATCATCAGCGATCCTGCTTCAGCTCAGCTTGCTTCTGCTGAGCTAAAAGCTGTCCGTCTATCATACAAGAAACTTACTATTCAAAAGCGGGAGACTTTCTGGAAGGCCAAGACAGAATGTGAGAAAGGCAATCCTCGATTGATGTGGAAATCTATCAACTCCATCATGGGTCGTCTCCACGCCAACCCTGGTGTGAACATCTCAGCCGAGTTATTCCATCAGCGCATCGTCGAGAAAGTACAGTGCATTCACGAGAGGACTCTGAATCACACACCTCCTAATTTCTCGCAGGCTCCATCTGACTGCTCCTTCAGTGTTTTTCAACTCCTCACCGTTCATGATGTCATACTAGCCATAGCTTCACTTCCCAACAAGCACAATTCCCGTGACTGCCTGCCCACTGATCTCCTCAAGTGCAACATTGACATCCTGGCACCGTTCATTACCATTCTTTTCAACATGTCCCTTACATGTGGGACATTTCCCCGTCTCTGGAAGGAAGCTGTCATCAATCCAGTCCTTAAGAAAGGTAATCTCGATTCCTCTGAAGTATCTTCTTACAGACCGATTTCCAAGTTATGTACCCTCTCAAAAGTTCTCGAGCGCATTGTGACCCGTCAGCTTCTACGTCATCTCAGCGATCATAGCCTTCTCCCGAGTCTCCAATCAGCTTACCGTTCCTTTCACTCGACTGAAACAGCCCTCCTCAAAGTATCCTCCGACATTTTGTTAGCCATGGATAATGGCGACCTATCCCTCATTGCCCTCATCGACCTCAGTTCTGCATTTGACTCAGTCCACCATGACATACTTCTCCGTCGCCTCGAAGTCTCGTTTGGCCTGCATGGACAGGTCCTTTCCTGGTTCGCATCATTTATTACGGATCGATCCTATTCTGTAGTGAGTGACACCTCCACTTCATCTCCAGTTTCGTCGTCTCATGGGGTCCCTCAAGGCTCCGTGCTTGGCCCTATCTTGTTTCTCCTGTACACGTCTGACCTTCCCAATATTATCACATCTCATGGTCTTTCCTACCATATGTATGCTGATGATATCCAAATCTACGGCTCCTGTCATCCATCCCAGATCCATGTCCTCTCCAACAAGATGTCCAACTGCTTATCTGCTGTTCACGACTGGCTAGCGAGCAATCGTCTCTTGCTTAACGCCAGTAAGACTGAAATCATGTGGCTCACCTCTAAAAGACGCCGCAATCTTGTTCCACAGTCTCCTATTATTATCGGACAACAAGACTCCATCACTCCGACTAACAAAATCCGCAATCTCGGGGTCATTCTTGATCCCTGTCTGTCCATGCAACACCACATTTCTAGCACGGTCTCCAAATGTTTTGGTGCACTTCGCCAGCTTCGCTCACTCCGTCGCTTCCTTCCTCTACCGGTTTTAAACACTCTCATGGTTTCCCTCGTTCACTCCCGGCTCGATTTTTGCTCCAGTCTACTTTATGGCCTACCAGACAATTCCCTCTGCAAGCTTCAATCAATTCTTAATGCAGGTGCGCGAATTCTGTTCAATACCAGCTCCCGCGACCACGTGACCCCTCTACTACGATCCCTTCAGTGGTTACCGATTCGCTATAGGATTACCTATCGCCTGGCAGTTTTCGCCTTCAAATGCATTCGCGGTTCAGCTCCTTCCTACATGTGCTCCATGCTTCAATCTGTGTCCTGCAATCCCACACGCTGTAATCTCCGATCCGCTTCCAATGATGACCTGTTGATCCCCTCCTCCCGCCTGAGGACCGTCGGAGCTCGTGCCTTTCCGATTGCGGCTGCTCGTATCTGGAATAACCTGCCGACAAGCCTTAAGACAACTTCATCCATTTCATCCTTCAAGAGACACCTGAAGGTTGAACTCCTGCGCATTGCCTACTTATCTTGAGCTTTGCTCCTTCTTCTGCTTCCCTTGTCCTGTTGACCCTTAATCTTTGACTTTTGATGACTGTTTCACTGTAGAAAGTGCCCTTGAAGTCTTCGGACATAAATGTCACTTGAATCTGTTCGTATAATAAATAAATACTCTTCTACAATTCCTGGTAATACCTTCAACCATTTATGATTTCTTTGCTCAGTAAATTTCTTGAATAATTTATTTTTTAACGTCCGATTTAATCTTTCTATCACTACAGCTTTTCCAGCGTTTTCAGTTGAATAAACAGTTTCAAATAGTGGCTGAACGTTTCGGTTATAAAATTCCGACCCTTTATCAACAAACAATTTTTTTGGCTTTCTCTTACTTTCTTTAAAGATTTCTTCAAACGCATATTTAACTGATAGACCACTTTCATTTTGTAAAGGCTTTACCCAAGCGTATCGTGTATATAAATCTATAACGGTCAATGCGTATTTATAATCTTTTTCATTCGGCATATGAATAAGATCAGCTCTCCAAATATCATCTTTATTAAATACTTTTACTTTCAATAAATATTTAGGCCTTCTGTATTCCCTATGAATTTCAGACGCGTAGGTTCGAGCGTTGCTCTCAGACAGCTTTGCTGTCGTTTCATTTAAACCCTGACCGAATAATATTTTAGCTTGTAAAGCTTTCTTAACAAACATTCTTTCAATTTTTTCTCTAAATGTAGGATTTTGAATACTATCTAATTCTTGAATCATCTTCTTATCAGCTGCATGTCGAGAACTTAGATCATGATTTCGATAAGCTAAATCATGCCTGTAAGCTGCGGCATCTACTCTATTTATTGGTTCTTCACCTGGTTTCGGATTATTATTCTCATCTAGTCTTATATCTAATCGAGTTCCTGGACCAGTATATGAATGACCGGGAAGATGTTTTTCTTTCGAATATTTACTCCAAATAAATCCAGGAAAGTTTTCTAATGTTTTTTGTATGTCACCTCCAATATGCTGACAGTTAGAGTTTTTATTTTTGTTTATTAGATAATTCAATAAATCTAAATTAGCAATTTTTAATTTAGTTAAATTTTCGGAATTTGTAGAATTCATTTTAAAAGATAAAATAAATGTTTTACCGGATCGGACCAAAGGTCCTGAGGTTATTACCGAATCATACTAGGACTTAGATATATTCCAGAACCATCTTTAGTTTATTTAATTTCAATTAAATCATCAACATTGTGGAGAATATTTTTAAGAACTCGTTTTCCTTCATCAACTAATTTTAATTTACTAATAAAATTATCTACTACTCCTTCAACCCTAGCAACTTTCTCTAACTCTCTATTATGACGTTTTTGTTCTTCTAATGCTGCCTTCTCTGATTTATTTTTATTTACTGCTTGGACAATACCAGCTGTCTCACCTGCAACACTTCCTGCGCTGCTATGCCACCTATTATTAGTGGAATTAATGGGAGAATCCCGCCATTCTTTTCTTCTTGTAATTGAATATTCTCTATCATTGGTTTACTTATGTAATACTTTTTTTATTAATCGTAATAGTTTTAGGTGTATTTTTGTCAACAATATTACGTAATTTTAATTCAACAGTTTTATTATTATTACGTTTCGCTTGCGACATTTTTAATAAAAAAATTTTAAGTTATCAAAAATTTTGATCTATTCTAGTTATGAATAAATTTTAAATTAGAAATTTTTAATCTATTCTAGTTACAAAAAAATTTTATTACTAATTACTAAAAAAAATTTAAGTTAACAAAAATTTTAATTAACTTATCGGAGCGAAGCTCCTCTGGCTTTAGCCTATCCTAGCCATCTTTCCATTAAGAATTTCAGTAGAATATTTTACATCTTCTAGCAATAAACCATAAGCCATCAATGAAGTTGTGGAATCTTTCTTTTCAATATTAATTGTTACATCACAACCAGTCTTGATAATATCTTCAGATTGTGCACTTAAATCGAAACAGGAAACAGGATATAAATGTCTCCAATCTCCAGGAGTTAATTGTGGTTCAACTCCAAATTCTATACAAAGATTTCGATAAGAATCATATTCTTCCATAAATTGATTATTGGTATCATCGAATCTTAATGGATCAATTGGATATCGGGTTTGATTTAATGAAACTTGTAAACTTCGAATTGTATTAATATGAAAAAGATTGTTGTTCTTATCAAAACTTAGAGAATTATTTCTTTGAAAAGTTAGCAATAAATATCTTGGAGTATTCGCAGTTCTAGTAAAATGCCAGTTAAATCTTTGTTCGGAAAAAGTTACTGAACTAGCAGTACGCTTTAGAAAATTTACTAGAATTGGTTTGTTAGTATTTAATCTTTTTGCAATAGCTGTTTCAATCTCTAAACTAGGAGTAATATGCTTAATCCACAATTTAAGTCAATCAATTTTTAAATATGCTTTTTTTCCAGTCTTACCAAAAAAGATTAATTCATTATTTGCTGTACGATGAATTATTAATTTAAATTTTAATTGATATGATATTTTATCATAATCTAAATAACCGAATAATGGAGACAATGACCAATTTACTGTCTGTTTACTTTATTTGTTAAATTCACGTCTTTCTTTATATGCACTATTGTTTGTTTTATTTAAATGTTTTGCAATATTTTCTACATCTTTCGCAATTCCTGCTGCATCTGTTCCAGCGTGAGTTAAATCATCAACAATTATACCATCATTAGTATCAGGAAACCAACCTTCGATTTCATACTTTTTATTATTTTCACCAATTGTTACAAATCTAAGCATTGTATCAATTACACCTGGAGAATCACTTATTGTTTCTATATTTTGAGTTGCAACATCTAAACGCATTTGTGTAAATAATCTTGGAAAAAAATTATTCTCTAGTGCAATATTATCGCTATCTGGTAATGGTGTTGTAAAATTGGCATCACTATATAAAGAATATTCACAGTGTAAAAATGAATCAGGTAGATATATATAACTCTGCTGATTATCAACTTCAAAAATTAAATCACCTCCAGTATTTACTCTACTGGAAGATCCGGGATTCATAGCAATTCTTATATAGTCATTCTTTTTTTGATTGCAACTGACGAACGGAGGATCGTCTAATCTAAATTTATTTTCGATAAGCGAAGACATTTTTATAAAAAATAATTTGACTTTTTGTTTTTCTCACACACAGAAAAAATTCTGCTAAAATAATTTTACTAAAATAATTTTACTAAAAAAATTTTGCTAAGAAAATTTTGCTAAAGAAATTTTACTAAAAAATTTTTACTAAAACATAATTTTAGAATTTTGCTAGACCAGCTCCGCTACATCTTTGCTGGTTAGACCGAAGGTTGCTGTTAACACCATTACCTCTTATTTCTTCAATTGAACGTTTTATGGCTACGCCTGATTTCTTCTTATGTTTACTATCAGACGGAGCTCCGCTCCTCAAGGTTTCCCCCACAGCTATTTTAGCAATTTTGTTTTTTGTTTCCTCTGAAAGTTTTTTTAAATTTTTTAGTTCTTCAGAATCATTCCTAAGTTTACGAATAGCTTCTAGTTGTTTTAATTCGTTTTGAGACTTAACAGCATTTGATATTGCACTAGCTGTACTACCTATAGCAGCTGCTCCTTTTGCAGCAGATGTAATCAAATCTTTATTATTTTTAATTAAGTTAACGATACTACCAATACCAGAAAAGATACCAGCCCCTTCTTTTTGAACGGCACCTGCGGTGCCTAGGAACTTTTGTGTTCCGATTGTTTCTACACTGTCATAATGGTAAACAGATTTCATAGATGGTTCATGAGCAATTTTTTTATTTGAAGCAAAATGTTTAAGATTGTGTTTATAAATTATAGGCATTTTTTAAGATTAAATTTGACTTTTGGGAAAAATTTTTATGTTAATATTTGCGCTAAGATTTACGTTTATGATAAGGTAATAACCTCAGGAGCTTCGCTCCGATAGGTTAGAAACCCAAGACTTCGTCGATCAAGATTTACGTTTGTGAATGGACAACAACTTCGAGATAACTTTATTAATTGATTGTTGCACTTTATCTATTGCGTCAAGCAGCGTGTGATGTACTTTAATTTCTTTTCTATTAACTTGCATTTTCTGCTGATTAATCTTCAATGCCGTTTTAAGTGCATTTAACTTAATTTTAAGAACATCTAATTGTCTTTTAACAGAATCTAACTGTTCTTTATTTTCTTTAGAGTTTTCTTGTAAATTTTTCTTTAATTCATTTTCTAAATTGATTTTAAGAGTTTTCATTTTATCAACTTTTTGATTAAGTGAGTTTACTTCATTTATTATTCTATTCATCTTTTTCATTTGTTGAGTAATTTTAGAACTCAATTCATCAACACTTTTTGGAATGTATTTTGTAACTGCTTTAAATTTTTTTAAATTCTTTCAGGTAGTTTTTCTATTTCATCTTCTAATTGTTCTTTTAACATTTTTATCTGATGTTTATTTTTAATGACTGCAGATTTTAAATTTATAGAAAGTAATATTAAAATTTTTCATTGTTCTGAAATCTTTTTAAAAAGTTTCGCTATATCTGCTTCTAGCTCTCTATCCTTTTTATCAAGTTTTAATAATTTTTCGTTTAATGATTTGTCATTAAGTTTAAGCAACTTTAATTCATTCATCAGTGGAACCAAAACATCGTTTCTATATTTTTCTTTTAAGTCATTGATTTGTGTATCAACATATTGTTTCTTTGTCAACTCTGTATTTTGTTGCGGAAGAATAGGAAGATGCAATGGACCAGATAAAACGTCTCCAGTTTTCACGATATAATTTTCTATCTCTATTTCTAATTCACGATTATTCGGGATATATGCACCTCCACCAACATTTGGTATCATCATTTTTAAAACAATAAAAAAGTAATTTTTTTATATAATGAGAAAAAAAATAAAATTTTTTCTAATAAAAATAAAAAATTAAATTTTTTCTAATAAAAATAAAAAAATGGAAAATCCAAATTTAAAAAAATTATATTCGTCCGCATCATCCTGTTCTTCTTATTCGACGAGATCAACGGGATTTGGAAATAAATGTTTTGATAATAATAATAATAATAATACTATTACAAATCCATGTATAGATGTTAATATTTTATTTCAATTACAAGCCGAAATATTTAGAGAACAAACGAAAGGTTTACCTTCTATAGAAACTAACTATTGTTTATTTCCAGGAGACCCGTTTATAAAATTTATGGAGATTGTAAGCAAATATAATGATGTAGCTTATGTTGAATTAAATAAAGAAAATATGGTTATTATTGGTCATAATAATGTTTATGGTTTTATTAGAGCAGTATTACCAATTAGTAATACTGATTGGATAGAAACTAAAATTATTAATTATATCAATATTAAAGAATTAGTTAAAAAATTAAAATCTTTCTCAAAGGAAAAAATTAGATTATTTGTCGATGAACAAAACCAATATAATATTCATATCGAGAGTAAAAAGCATAACGAAGAATTATTATGTCAAGTATATTATAGAGATACAATTTATAAACAAGAAACATTAGAAGTGCCGCAAAGATATGATGATGATACATATATAGGATTATATTCAAACTTAAATATTAATTTGTTAAAATCTTATATAAATGGTTTAGCTCAACAAGAAAAACTTTATATGTGGACAACACCTTATACTATTAACAATGACCATAATCATAATCATAATAAACGAACCGAAGGTTCTAGGGCTTTGCCCGATCTTAAAGAATCTTATAATAATAATGATGATGTTAATATAGATGATGATAATGTAGATGATTCTGAAACATCTGAAAAAGGTGTAAATGGTAAAAAAGATTATAAAAATATTAGTAATTATAAAAATTTAAGTGAAGAAAAATTTATATCTCATACTGATGTACATGATATTAATACTACATATAATCAAAATTTATCTAAATTTCATTTTCTTACAATTGAAAATAATAATGATGGTATAGTTGAAGATACTGTTCGACAACTATGTGTCGGGTCTACAAAATTTAAATTAGGATTTACATCTAATCAATTTAAAATTTTATCATCTTTAATAAAAACTAAAAGTGATTCAGATTATGGTGGTGTTATTAAATTTTCCAAAAGAGAACAAAGACCAATATTTTTCTCTATTTTATTATCATCAGATAAAAGATGTAATTTAGAGTTAGATATTCCAATAAGAGAATGGTATCCAATCCCAAAAAGTGTAATTTATGATGTTGAAGAAACAATTTATGATGATGATGAAGAATAAATTGATGATGATGATGAAGAATCAACAGTTAGTGAAAATAAATTTAAATTATCTTTTGATAAAACGTTATATGATAAAACTTAATATGATAAAGAAAATAAAATAACTAAAGAACGTGAAATATATAATAATATATAATAACTCTCAAGACCTTGTTATTAGAATGTTTATATCTAAAATTAAAACACAATTTTTTCCTTAAAAAATAAAAAAATGGAAAATACAAAGTTTTATTGTAACTTATGTAAAAAAAAGTTGCGAACAAAAAGAAGTTATCAATCTCATTTAAATAGTAAATTGCATTTACAAAATGTAGAACGAGTTGATGAAGGAAATATATTAAAATTAAATAGTTATAAAAACTATCTAGAAACATTACCTACTGATATAAAAGTTAAAAAAATGTTTGATGATTATTCACATTCGGAATATAAAAAAGTTTTTAATAGTGAAGATGAACATGTACCAGATGGAAGATATTTATGTAGCGATACTGATAAATTTAACGAAATAGATGAATTTGATGAAACTAAAAAAACCGATGAAGCGGTAACAGATATAAAATATTTATTTAATGAATCGGTTGAACATAATGAAACCGATGAAACTTTTTATAATGTATTAAAAAACTTTTTCAAAATATTTAAGAAATCTTTCAAATGTTATATGAATGTAGAAGTACTTTATACAAAAAATGGACCTGATGGAATTCCTGAAGAAATAATACAAGGACATTTTACAAATTCACAAGAAATTCATAATGTAAATGATATACAACCCATATTTGAACAAATGATACTTAAATTAGAAAATTGTATAGTTGAAGCCCAGTTACGTGAATCTGGTTGGAGATTTGTTAAAATACTATCTAAGAAAATAGTAATTGATAAATATAAAAATAATACTGGTGGTAGTTATGTTCCTTTACCTTTCAGTTCACCACAAATAATCAACATAAAAAATGAAGATGATTATTGTTTTCTGTGGAGTATTATAGCACATTTACATCCTGCAGAATATCACAAAGAGAGACTAAGTCATTATAATAAAGAAGAATACATAAAGGAATTTGATCTCTCTGATGGCTTACATGAATTTCCATATGATTATAATAGGTTAATAAAGTTTCATAAAAAGAATAAAAATTTAATTGAAGTAAATGTTTTTGAATTAAATGTGAATTATGTTTCTATTGGTAAAATTACTCCACTTTACTCAGATTCAAAAAAATTTTATTTGAATAATAACAATTTATGTCAATCAGAAATAGTTTATAATGATAGAGGAAATTACATGCATCATAATATTTTTTACCAAGGAAATATGATATGTACTAAAAAATTTCAAATTGCTAAAACATTATCACCAATAATGATTAATCATAATAATTATAAAGGACGTAATTATAATTATGATTATGATTCCGATTATCTATCTTTATCTTTAGAATATCAACAAAAATTACAAACTTTAAATGAAATTTTACAAAAATGTAAAACAGATTATCAGCAACAAAAAAAATATTAGTACAAGAATATGGCCATAAATATCAAAATAAGATAGAAACGATTCAAAAATTAAATGAAGACAATAAAGAATTAAATAATGAAGAAAATAAAGAATTAAATGAATGTTTAAAAAATGTCAACAATAGTATAAAGAACAATATAATAATGAATATGAACAACAGCTGAAAATATTCAATCAAAATTATCAACAGTCTGAAAAAGATTTACAAAGACAAATTGATGAAACACATGAAATATATAAAGATAAATTTGAAAAATTAAAACAAACAAAACAACCAGCACAAGCGAATATATTATATTATCAGGGTCATTTTATATTGTGTAAAGATGTTTCTATATTTACAAAAACTTCAGATAATGCTAATTTTCCTTGTCTCCAATGTATGACAAGTTTTAGAACTAAAGAAGAAATGAATAGATATTTGGAGAATTGTCAACAAAACGAAGCAGTTGAAAATACTTTTCCTAAAGATGATTATTTAGAATACAATAAATGGTATTTCAAAAATAAAGTACCCTTTACAATATATTGTGATTTCGAAGCATATAATGTTAATATGACACAAAAGCACGGGACATCGGAGATGTCTTCCAGGGCTTCGCCCGATTCTGAAAATGCAGCTGAACAAAGTAAAGAAAAATATTTATTTGAACAAAAACCATTATGTTGGGGAATGTACATTCATTCAAATTATCCTGAATTATTTAAATCAGAATATTATCAATACTATGGTGAAGATAGTTCAGAAATGTTTACAAAGAAAGTAGAAGAATTACAAAATTATTTTACACAATTGCTTGAAACAAATATACTAATGATGCCATTAACAGAACAAGAAAAATTAAATTTTATTAATGAAACAAATTGTTATTATTGTGGAAAAGAATTTACAAAAAATTATAAAAATGGCAAAGGTAGATATCTTGATAAGGTAAAAGATCATGATCATCTAAATGGATTATATAGAGGTGCAGCACATAATTCTTGTAATCTTAATGCTAATAAATTTAAATATAACTTTGTTCCTCTATATTTCTACAATGGTTCTAAATATGATTTCCATCTAGTAATGAAAGATTTATTTTCATCTGAAAAATTACAACAACAACAACAACAACAAATAAATGTACTATGTAAAACAGAAGAAGAATATTTTTCAATGCAATTAGGTTGTATTAGAATCTTAGATGCATTTAGATTTTTTACTCCTTATTCATTAGATGTTATGGGAAAAACTTTGAAATCTGAACAATGTAAAATATTAAATAAATATAATTTAAAACCTTTAAAAGGCATATTTCCGTATGAATATATAACTGGAGATAAAACCTGTGGTTCACAGTCGAAGACTGATATAACTGGAGATTTTAATTCTGTGAATAAAATTATGGAAGAAAAACAACTTCCTCCAATAAATAAATTTACATCAACATTAAAACAATCACAATTATCTGAAGAAGACTATGCAGAAGCTGAAAAAAATTGGAGAGAGTTAAATTGTAAAACAATGTATGATTATACAATGAAATATCTTCAGATAGATGTATTAATCCTTACTGATCTTTTTGAAAACTTTCGTGACATGTGCATAGAATATTACGGAATAGATCCATGTTATTGTTATTCTACACCAGGTTTAACATGGTTAGCAGGATTAAAACATACAAATGTTAAACTTAAACATTATAAAGAGAATGCATATGATAAATTATAATTTTTTGAATCTGGAATTAGAGGTGGAGTTTCATCAGTTTTAGGTAATAGATATGTTAAATGTTATAATAAGAAAGTAAATCCACAAGAATATGGAATAATGAAACCTTTATCTCCAGAAGAAAAAGAAAAAATATTAGAAATTTTTCGAACGAAACGAGAAGGAGTAGAACGTGAAAATGCAATTGATGAATTCATGAGAGAAAACTATTTGTTATATTATGATTTTAATAGCTTATATTCTTCTTGCATGATACAAGAATTACCAACAGGTGAGATGGAATGGTGTAATATTCTTGATTATCAAAAAACATATGATGGAAATTATAATCATGGTTATATATATGAAGTTGATTTAGTATATCCTGATGAAATAAAAGATAAAACAAAATATTTTCCTTTCTGTCCCGAAAACAAAATTCCCAATATAGAAGATTTTTCAGATTATCAAAAATCTATAATTCCTAAGAAATACAGACCAACAAAAAAACTTATGTTAACACAAAGCAATAAAGGAAAGTATGTTGTTGAAGGAAGAATGCTAGATTGGTATTTAGATCATGGAATGATTCTCACAAAAATTCACCGGAAACTAGTGTATAGAAAATCTAGGTGGTTAAAAGATTATATAGAGTTCAATATTGAAAAACGTAAAATAGCTAAAAGAAATAAAGATGATTTTGGAAACGTGTTCTTCAAATTAATGAATAATGCATTTTATGGTAAGACTTTAGAAAATGTGCGTAATAGACAAAATATTGAAATAGTTTATGATAAAGATAGGTTTCAAAATTTAACAAGGAAACCTACATATAAAAGAACTACTAGATTTAGTGATGAACTATGTGCTGTACATTTACGTCGAATCAGCGTAAAACATGATAAGTTTAATTTTATAGGATTCACTATATTAGAATTAGCTAAACTATTTATGTATAGATTTATATATGATTATTTAGCACCTGCTTATGGCAAAAACTATAAATTACACTTTACAGATACCGATTCTGTTTTCTTAGAATTAACAATACCGTATAATTCTTCACTTGATGAAGAAATAGATAAAATAAAAGATTTTATTCATCCTTCAGAATTATGTAAAGTAAAAGATGAGTTAGGAAATGAAGATTTCATAACAGAAGCTATATTTTTAAAATCTAAATGTTACTGTTATGATACAACTAATAATATTAAAACACATAAAACATTAAAAGGAATTTCAAAGGCATCAGTGGCTAATCAAATAACATTTCAAGATTATAAAAATGTATTATTTAATAATGAAATAAAAACAGCATGTAATTATAGACTTAATTCAAAGAAACATAAAATGTATTTAAAAGAAGAACATAAATTAGCATTAGATCCATTTGATGATAAAAGAAAAATTTTACCTGATGGAATAACTACTTTACCTTTTTAATTTTCTAATTTCTAAGATAGACAAATTTGATATACTATACATACAATAAAAAATAATAAAATATTATAACACTATATTTGTATATTTTTTTATCACTCGGTAAACAAATGTTCTATCGACTTTCAGTCGGGGCGAAGCCCCTCGAGGTGAAGCCTAGTCAGAGAACAATTGTTCGATAACTCTATCATGAATTTTTTTATCAATATTAATTGTAATGAAGCCATAATCTTTTGACCAAGCATTGTTACACTAAGCACCAAGCATTGTTACATTTAAATTCATCTTTATTTCTTACACATAAATCTCTTAACAAATCACTTAAGTTTCTTGCATTTATTTCAAATAGTATAAATATATTTGCATTCTTTCTAATAACACTTCCGTCTAATGAATACATACTTTGTGTTAAATAAAAAACACTACAGTTATTATGTCTACCTCTTGTGAAATAATTTCTCTGAACTGACTGATTTCTATCATTAACACAATCATCAAAAATTACACGATGTTTCATTGTTTTATCTAGTTTACTAGGATCTTGCATATTACCTCTATCATCTATTAATTGTATCTTTATATGCTTATTTTTATTGGATTCTACTAACTGACTATTTTTTGCTGCTTCTTCACACCACGAACTTATTTCCTCTTCATCTTCAGATTTTTCATATTCTTTGAATAATGAAGCAATTGCTGTTTTTTTAAGATTATTTTCAAATCCATATTTTAAAAAAATTGATAGACGGGTTGTTCTGCCGTTGTTGTATAAATTATAAGATTGTTATAATCCAAAAAATTTGGAGTCGTTAAAATTTTAAATAATAGATATGTTTTTCCACAACCTGATCTTCCGCAAATAACTGACAAAACTTTATTGGATAAATTTGGATGATGATTAAATTTAAGTTTCTTTTTATTTAATGAGGGTACTTCACTCATTTTTTAATAAAAAATTTCAATTTTAATTTTTTTATTTTTTAAAGAAAAAGAGTAAGAAGAAATTTAAACTTCTCTAGCTTCGCGTGGGAGTTTATACCTCCCGAACCAAAAGATCTATCATAATCTCTTCACTTCCAAAATTTATTTCTTGTCCTTTCTCATCAGTGATTCTCATGTTAATGTTGTTAATAGTTTTTCTTGTAATAGGGAAATATATTAATGTTTGTGGAATTACATTTAATCTATAACCAATGGGTACAGTAAAAGCTGGAAAACTGAATATTAAATTTGACAATTTACCATTTATATATCCTCCTTCAATAATGTCACAATGTACAACAATTGAATTTATTTCAGTTATTTTTGGAATCTTCTCACCTAAATGATAACCTTGACTATAGGTTTGTTTATTAAATCCTAATAGCTTTGACAATGATCTATCATGATTAAAATCAACTTGATGATTTTCGTCTAAAGTAAGAGAAAATTTATTGACTGCCGGTTCAACTGCAAAATGTAATTGTTTCTTATCTTTAAATGGTATACCTAAATGTCTCTTAATTTCATTTGATATTGATTCAACTTCGTAAGAACCAGGAAGTAAAGTTTGTATTTTCCATGTTTTGCCTTTATCAGTAGAATATCTAAATTGATCATTCACATCTTTGATAACGTTTTGAATAGTGTTAAATGTAGAGAAACTAGTCAATGCAATTTGATAATTTTTATTCTGTTCTAAATGTAGAATGGGTTCTAAATTACAAGTGTGTGATGAAGTAGTTGTTATAATTTTTAACGTCGTACTAAATTTTGATGAACCCAAAATCTCTGTTAGATTTTCTAAATGATTATTAATTTTGTCTAAATCTGCTGAACACATTTTTTAGTTAAAATTTTAAATAAACATTTTTTATAAAAAAATTAAAGACAACAACATATTTCAGCTACGGGCGAAGCCCTAGAACATTCGGTTCGTTATACTTTTATAATCCTCTTCATTTAGAATCTTCTTTTCTAACAGTCTTTTCAATATAGCATGAATTTCATTGAAACTAGAATTATGTCCCTCTTTTATTGCCGATATTAAAATATTTAATCTATTTAGTAATTCTTGCGGATCATCTGGTAAGAATACAGTTGTTTCTGTTTTCTGTTTTTCAGATAAACCTTTTCCTACTTTAACTCCCGTTGATAATAAATTTTCTAATTGTTTATAACGTCTAAGAGATTTTACTGCACCAACTCTATCTAACATAGCTTTATATTTTATGAGATCTTCTACAGCATAATTATTTAAATCTGCTCCTCTTAAAAGATCAACAAAATTTCTATCTAAATTAAAAGGATATTTATCTGGTGAAAAAATTAAACCTCGAAAAGGTTGTGGAAATATTTCTTTCTGTCCGAGATAAAATCTAGGTATTGTTTTTCCTTCTATAAATGAAATAGAATGTTCAAATTGCATAGATTTTGGTAATTTCTTATTAATGTTTGATTCTAGTAATCCATAGTCATCTAATATAGTTTTGTGCTCTGGATCTGTTATATCAATTTGTTTATCATTATTTGTATGTTCTTTTTCAAGAGTTTTAAATGGTTTCATAGTTTTTTCAAAATCAGTTTTTACTTGCTCGGTTTGCTGCATTTTTTCAAACATATCAGATTGAATACCAGCTTATATCATTCTATGTTGAAGATGACTTTCTTTCATAGTATTTCTTTGTTTTATTAACTCTTCTAATTGTTTAATTCTTTTTTGATTATCAGTTCTAATTTTATCCATTTTTAAAATATAATATTTGAATTTTGTGGTAACATTGGAATACAACAAAAACATTTTACTGAACAAATTATTTTTTTATTCCTTTGTTGTCTGACATCTTTTCGTTTAAAGGTTTCTCGTTTTAAGTTTTGTTTAATAAAGTTTTGCTTAAATTTTCGCTTAAAGTTTTTAGCTCTTCTAAAAAAATTTTATCATTTTCTTTATTAGAAATTTTACCATCACTAAAAGTTTTACCATCACTCGAAATTTTGCCATCCTGTTTATTCTTATCATCAACTTTTTCTGACTGTAATTGAAATGATATTTGATTTACTTCATTAGCTATTTGATCAAATTTTTCAATCTCATCTAACGTAATAACATTATCATCACATACTCTTTGAAAGTAGTAATGCAATTTGTCATAGACTTCTTTAATATGTAAATGCTTAGTTTTTAATGATTTTCGTTTCTTAGTTATTAAAGATTTATCTAACATTGTAACAAGTGAAGTTGCAAAAACACCCGTACCTGTTAAAGCTGTAGCAACTACTGGAATTACTAAAACACCAGAAGATATAACAATAGTGAGAGCGCCTAAACTTATTGTTAAGAATATGCCAATTCCTTGTGTTACATTCTTAACTTTAGTCCATCTCTTTCTTAATTTTTTATAATGCTCTAATCTTAATAATAATTGAGATTCCTTATCTTTCATATAACGTACTCTATCTTTGTGTTTTTCTTTATTCATTTTTTCAATGTCCATTAAAGTGGAACTACGTTCATATGATAACGAAGGATATATTCTTGCGGTTTCTTCCACTTTTGTTTCTTCCATTTTTAAAGAAATATTTTTAGTCACATGATATATTTTAAAAACCTGAAAGATGGATAAAATTCATGAATTTGAGATTCTTAACTTTTATGATTTTTTCGGTGTCCTGGAACGGTCATGATTTAAGCGAGAAAATTGTAATTCACAAATTTTGAGATTCTTAACTTTTCTGATTTTCGGTGTCCTGGAACGGTCATGATTTTAAGGGTGAAAATTGTAATTCTCAAATTTGAGATTTTGAAAAATTTGAAAATTGGGTATTTTTAAAAACGCCCAAATTTATGAGTTTAGGTCTTCATAACCTGAAAAAGGGTTCAAATTCATGAATTTATGTCGTTTTTAAAAATGCCATTTTTTGAAAAAATGGTACTTTTTGAATGGACTAAATTCATGTATTTAGGTCTTAATAACCTGAAAAAGGGTTCAAATTCATGAATTTATGTCGTTTTTAAAGATACTATTTTTTGAATTTTATGGTGTCCTGGAACGGTCTTTTGCCCATTACTAATAACTCAAAAAACCAAGCTACATTTTTTTACTTTTTAAATCATTCACAAAAAGCACTAAGTATGACTAAAATGAGTTTTGACATAAATGCTCAATTTTGAGAGATTTTACCAACATAAGCTAGTCATCAACAAATCATTTAAAAACAATCGGCTGATTATGACTTAGTAAAGTAACTACTGTAAATTCTAATGAATGTGATCGATGTAGGTCACGTATTATCAACATCATTCATTAAATATCCAGGAGTCTATGCATTCTGCATTGTAAACACGATCTCCTGCTGCCAGCAAATTTCATATAGTGAAATTTATCCCAACATTTCAGAACTCTCAATGGTCTGCATCACTACCTCACACTAAAAATGCTTCCTCAACAGTGCCCGCTTGTGTTCAGTGAAACGGAAAACAAGTTAAAATACCTTAAATTTCACCAGAGGAGTGACTTCATACGTCAACTCTTCTTTCTCGGCAGTCCTATACACCTCTCAATAACAAGAAGGCTCAATCACCAGTTGTTAAAAAAAAATTAACCAATTTACCAGGGCCATTTTGAGCTCCGAAAACCCGGGGGTGCTGCACCCCTTTGACATTTTTTGATATTTCTCCGAAACATAAACAATAAGCACAACTCTAGTATTTTGAGACTTTTGGCTTCTGCGCATCTCTCATAACCATCGAAAAGAAGATAATTATATAAAAGTCGTTTTTGAGAATCGAGAATTTTTAGCAATTTCTAACTAGATTAGGCATTTTAACCAATTCAAATCACCAATAGACCATTGAAAAAGTGCATATCGACTTGTGATCAGCGTGTTCATTCATTAACGAATGCATCGATGAAATTATTATATGCGAGACTTCAACAAAGATTTCAATATGTACGAGTAATATTATTATAGGCAACGCTGTCACTTCAGATAGTGAACCTCAAGCACAAAATTTACAGATCTTCAAGTTTCATAACATTTCTGATGGATTAGTTTATGCAGATGTACATCCATTTTGTCTGCTCAATGTACAACTGAGATTCCGGCAGACTTTATAATTGACATATATTTTCAAAAATCTCTGTTTGAACTGTATTCATGAGCACTTTATTATCCCATTGCAATTAAACATGTTCCCAACATTGTCTAAAGGCGCATTCATTCGATAGCTGATCAAAACATCGTTTGTCAAAGCCATGTACCATCAATTTCGAACATATGCTAAAAATCAATGTTTTGAAAAGTGAAGTTCAAATTTTAAAGTGCTATAGGCCTAGGAAAGATGATCGAGTTGGCAAAAACTGAAAGCACCGGAGCGAGCATGCACCAAATGTGCTTTGCAGCACTTTTGGAACGATTGCATTATAGGAACAGCAAAATCAGATGGGGAACTCCAGTAGCCGCCCACCTCCAACTCCGCGTAAATTCGATTTAGTTCTGAGTCTTATGTTTCACATGCAAGTGAGCCTAAATTTGTGAATTTTTCTTGCAAAGTGCAACACTCAATGAAGGAGAAATTCGTAATAAGGTTAATCCAGGGGTAACGTTCGCTCGTTGTGCCACTTCTCCTCATTGTATCATTTTCAAACTAATCTCGTATTTAAACTCCTACTAATATCGATAGATTCTTTTGTACTTGATTGCCGGAAAGCAGTCTAAAAATTTAGTGCATGTACGTGTATATAAGTTCAATAATAATAACATCATAACACACTCCTGATTCTTTCCAAATGCAAGACTTAAAATGGGTAGTCAGAGACTCTTTCATGTAAGAGACTCTTCTTCGTTTATTTAATTTCATTGTTGTTAATTGCATTCACGACATGGCTTAAGATGCTTTGGTGGACAATCGATCCCCGCTAATTGCCTTAATGTCGGCGGTCACAATTGTGACGAGTTATTTATTCATTGATTATTATTGCCTTGACAACTGATGTGTGGTGGTGAGGGTTTGATCCTGCCAATTGACAGAGTCGCGTAAGTGGCTCGTAGCTCAGTTGGTTAGAGCACAGGTCTATTTAAACTTGGTCGTAGGTTCGAATCCTACCAGCCGCACATCTTTTGCATGGCAATTTGATCTATCGTTTATTTAATTTCATGTTGTTAATACAGTCAGATCTGTTTATTGATTAATATTTGTTAGATTTTTTCATTCGTCATCCAAAGCACTACTTTTCAAATCGCTGTCTGTTGAGCTTATGAATAGTGTTAACGCAAAACACAATACAATTTTGTTGAGAATCATACTACCGATGACATGACACATGAAAAAAAATTCGAGTGACTTTTGATATAAATACCAGAAACTGTAGTAGTTTTAGATACGATAAAATTCAATTCTTACCGCTTTGCTCTGTCTGTCTATCCCTTGACAGTCGAGTTCGCTTCTTTAACCGTCCATTATCGTAATTATTTAGATATTGATTAATTCATCTACAGATGGAGTGCAGGTAGTACAATGACATAACATTACGTCAAATTAAATTTGAAAATCAGGCGTCGCAAATCAAAATGGATTCACATCAGAACGTTCAGATTTCATGAAGCCTTCGTCATTATCATGATACATTAATTTCATATTCATGAGTGAATAATCCCATGCCTCAGTGTTATCGGCGGGGACGTAGTTAACAAAAGGAAAAAAGCAAAAATATAATCATGAATTATAACGTAATCGGAGAAGTACATCTCCCAATCATGACATCTAAAAAACAGAAATGGTGCTGTTAATAGTCCTGCATCGACACTCGTGATCAGACATGATTGCCAGAAGCAGCTACGTGACGTCTAGAAATGTAAGTAACAGTTGCATAGCACAGCAGGCACGTTGCTTCAAGACAGAGACCTTAAAACATCTCTGAAGTTGCAATTCGCATCTATTTATTGTTTAGCTATATGACACAGTACCGAGGGAGTACATCCCCTATATTCTCAGGAAAAGAAGTGTGCCTGAAACATACGTCCAGTTGATACAAGACATGCATAGTGACAGCAAGATAGTAAGATCAAAACACGGTGATACTGACCGCTTCAACGTCTCGGTAGGTCTATATCAAGGCTCTGCTATAAGCCCCTGCCTCTTTATCCTGCTGTTAGATGAGATATCAAAGTCGATCAGAGGGAATGGAGAAAATGACACACTGGAACTACCGTTTGCCGACGATCTGGTAATATCAGGAGACACAAAGGAGAAGGTCCAAGCGCGCCTGGAAAAATGGCGAGAAGCCCTCGAATCCCATGGTTTGCGACTCAGCAGAACTAAGACGATGTACCTCAGCACGAAAGAAAATGAGCGCATCCATCTACAAGGCACCGAAATCCCGACTGTTGATGCTTTTAAATACCTCGGTACTGTCTTGGATGACAAAGGCACATCAGGGAGGGACATGAAGGCGAAAACACAAGCAGGTTGGCAGAACTGGAGAGCTATGTCTGGTGTCCTGTGCGACAAAAAGATGCCTCTATGACTCAAGGGCAAGGTTTTCCACACAGTGGTCCGACCCGCAATGCTGTACCATGCTGAGCTCTGGGCCCCGAAGAACGCTGACCTTAATGCGATGGAGGTATCAGAGATGAGGATGCTGAGGTGGTCAATGGGGAAGACAAAGAATGATAGAATAAGAAACGATAAGATCCGTCGTATGCCTAAAGTACCCCCAATAAGCAAAGAAATTGAGACTCGCCGATGGAGATGGTTCGGACATCTGCTCAGAAGACCAGATGATAACATCTGCAAAACAGCATGGAAACAAAAACCTGTCGACAGAAGAAAGGGAAGACCGAGAGCAAGCTGGAGAACTGTGATAAAGAGTGGAATGAAGGTCAGATCGATAACCGAAGACATGGCCTCCGACCGAACCATGTGGAAGCAGCGGACTGAGGGGCCACCCCGTGCTACCCGATCATCCGGGAGGCTGAAACTGGATCGAGCCCGGCCAAGGTGAGCAAGGTGAGCTATGCTACTGTCCGTGCTCGTCTGGCATGCCGTACATGGATGGCATTCTGCACATCTAAATTGTTGGCTGCGCGATGATCAAATGGTGTTGAAAAATCCTTAAGACGCCGGCACATAATACTTCAAGCAGTAATTCAGTGAACGTGTTGCGACGAGCACATGACCTATTATGACTTATAGATTGACAAATTATGAATTATCTGAGCGTGCTTTCATGATCGTTGCCAATCGTCCATCGCAATAACTAGCCTATAGCTACATGCTATTTACAAATCAAACATCGCTGAAATGTAAAGTGAAAAGTTGGAGATAATTTTTCAAGCATTGATAGATGCCGACCATGAGAGCGTATGTATGAGGCAATTCCTCATTTTGCAAGTCACTTGTTTGTCATACTACTATCATTTAATTACTGATACATGGTCTAATATGATTAGAAACCAACAACGATGAGAATGATGATTCCCACAAGCACCAGATCCTCTCAGACTATTAAACGAATTTATGTTAAAAAGAATAAAAATAAAACGAATAAATATTAAAAGAATTTATTAGGAGGATGCATCAGGATCGGATCCATTATCAACACCTTTTGGGAAGTAAAGATAAATTGAAAAGCGCATTCACACCAAAAATTGCAAAAAAACTCCCACAAGTTTTTTTACACAAAAAACTTGCATGAAAGCAATGGACATAATGATTTATGTGAATCTATGAACATGAAACAATGCCATAATCTAGCGAGAAAGGATTTGAAGGCAAAACCAGCGTAATAGGTGGAGTGTGAAAATATTTACCATACCAAAGAATCAAAGGGGTTACGTACAAATAAAGGCTGCAAAAGATAAGAATGATGAATGACAAAAAGAATGCGGACGCAGTGGGTATGAGAAACGGGGTAGAAAATGAATTGAGATAATGATCCGCCGTTGTAGGCAATCTAGAAAAATGATGTGTTAGGACTAGAATTGTTGCAAGAGGCTCTCACGGAATTGATCACGTGTCGGTTTGCTCCGAAAAAGTACTGATGTGCCACATGAATTCAAGGTGAAAAGATATGAAACTGGTGGCTATCAGAATGAAACAGGACGCTATTATAACAGATTACCTACTTGAGGCGCTACAACCAAGCAGGACACACCTTATAGTTTCAATGCAAAAAGTTGAATTTCAGCTTTCAGCTCAGTACTGATTTAATTCAACATTGCAAATTTCTATAAATTAAGGTATTTCAACTTTTAATTATCATTAGGGGCTTAATGCTGCCGTCAGCTACAAAGCACAAATACTAACCTGAAAATTTGTGCTTGCGTCTATTGCAATTATCTGCAATGTCAGTAGGCCTGCTATAATTGAGTCATTCTTACTTGGTATTTTTCCTATCTTATCAATGTACATTCAAAGTATTTTCGCATCTAAACTGGTGGCCTATGTGTGACAAAAAACAAATCCTGAAAATATGCTGCATGGATGAGGGATTGCAATTAGGCTAAAAAAATGAGGCTAATAATCAAAAATGGGCTATGCAGCTATATACTGCGTCGCAAAATTTTCAAATGTTACATAGGCCTAACCTGTGTAGCAACCTTTCAGGTAGTTTCATTGGAGACATTCCATGATTTCTCCTATACCTTTTGAAGTTTGAAATGCGTCCTGGACTGCTTATTCAGAAATGCAATCTTGCAGTTAATTTGTGTGAACTGTGCTATGACTGACTTTTTTATGAAGGTTGCCTTACTGATATTACATTACAAAGGTTTTCGTATCTGCATGAAAGTAGGCTTACGTTTACATTTAGGTCCAATTTCAACAGATGCGAGACCCTTGCAAAGAACCGTGAAAAGTGAGTGCTGTCAAGCAGCTTCAGACACAATTCAGGGTTATAAGGTGTTATAAATCTTGAGGAGACATCGGAAGAACTATCTCAAATGAAAACATTTCAAAAGTACGCACCACACGAAGAGCCATAGTGTACACAAAAGGTACAATGTAGACTTGCAGAACAGGCCTGAGCAATATTTTAAAGTCGAGATGTTTGACCTACATAACGGTCTATTATAACTTGCAATTATCCTTCTATGACTATGAGGAAGAACGGCATATGTCAACCCCGGAAGGAACAAGATTACTCAATTGCTTTCTTTCCAAGCTGCAATTCATTTGGTTCATGGATATCATTAAAAATATAAGCTCGGAAGAAATTGGCTAGGATTAAAGAAATATAGCAATTGCAGACTTTTTCTAGGTTTTGCAGGGTCTTTCAGAATTTTTCAACATTCAATCAGCAAATAATGAACATATGCAAAAACCCTTCCGTAACTTTTTATGAATTGACATAGTGAAGCCACATGAAAAGTTTGAACCGCCATTTATTATCTATTTTAATGCCACGACCTAAAAATGCTTCACCTTCTTAGCAGGGTCTCCTGGACCCTGTTACGGAATCCGTCAAGTTCTCTGTAAGATTCGCGCTCCCTTGGAATATATATTGATGTGTGAATGTTGCTAAGCACTCCATGATCAGCTGTGTGTCTGATAAATGAAACTGCGCTGACGTTTCTTATAACGATCGAGCCTGTGTTCTCAGTTGAACGTCAATTAGGAGCAGGCCGAAATGAGACAATGCCGGGTGACGAATTCCCGCGACACTGAAGCAGTTAACTGCGTAGATGACATGGTTAACATCAGACGAAGAAACGGACCGAATCGGTGTGCATGTAGATAGAAGATCCAATATGAGGATTATATCCCTGTACTTGATGCTTGTATTACATATGATGTAGGTGCTCATCTGATACCTGGCTATGAGTACGAAGACCCGATCAGTGGAAAGGAAAATTTTTATTGGAGATGCCACTATCAGGAATTATGCAGACGTTTTCGAAAGAAGAAGAATGCTGTGGTGTCAAAAACCACGGTATCTGAAGGTCTTTATACACGTGGTAGGTCTACAAAATGAGAAACCTGCAAACAGAAAAGTAGTAGGCCTAGGCCTAATTTACCGCATATTTTCGTTTCGTTTTGGAATAAAGAAACCATAGATCCATCCAATGTCCCTGCTCAGGGGAAAAGGCAACACAATTAAGCCGATCGCACGATGAGTACATACAATAGCATATGTTTAGGATGTTGTGGACAAATACTTCCGAGACCACAAAATCTGCAAGCCAAAAACCAGACGATGGCCTATATGAATGAAGTAGGAGCATAATTTAAAATTTGGGCCATCCTAGAGCAGATCACATGAATAACATTATCGCTGCCTCAAAGAATTCGTGTAGCATCTACCAATTTTTGGAAGCCGAAATACAGACTAAACATCTGTAATTCGCGGCGAAACTTCATACAGACAAGGAATATGTCTTCAACTCCATAATGCGATTATGCACGCATTAGCCTGACCAATACACATACAGATCTCAGGAGAAGACAGAAAAATGAATTCTCTTTGTCCCTATGTGTCTTAATTAACCACAGCAGTGCCTATGAACATCGTTCACACTCAATGCACGCAATGATTATGATTGAATTCAGATTACTGTTTGACATAGCCTCCAGAATATAATAGGCCTACATGTGTAGACCAGTTTTTTTGCGGCTCTAGTCCAGCATTCTATCAGTTCCCGACGCAGTTAGTGCTCTCTTTATAGAGCAAGATTTTACTTCGTTTTTCTTCTTCAGCAAAATGGGATCATATTCTAGTAGCACAGTAGGCTAAATTGTGCTAAGGTGCAAGTAGCATTATGAGGTGCACACGCTAGAACACAAATATTCTTAATCTATGCATTTTGTATGTTTTGCTATTATGCTTTCGGCATAACGGTTTTGTTGCATTCATAGAACGCGACTTAATTGGCATCATCTTACTAAATTTTTGCCATTAAAGTGTTGATATTGATATGCTAGACTATACATCAACCCTGCTAATAACATGCACACGGCAGACATAAATGGGAGCTCTATACGGCACTCTAAGTGTGTCATGGATGATTTTCAGTTATCAGAATCACGTTTCTGAGCATTAGTGTGCTTTGCAATTTGTGATTATATGAAATTGAGTCGATTGCTTTGCATCAAAAAGTGATGAAAACACATTGGAGCAATGGGGGTCCAGGAGACCCTGCTTGACAGGTGGAGCAAAATTTTTTCTAGGGCAGGACATCCGTTAATGCGCCGTTCACAAAACAGGCAAATAACTAGAAATAAGCTGCAGCAGATCAGTTATTAAAACTTAGCTGATCATAGCCACGATATTGAACAAGAAATGCATAATCACCGTCTATACAGCGCTTAGACTAAAAATTGAGGCGCATAGTCTGATAGTTAGCCACTTTTCAAAATTAATTGCCATCTTTTTTCAAAATCTTTTCAATTTAGCCACAAAGTAATTCCACAATACAAGTATTCTTCGTCAATTTGGCGTCAAGCTACACGTCAGCTTATGTAAATAAAAACTAGAAACTTTCCTGCTGATTCAACATTTATGCGGTATTCAAATTCTTGGCATGTCTCAAAAGTTCCTGCACTTGGCATGTTTCAACGATCTATGCTTATGCTAATTTAGATCCTAATAGTAAAGTTCTGACTGATCTATTTGCAACTACATCAATACGATCTTTGTATAGAACGTAGAGTTATGATCGGAGATAACGCTTATCACTATCTAAATTGGTTTTGTTTTATTAAAAATGATTTAAAGATTCTGTCAGTTAAAATTAAGAAAGAGTCGATGTCATTTGAAGCCATGCATATTCTCAGATATCCTAAATCAATATCCCCAACATCAGTCAACAGGTGACCCAAATAGACTGATAAGAAGCAGAGCCTTCAAATCGATTAGTTATGTGAAATAATTTGCAACTCAACTAATTACATTCTAAAACTTCCTTTTTGTACAACAATCTTCAGACATACGTTTTCTCAGAATAGCTTTCTATATTCTCATCATTGGTAAAACTTGATATCAAGTTTGACATATGGCAGAGGAATGCATGCACCAATTAAGAGTGGATAGGCAATAAGTATTCTAAACATTCTGTAGGCAGAGTTATTGAAAAAAACAAATGTTTTTGAAATACCTGTCACTAACTTGACTAAAATAGACCAACAAATGAAAAGGCCGAGGCTCAATCAGTCAGGAAAACCCCAACATATCCAAGTCGCTTAAAGAGACAATTCTACATGAAAAAGAAAAAGGAACATCTGCGTTCTAGTGATATTTAATTTCAAGTCACATAAAAAAGTAAATCTGAATGCTCAAACATACGTCTCGTATTGCAGCAATCTCAAGTTCGGTGAGCTTCCATTCGTGGCCTAGAAAGATGGCATTGATTTCGAAGATCAAGTTACATACAGAATTTGTACCAACCATCGGCGGGTTTACGTCAGTAAGAGAATTTCAAGCTGCTTGAAAAGTTTTCAGTTATCAACTTCAGATAGAAAAAATTTACTCATGTGGCTACTGAGTTTTCTCTATAGAAGTAGTACTTTTTATCATAGATTTTAGTTTATAGAGTAAATTTTAATGAAAGATATAAGTAGCTTGGAATTTTCTTTCACATCACCTTTGCAAATTGAATATCCGATTTTGTGTTCACATGAGAAGTGTTCACTCTTCTTTTACAAAAATATAGTAGATAAGACACCATCTTCTGATTGATATGTTTTTCGCTTAGAACGACAAAGGCGCTAAGGTACTCGGGTATTTTGAAAATTCTGAAAAAATGCGGAAGGACGGTGAGATTCTGTGTTGAGAATATCAAACGAAGGCAAATTTCCAATTTTACGTATCACCGTTGTGCGAATGGCACCGCAATCTTAATATACCGGCTTGGAAAGTGACCTCGGGCATTGATATCTCCCAGACAATGGAGGTGAAATACTGAGCTAACAATTTCAATAACATCACCACAATATCACTTATCATCAATCCTGCGGTTCACTAACAAAGCTCTTCGGCCATCTCGTAAAGGAATTGTATATCGAAGCTGCTGGTATCGACGCTCTTTGACCGAGAAGTTTTGTTCTATCACAATAGCGATTTTCGCCCACTGAAAAGAAATGTATGATGATAATAATGAAAAACATGACTGTCAGATTCATTTTATTTCAGAAACTGGTGATCAGTCAAGTCAAGTCGTTCATCGTCTGTGACAGGAGAATGCACATAATTCAATAAAAAGAGTCCATATGCAAATTGGAAAGTGAACTACATTCCATGGTCCTATTTTCGATTCAAGTTTCGGGTTGGACAGAGAATTATAAACAATATACGTAATTGAGTCTCACATACTTTGATCCTAATTCGGTGAAAGATAGAGATGTACAGATAGAGGTGTAAAAATAGTGAAAGATAAAGAAACAACAAAGCAATACGTGTTCAGACGCACACTTTGGATGATCGTAAAGACCCATCTTTCTACTTCAATGTTTTTAGAATTTGGAAGAAGCCAAGCAAATTGATCAAATTTGTAATTGCCAATCAGGTCATATTTACTCATTTACTACCTGATGATAGCTAGTGATAGTAGCAGAAATACATTGAATTGATTGGCAATTACAAATTTTATCAAATTACTTGACTCAGCAGTAGCACGAGCATTCAAAAATAAGCTTCAAAAATGCTCATCAAACAAGTTGTGTTTGACTTACAGTGCGTGTTCGTGACATTAATAGCCAGTTATTGATGAATTTCAATTCATGGTGCAATTGGAAGTGTGACAAGAGTCCATCAATATTTACTTATCAAACTTTGTAATTTCTTACCCGTCGGAATCACGATTTTTGTTGCATATGGATTATGTGTTGCTAAGTTCATGAAACGTCTCGGAAAACACTAAAAACATCAACAGGAAAAGAATAAATCATAAATCAATAAATGAACCTTGTTTATACTTGGAAGCACATTAAGCACGGAGACCTTCTTCCATGACACCAAGTTGCTATTGTTTTCTTTAGAGTTGTCAGAATAAGCAGCATCTCATCAAGGGATCAGCACTACGGTGCGAGTCAGAGATCTAAATTACACTTCAAACTGCATCATGAAGAGGCTTTACTTGATCACATCTTGACAGGCTGTAGTAAGCGACTCAATTGGTGATACTGCTTTGTCTTGTTCCTCTTTCACTGTTTATTTTCACTTTCCCTTTTTCCATGGGTCTCAAGAATAGCAAGTTACTTATCTTCCTGACTTGAAATAAAAGTTTTAGATTTCATAATTTTATTGGATTGTGTATAAAGTTTCGCGTTTTATCAACTGCAACTTTTTGGGTTTTAGTGAAAACCTGTTGTATTCTAATCAAAAACGTTAAATTATGACATTCATTAATGTGAAGGAACCATCCCATTTGTATGTAAGCTCTGCTGACTTGACTACTGACTGATGGCTAGTTTTCGGAACAAGAGAATGCGTGACTCATAAATAGTTCACGAGATTCGGATTCGATGATTATGCCAGTATTTACCTGCCTCAACCATTCCTGTTGTGTTTCATTCACTTGAGTATACGTGTTCGCCATCATTGCTATCAGCATGTTGACTAGAAGAAGAGCCCCAAGAATCATGAACACGACGAATAAACCCTGAAAGAAAAATCTTCATTGAATTCTGCAACTGATATTTTTAAGTGCACTCGCATAATATTCAAATGCGTAATCCGGTTCATAATCAGTAGCGGCGCGAAAAATGTTACATGCACATATTCTCTATTCATGCGATGTCGCGATAAATTGAAGGCATAGGTTAATTCGATGAATATGCCGAGACATTAATATTGAGGAACTAAATGCCTGCCTAATTGACGAAATCAAATCTAAAGAAGTGGAGACTCAATATTTTTTCCATGGCCACGACTGTCTGAGTGGATTACAAAAAGAATACAATGCATGCAATGTTCCAGGCAATGAAATATGAAATGAACGAAGTTTAATACGTTATGATTAACTGTAACAGATTCATTCACATACTGGTGCAGATGAAAAAAATCTAAAAAATCGCTGTTTAAACAGATTCTACATTGTTAAAAACACACTTATATTATTAGTGCATCTATGAACACGATGATTTTACAAATGCTTGTAATCTTGTAAGCACGAGAATAATACTCATTGATGAAATGTAATGCAATCGTAGAGATTATGTATTCTGTTTGGTCGGACCTACAACTGGATTGTCCTGATTTCTAGCATTTCTTCCAATATCTTCAAGTGAAGTGACAGATTCTGAGAAATTCACTTACCTTCCCTAAATCGGCGTGTTTGGAACAATCGAACTGCTCATAGATGTCAGCGAATTCGCCTAAAGACATTATAAACATTCCCATTAATGATTCAAGTGGATCATGGAAGATCGAATATTCAACATCCCGGAACACGATAAACATAGCTGAAATTAAAACAAAAGTTTCACTATTAAATTAACAAACCTGTGTTCATCAATTCATCCATTTCAAATATTTGCGGACTTACAGGAAAGAAATAGTAGCAAAAATAATAATATTCTCTTTATTGGTATACATTTGGATGCATTATGAGCAGCACAACATGAATTACAAAAATGACAGATCAAATGAATTCAAAAGAAATAAGTATTTACAAAATCTAACAAAGGAGTTACCAAATCGCTTCATCTTCGCCATGTTAGCTTCTTCAAAGTCAATAAGTTCTGAGGTGAGGATGTAAGAGTCGAAAAGAACTGTCAGTAGGTGATTATCGTTGCGCACTATCTCGAACAAACTTCTACACCTTGCTTCGCCAACAGTGCATCTCAGTTCGTCAAAAAGCCTTGAAGTAACCCTTCACCAAGTATTTCCACCTTCAAGAAATATTCACATGGCGCAAGAATTAGCTGCGATCGGTTCCAGGTTGAGGCTGCGCTTTGTGGTGAATTTTATGATTGAGCACCTCATGATGTTGAGTGAAAGATCAGTGACTTGGGACCACTTCAAGAATATTATTCATCTGAAGTTGAAGGGAATCGTCTTCGTCGTTGTGCATGAAGTGTGATCACAGAATCTGTGAGTGTGATAGTGTGACGTCGTCAGCGTACTTTAAGATCTTTGCATTGCTACACTTGGCTGGAGGGACGGGACGGATAGGCAGAATAGTGAGGGACCAATTGAACTTTCTTTCAATTGAATTCCACTCACAACTTGGTGCCATTCAGATGACCTTGAGCCAGCGGATGCACGTTGAAGGCGATCTTTCAAAGAGCTTGAGATCCAAACAAATGCCTCCTTTGGAAGTTGAAAAGCGGACACTGCGTCAGTAATTGTTCCATGAGGCAATAGATGAGGTATAAGAACTCAAACTGATCCAAAAGAGACATGCAAAAACCCTTCGATGTAGTGATACAGTAACCTCAACGTACTGGTCGTGCTTCTTCCAGAGCAAGGGGTGCAGGCCTTCACTGAGGATGAGAGGTTTAGATAAAAGACAAGACGACGAGAGTTCAGTTACGTAGTGGTCCAACCAGTCAACAGTTGCTGTGTTGAAGCGGAAAAGTCGTTGAAGTCACTCACGGCAAAATTGTTGCTGGTCAACGCCTTTACCACTATGTCTTCTGCTAATGAAGTTGATAGCTTTCAAACCATCTTTCAAGGACATATTCCTCAGAGAATTGACGCAGTGCCATCTCAGCAAAAGTGGTCATACCGGGCTTGGTAACCTTTCGAGCACGCAATTTTCGAGTGGAGATGGAAGGCACGACACCGGGTTTCCAGAAAATTGCAGCGTGGTCTGAACTTCAAAATGGTGGCAATATGGAGGCATCATATTATCAATACAAAGACTCAGCAAAGTAAATAAGCAGGGTTATCATGAGCATTGGAAGTATGCGACTGGAGGGAAAACTATTGATAACTTGAACTTCTACTGGTCGCTAAGTTAAATTAATTGCAAAGTATTTCTCGCTCTTCAACTTTCATATCATTTCAAATTTCAAAAAATCATATTAACCCCTTAATTCGATATGCAGGTTGAAAACAAGGAGCAAAAATCTCATTCTGAAGCGGAAAATAAAATGTTGCATTAATAGACTATCAGGATAGCGGATAACAATCTTAAAAAATTGTCATCTCAAGGAGAAAATCACAATTTAACGAACGTTTTCGCTTTTTGAAATGGAATTCTGTGTACAAAATGCAGTGATGGCATGCGTTCTCCATCGAAAACATGCGATTCGATAACGCTCCAAATGTTGACGGATGTCTTGTTCCTCACATAACAAGCGCAGCATCTTTAGCCTGGTCATATCCATCTGTTGCACTGAGCCTTCTTAATTTCCCGTGTCTCTTCTGCAAACTTCAAGGTTGGCCTCTGCGTTCATTTAAACAATTCTATTCTTCTTTATTTGTGATGCTCTGTCACGGAATACTTCTCGAGCATTCCTTCTATTTTGCCTACTTCAGCTACTCGATCTGCATTTCGCACTATTTGACAAACTCTGTAGAATCTTAAAAATGCATAGATGCAGGTCTAGAACCTATAAATCATTGAAACATAACATAAATTAATCCATTTTACAGCAAGTTTTAGAAAAATATTTTTACATTCCTTGCTGCTAAATATAAGCTCTGTATTGATGGCAATCAACATATCGTGAGAAATTGTTATGATTGAAAGTTCTTCTCACCTTGAGAAAATCCGACGAGTATTACTATATAAATTACGAAAAATCGCAACAGATCTCCCTTTATCATGTTGAAAACCATCACCACGAATGGTCCTATCATGTTGAAGGCACTGCGGGGAAAAAAGAGATTCACGTAAAGGTTATGGAAAAATGACAAAAACTCAGTAGCAGAATTACTGCAGAAATCATACATTTACCTGATAAAAAGCCACTACAAACTTTAATGGCAAGTAACAAGGCAAAACCAATTTTTACAAAATTAAATTCGAAATTATTTTTCAAGGTCTTTGAATCGAATCAGCCTACCGCCATCAGGGAATGACAATTCAAAAAAAATGCAAAAATGTAATTTCACAAATATACAGTATATCATCATACAAAACTGCTGTGGGCCTCAATAAAAACTAAAAAATCCTATTTCCGTATGATTCGCAAAACCTGCAACTATGCATGTAATATGTTATACTAGATATCATACTAAAAATAGGTAATAATAATAATAATAAGCGTTAATTTTTTCATGAATGGAAATCGAAAGTTTACAGAATCATTGGTCATAACAAAAAAGTAACGAAAGTTCATAAAAGGTCATAAAAGTTACGATAGCTAAAAGGAAGAGGTTTCCTTCTACAATCAACGAGACACACCAGAATTATAAAGTTTACATCCACAAATTACAAATGAATTGCTTCGGCGAGAAGAATGGATCTCGGGCATAATGAAGCGGCCCGATTTTGATATATTAGGCAGCAGCTTGTTCAGGATGTGATCAACCTGTAATCAAACTGATCAACAGGATGTAATGACTGTATATATAAGATAAGCAAGATTTAACTCGAAAGAAAGTCTGCATTGATTCCGGGCCTGTTTCGTGTGGTTGGTGAAAAGCTACTCATGGGAGTTGATCTCCATGAGTAGCCTGTCAAAGCTAGATACCTAGACAAGTATCCAGAAATCATGCCAAGCCGATTAAGTCACTCCTTTATCATTGAATGACTTAAATTGATCCTAGAAAATAGCTATTTTTCATTTGAAAATGATTTTTATATTCAAAACTCCGTGACTGCAATGGGCAACAGGGTAGCACCCACATGCACCAAAAAAATGTATTCAATAATTCAAAACCCTTTTCTTCATACATCTGAATTAATTATCGATTCGTGGAAAAGGTTTCTCGATCATTGTTGGATCATCTGCGATGATAAGTACGGAAAAAATATAATTATTCAAAAGTAAAGTATACAGACTAGATTCATCTATCAAATTTACCCATGAATTGAACATGGAATCTTTGAATTTTCTTGACGTGATGGTCGCTAAAAATATAGTTAGAAAATTGATAAGCGCGGACATATACAGAAAGCAAACTGACACAATGGGCTATGTTGCCTTCCAATTCGTTCATCCCTTTGTTATCAAAAACACTCCTTGCAACTTAGTACTCCGCATAAAGATTGTCGTGACAAATGATGATACAACAACTAATCGCTACAATGAATTAAAAACACGTCTGCTGAATTTAAATTATCATTTTCACTAATTAATGATGCGATGTATGTAAAACTATCTAAGCCCGAAGATAATCCTTACCTTGTGATTGAAATTAAATGTTCATCAACAATGAATATGAAAATAGCATCAACAAATCTTGAGTCTACCCAAGCTACTACAAATCAAATCTCAGGTCAAGACATTTTTCCCAATGAAAGACGGTTGTTTCGCTTGCCCACATGGATGCAATGTTTTTCAAATATCGCATTTACTGATGTACCCATCACTTGAAGTTCACTTGCATTTTGATGTTGAAGTAGGATTTCAATTTAGGTTAGTGAGAATTGATTACGCACGTGCTTATAAGTGCAAAAATTCTTAAAATCTGAGCCTGTTTCTATCCATTCACACTGTCTGTCCTTGACACTGGACTCACTCCAAAGAAGCAAATTGTTTATTTGGTAGTTGCTGTTTATTGTCTGTTTGAGACAAAATTTTGTATATATGTTCGATTAACTTTTGAACTTAGAAAAACTTTCACTTGCTGAAAACAGAAAGCTCACAAATCCATAAAATTGTGCTCATGTCAGACTTGCTCATTTGTATGTGGCGACTTTCAGCTATGGAGTGCTCAATTATCAAATAAAAATGCTTGCCTCCAAACATTCCATAAATTTCAATGGTGGAGCAATGCCTATTTACACATCTTTAAGTAGGTGGTCCATGGAAATAGCGGAGAATCAATAGCAGCCCTTTATAAAGTCGAAAAATGTTTTTAACTTCATTTTTGTGTTTAATGGTTATTTCACGTCAAACCTAAGTTATGTATATTAATAATCATATATGTGCGATAAACTACTGTGAAGTAGGAATTTACAGTACGTTCTTCACAACTCCTATCGTTTCTATCGTGATTAATACACTAATACAGGTTTTGATTTTCTCACTCGTTATTTGTTGTACTCGTAAAGAAAACAGGATCGGTTTCCGCTCAGCGACACTTCCTAGAATGGAAGAAAATAATACGCCGTTTCATAAGTACTGAGAACTCACATGCATCTCAGCGAAATTTCATTCAATTCTCTAGAAATTTTAATTACTGATACTCTAGTTCAAGTGTGACTGAAGAACGAAAGAATTTTGAGTCATAGATATCTGAACACCGTTTCAAAGCTATCCATTTATGCATTAGTTAAGTTGTTAAGAAATGCTTTTCACTCTTGTCATGTACATGCATATTATCAGCAGATACCCTTTACATAAATTTCCTTTGAAATCGAATTCAAATTATTGTTCTGCGGACAAGTTTTCAATACATAGGATCTTTATTAGTGGTGATAATTACAATTCGTTGCAGGTGGGAATTTTGATACTTTATGGGTAGCTGTGAAACAGTGTTTAGATATTTATGATTTAAAATTCCTTCGTTAAAATTTCTTGAGAATTGAATGAAATTTCGCGGAGACGCAAACTTCTTATGAAGCAGCGTATTATAACCTGTACGTAAGGTTTGAATTTTCACTTGAATAAATTTGAATTTTTTAGCCGAATGCAGACGGTGTTGCCAAGATTGAGTGTTTCGAATGCTAAACGAAATTAATAAAATTTAGATAATCTAGAGGTAAACAGTTAATGAGCTCCATTGCGTCTCATGATGCCGATGCTGAGTCATCAAAATAAAGGGGGACTTGCAAATACTCGAATGGCAATGATAACACAATAACAAAAAACATTATCACTGAGTGTCTGTGACAACGCAATAAAATTTTCGACAATATCTTAGAATTGCAATTCCTCTTTCATGCCGAACATAAGTACTTTATTTTAGGGGGTGCACCCATTAGTAGTTTTGCTTAGTGTTTATTCGATGGAAGGTGACCGATTAACCCATTTCTGATGTCGAGGTCTCCGATGCGACGAAAGTACCGATTTAGTTAAGCGTAGGCTAATGACAGTTAAGTACAGCATAAGGAAGTAAGAAAGGTCCTGAAGTTTCCATGCAAAATAATGTTGTGATGACAGTCTTGTCATACGTAGGGTTGATTTTGAATTTATTACTTTTGACTAGTTTCTAGTAGGCTACATAAAGTATTACTCGCATCGATAATTACCATTACTGAAATAATGGACACGCGGAAGAATTATAGACTAATCGATCCATTTTCAAACCAACGATGGCATGAATGGATAGAATAGAACCCACTCCTGTTATCACGTCTTGGGAGTTGAAGTGACTCGAAATTACTTACTATAGGACTCCGCATAGTAAATGATAATTCCATCTGTTATTTACGAAAATAAATGCATAGGCTGACATCCGGTAGCTGGGATTTGAACCCAGGTACCCCAGTTGTACTAGTGAGCTCTCCATCACAAAGCTGAATAACAGCTCGTCAGAAGCAAATCGAATGATTGTGTGCCCCAGCCAATCAGAGGCAAGACTGTGACATGGCTCAGGATTTCCAAGAATTTGGAGATGCAGAGAAATGCCTCTTCCAGAGTGGAAACCCAGCCCGATCCTGCATTTTTGGGAACACGGTCGGGTCGCTTCTCTTTCAGATAGCTTAAACGTCGCCCCAAACTTGACATGCCTTATATAGCGTGTATATACATGTATATGCCCTATATTACCTTGATGCACAAACTTGTTTTATTAGCTAGGTCAATCGTGACGAACGTTGATAATACTAGACAACGATGGCTAGGATATGAGCTTCCCCGACTAACACACAATATTCTCTATAGCAAGGATTCTATTGATGGATTCAAAGACTAACGTGTTGTGTGCAGAACACGTCATGAGAAATGATTTTTTTTCGAGATATGATAATCTTATTGGTGTGATAAGTTATTGATAACATGAGAACAGGGTCGCCACTTCATAAAGACAAAATTACAGGCATAAATTAGTTGTTAAAGCAATCCAACGGGGCTAAAGCCTTTGTAAGCTTTACAATAAACCTTGTGTATATCACGAAAATTACGATAAGCCAGATTTTCTCCCGAAATGAAAACACTGCGATAAAATTGAAGTGAGGAGCCACCCGCTGATCAAATCTAGAAAAACCAATTCAAAAAACCCTGCATCTATCTTAATACTCTCCCAGAATAACACACTGTTAGAGATTTAGACAGTTAACATTTTTGTTCTGTTCATGGCCCTTTCCGCTAAAGCTACGTAAAAATTTTGGTATCTTTGGTAGAGTACTTTTGGTACTTTTGGTACTTTTGGTATCTTTGGTTCGGCGGTGCAGTCGAAAAATACCTGTAGATTCTTCATTAGAGCCTAATTTCGAAGTGTTTAATGAAAGAATGGGTTGCTGGACGGTAAGCTGTGCCAAGGAAATTTTGCGTTATATCCTTTCCGGTTTTATTAATGGGAAGGAAAACTGATGTACTTTTGTGCATCTCGGATGTAGCAGGAACCTGTATGTCCAATGACCTACATTTAATACAAGCATGAGGCAGGACAAGACAAAAATATAGACGAACATCCTAGACCTATATGAATCATTTTAGATTTACGGTCGCAATAAGTAAGTTTATAGGATAATCGACTTCCAATTTCGGATTGATGATGTGCCATAATAAAACACTAAGTGCTACTGCGCGTGTAATCGCACGATTGACCTTATCTGATTGCTCCTATCTGATAAAAAATGATATTCAAATCTTCAAACTAAAGATGTGCAAAGCCGACCACGCAAAGTCAGCAGTTAGGCGAGGTTACAGTCAGAAAATATCGCAAAAATTCTCAGAGCCGCTTTTTTTAGCCAATAAGATCTGTGAGACAAGTGCTTTAAACATTTCTGTCTGCATTGGAAATTTCACCCAACTTTCTAGAGTTCATGTTTCAGTATTGTTGTCTCACGAAATCTGCTTGCATGCGCGCTGCAGACTATACACTCACACAGAAAACGTGACCAGATTTTCATAAAGATTCGATCCACACACTCGCTCTGTTTGTGATGCGACCCATTCATATTCGCAGCTAATAGAATGTGACATGTGAGAGCTACATGTATATTAAGAAATCAGTCGACTCTTTGTGATCGAGTCCCATTGGATGAACGACTTCGATGTATTCCTCTTACAAACCGGTTCAAGATGTCAGACAGTCGTACTACGGCTATGCACTCACAGCACCTACAGGACGCAACTCCCCTATCGTGGTTTACTATTAGTATTACTCTATTAGTATTATTACAATTGAAACACATAATATTTTGATTCATGAGATTGAGATCAGAATTTTCAATTCTGCTAAAATAAATTTGAGTTTCGAGTGCAAAGCTTTGACGGCTCAATCTTTTTATATACAGAACCTGCTTTGGAGCTTAAACGTCATTACTCCTCCTTTGAGGTATTGGAAGATGCTGAATTTGTCTGACTTTCTGGAGCGCTATGACACTTTTGAACCGGATGTCTTCATGTCGACTTCCAGTAACAGTTTCGAAGATCAACCACTGGACTGCGAGATCGCTAAACCAAGCACTTAGTCATTGTACTACTGAAACTCAAATCATGACATTTAGTACGATCACCTTTACGTCAACGATGACGTATCACCTGCAAGTTAAGAAAGCAGTTGAGTGACAACTGCTACTCACCGAAAAAAGAAGAGGAAGTACGGAGCGGTGAAAAGGACCGCGATGATACCAATCACATCTTCGTATGATGGCTGACACGCTGCACGGCCAGGAACCATCAACAACACCAGGAAGCACGACGTAAGGTGAATACACCGAGTTGGAACACTCATCTGAAAATTCAATTTAACTGGCAATTAAACAATTTAAGATATTTTGAGCTAGTCATATGTCTTTCAAGTATTTAATCATCTGGCAATACAATCTATTTCACACACCTGCAAACCTCATGACGACATGAAATCGTAAATCATCGTAAAACACTCAAATATACATTTCTAGTGATAAATGTCATGAATGATATATGGTAAGTGGTAGGCTAGGTCGGTAGGTTTAACTTAAGGTTGACCAGTTCAGTTCTCCTTTGCTTCTTTATGCCTATCCGGAAAAAAATAAGCCAATTGATACTTACTTGAGCATCTTTGCTGCCCAACCTATTAGGTTTGCTAAAATTTCTTCAAATACATCCGCCTTCATATCTGCAGCTAACGGTATTTTCAATGCTTTCTAGAATAGGAGTTATAAAGTTAATCGACTTGTGAATCATTCCCTACTCAAAAATAGGTTTCTCGTCTACAAGTTTGGCTTTTTAACCTCGCAAATGCTTTCCAGCTGTCTGCTGAAATGTATAGCTGACTGCAGGTGTCATCCTTATGTTGTCAAATATCCAATTAAGTTTGAAATTTGCCTTTTAACTTTTGCCTTCCTCTTCCTCAGGTATGGAGAAGACTTTCTATTCGCTCAATCGATTTGGTCGGCCTGGCCATGCCATGTGGCACAGGTTGGAGGTTAGGGGCCGAAATCGTGCTTTATGCAACCACAATGTTTCTATCTGATGACTCCATAAATGGCTATATAATCTCAAGTTTCTTAAGCTTTGTGGATATCTTCAATTGTAATTTTGGATGGTATTTCGTTATACTTTGTACCGAGCTCTCACCTTTAGGATACAAACTAAAAATTAAGTATTAGCTTTCATTTTTCACTTCTCCTAAAATTTTGGCTTGGCTAGCCTCTATGTATGTATATTACTCAATATCAGGGCATGCTCTAGTTACTAATTGCATTTATGCAGATTGGACATTTAATAATATAAATTATTCTAAGAATTTCCGTCTAAGTGTTTGCTCAAGCTTGCATTCTTCCGCTTCCTACAGTTTTCGAAAATTTTAAGCATGTCGTGTTTGAATTTAATTTATTATCATATAAAAAACATATCAACAAATAAATCGCTATGCTACCAATATATTATGACTGTCACGTGACTTATGTTTGTACGTGAAATCCATCAAAAATTAATTACTTGATTGTATTCCATGATTAGGCTTATGTAATAGACGGCAGTTTTTCTCTGTTTCTTTACTAATTTATTCATTTGCAGCAGTTTGTTTTGAAAGCAACATAATTAGAAGAGTACATCTTTACATGTCAAACGTAGGACCGGTACATGAATTTCTTGTACATATATTGGCAACTCTACTGCAATAAGCATGCAAAATATTTGTGTAAATTGCTTTATATTAAATAAGGCACGTATATCTTGATGAAAATGTGAAATACGAAGTTTAAGATAGATTGTGATAGTCAGCAAATCTGATTGTAATCTCGATTTACGAGATCATGATAGAAAGACACACAGGCTGTATCCTTCAGGGAGAGGGTGGCACAGAAAATATGAAAATAGATTAAACATCTAAACTCTTTTAAAAAATACAGCTCAATGAATCAGGACATCAATTGGGCTTCATATCGTAAAGACTGAAGATAAGACTAAAGAAAGCAAAGGGGAAGGGTCTAATGGCGTCTGAGTAACGCACTATTACAATTTCACACTAATAGATTTTGATGTATTGGATTATGAAAGTCATGGATGTTCGGAAGATTGCACTTGTTGAATCAAGGACTTCAAACATGTCAAAAAAATTAGTGGCACGATGATGATAACAAATGCGAACGATCTGATTGAAGTTGTAGGAGTCGCATCGATAGACTTCCACACTCATGGCTCAAAAACGTGAGATCATTCATCAACCTCATGAAATACTCATAGCTATACTGTGCAGTCAGAAGTGAAAATGGATCTTTCAAATATTACGCTGCATCCGTCGCAGTGGCCTTGAGGTTGAGTGTTCTCTCTGTGTACGGGAGACCTTAGTTCAAACATTGGTTAGGTCAAACCCAAGACTTAAAACCGCCTCACTCTGCATTCTGGCTACACACTCATCACAGAAGAAATGAGAGTGGGATAAATAACAACTCGGCCACATGGAAGAAAGGCTCCGTGCTCCGTGTTTCAGAGTATAAATAACGTTAATCTATGTATTTCATTTTATCATTCAGCTAAAAAAAAGGGGAACATGTCCGCCAATTCCAGTCACTATCAGGGATTATCAGCAAGCCTAATTCACTTTCCTCGACATCAAAACGAATTCCTGTTCAATGTAGCTACGCCCGGAGTACACTTTAGATGCGTAATTAGTCAAGAAGTGATGAATTATTTGATAAAAATCACCAATATGTTAATTGCTTTTCTCAAAGTATTGTGATGGCAGATTGAAGCCGATTCTTTCCTTTCCCCGTTTTGCTAGATATTCTTAGTGATTAGGAGCACATTTGATAAGAATATAAGTAGGTGCACCAGAAATTACACTGCCAATAAATGCAAACTCGCAATTAGCGCCATCGAACTGTTAGACTACCTTTGATTTCAGAGGAAAATTTTGTAATATTCGAGTATAACCGCACATCTACATATGAAATCGTGTCTAGTAGAAACTACTTACATATTGTTATTACTGAACACAACTAGCAATCTACTATTGATTGGTATTTAGTTGCAATTGCTACCTAATTGTCTATTAAGGACAGATTGCTTAACATTCCATAGGAAACTGACAAATTTGAATTAAAAGCAGAGTATGTGCATAAACTTCTGAATCTCACCAAAATTGTACAGCTGATAGAGAAGCCATGATAGTAAATCTCTCGTGTTATGAAAAATATATAACATATTGACCCGACGACGATTGAGACTTCACAAGCGAACCGAAGCTGCAAAACAGAAGAGCAGAATTATCATTTTATCATTTTACTTAGCCAATTTAGGACAAATAGCCAAATCATCAAATGAAGCAAATTTCGCTCAACATTTCACTTAACTATCTGGAATAATTATCACATCAATCTTGCGTGAAGACATAACAAACTTACGTAATCCCAATTAGATTGTACTTTGAGCAGATAGCACGGATTCGTAGTATTTTCCCTGTACGAGGAGTTGGTAATATTATCGTAAAATATTGTTGATTTCGGACTTTTATCTTTCCCTGGTCGCGTAGAAAACGCAATAACAAAGAAAATGAAATAGATGATGAATGCCACGAGATGCGTGCAGAACCTGAAATTAATAATGATAAAGATGACAGCGGTCACAATGAAACAGGAATACACCATGTTTTAAACCAACGATAGGCAAGGTAAATTGCATGCAATTATATGTCAATTGAAATAAAAATATCACACTGAATTAGATGTATTGAAAATTATAAAGAAAAAGTCAAAGTCACGACGTTTTGGGTGATGTTATAACCATTAACAAGAACATCTTGATAATGGTTGTAGCATCACTCGAAACGTCCTGACTTTGACTTTTTCTTTATAATTTTTCAATACATCTTCTAGTTCAGTGTGGTATTTTTATGAACATATTCGAAACCCATTTTTTGAGCGCATCCATCAATAAAATGTCAATACTCTCCCATTGAAATACAGAATACAAAAAATCATCTACACGGCATTTATAGATTGTGAGAAAGCATTTGACTCGGTAGAAAAGCAGCAGTTACAAATGCTTTGAAGAATCAAGAGGTTGAGTATAATTACATTAGACTCCTACAAGACATCTATATGGGTAGCAGTGCTGCCATCAGAATGCACAGGACGAGTGACAAGATACCAATAAAAAGGGAGTCAGGCAAAGAAACTCGATATCACCCACATTGTTTACTGCAGTATTACAGGAAATTTTCAAGGAATTAGAATGGGAAGAGATGGGAGTGAGAATAAATGGAGAATATCTGAATAATCTGGATTTGCAGACGACATTGTTCTGTTGAGTGACTCCGCAACTGAAATACAACAAATGATCGAAGAACTGCATGCCGAAAGTAAGAAGGTAGGCTTCCACATGAATATAAAGAAAACAAAGATAATGTTCAACAAAATTCACAGCAGCAAGAGTCTGAAACTCGGTATTAGAACAAGTGGAGGAGTATATATACTCAGGATAAAGCATATCCGCAGATCCTGATCACGAAAAAGAAGTGAAACGGAGAATTGGAATAGGTTGGTCCACCTTCGCCAAAATGAGTGACATCTTCAAGAGCAAATTATCTCTGTCATTGAAAAGAAAGGTTTACAATCAGTGCATCATGCCTGTAATAGCGTGCGGAGCAGAAACCTGGAGCATCACAAAGGCAATGGAATATAAGTTACGCAGCGCCCAAAGAAGTATGGAAAGGATAATGCTGGGAATAACGTGGAGAGGTAAGAAGAAAGCAGGGTGGATACGAAGCGAGACGGGAGTAGAAGATCTAATAGTCACAGTCAAATGAAGAAAGTGGGTGTGGGCAGGACATCTAGCCTGATACAGAGACAATAGATGGACGAAGACGACAACAGAATGGATTCTAAAACGTAAAGAGGCAGACAAAAAAAGAAGATGGAGAGAAGAACTCGGGAACTTCTTGGGACCAACGTTGAGTCGATGGACCACCAACAGAGAGGAATGGAAACGACTTGGGGAGGCCTTTCTCCTGCAGTGGAGATGATCGCACGGAAGCGTTGTACGAAGACATTCCAATACGAGGGCTGATGATGATGATGACTCTCCCAACGAGGCCTTGAACAGTGCTGAAATGATCAGACTTCATAAGAATCAATTCAGTCAAGAAGCCCTTACTGCCCAATTACCTGGTACATTCTCGGACATACGTGACCATTACTTTCCCTAAGTCTTCGTTTTCTTATCTATGTTTGAGGGTCGAAGACTGGGGTTGTATCGGTTGTCGCTGGGATGGATACGCCTTCTACATTCTGATCGGTCTTGTGATCATTGGGGGATCAATTATCAAGATCTCTCTTCACGTTGTGCCACCATTTTTTTCTCTCACCATTTCTGATGTTTGGTTCTGCCACTTCGCAATATAGTACTTTCTTTGGCCACTTCCACTTCGGCATCCGTTCCGTTGCAAGTGACTAAGCCAGTACAAGCGATTATGGCGTAGTACTGATTCTAGGTCAGGTAGATGGAACATGCTTCCCAGTTCAACCATAGATCGGCGTTCTCAAACCTTGGCGGAACACATCCATCGGATTATATATAGTGTTCTCATTTCTCTCCAGGAGAGTAAGGTCATCAACTTTTATGGGCCATGGCTCCGACGCATGCAGCAATACACTCCTGATTGCATTGTACACCTGACACCTGCGCTTCAGCGAGATACTCTTAGTGGCAAGGACAGGCAGTAGGTCGTGGAAGTTGTTACAGGAAAAGTCAAACTGTCCATGATGTGTAATAGAGGTTGAGGTGAAGAAAAGAATTTTGCGAAGGTGGTGATCGAGATTATGTTTAGAATATCACCATTTAGAATAGCCTATTGCTCTTTTGTGAAATATCGCAGGCTGACTGTTACACCAGCTGACGAGTTCAGTCAGGGAAAACTCGATAACGACTTGCATTACGTATCTGATATTCTCTCGCTCGCTGTAGCCAGACCTTGCATGGAAATGATAACAATAATAATGGTTCATTGAAAATTCTATAAACCAGGGCTGGGGTGTCGTGCTTTTTTTGACCGACACCGACACCGGGTTCGAGCACGACACCGACACCGGATAATAATAATAATAATAAAATTGACTGAATTGCCCGACTTGTCTTTACTTTTGCTTTGTTTTGTGTCCCTGACTTTCTTTTTTTCGTTGTGCATTGATGATTGATCACTATGACAACGCGTCAGCCCCAGACAATAGCATCAGGCGTAAGAAGCGTGCTAAGCGCACGCCAAGATGAGAAGCGTCCTCTATGCGTGATAGCCATTGAGATAGAAAAGGGGAGAGCGCTAACCTCACTAGAGGCTTGCACCTCACTACGATCACTGACTGGCCTAATCTATCTCAATGGTGATAGCATTCAGAGCACATAGCATAGAGTGTATTAGGGACCTATCAAGGCAAGAAGAAACAAAGGCCTGTCACCTTGAACTTTTTGAACCTACATGTAGTAGAGTATACATTAATAACTAATTATGCCTTCCAGTCCGTTTTAGTGAAAATATGACTATTTGCAAAGAGAAATCCTTGTGCGATAAAACAATTTATTTTTCCAGCTAAAATTTAAGGTCGGTGTCGGTGTCGTCCCTAAAAATCACGACACCGACACCGACACCGGGAAAAAGGGCACGACACCGACACCGACACCCCAGCCCTGCTATAAACCTTTCATTTATTTGAACTATCATTCCAAATAATCGGTTTATTTATTCTTAACATTCGGTTTATCAATTAATTCTGAATCAATGCTATTCTAATAAGTTAATATGAATGTTGTACGAGTATGCAAATAGCAACCTTATAAACTCAACATGAATAATAGCTCGAATACGTAAAACATTGCTTTACTTCCTTAAGTCAAAAATTAATTTCCTCCACCAAAATCATACTTCATGTAATGACATAAATATTAATTTTGAATGCTGTTTAGGTATTCAGCCTATTGTTATAATATATTTGAAAGAGAGATGGAGAAAGGAGAGAAGGGGGAGGGAGGGTGACCTGAAATTGGATGAAGCTGACTTGGATACAGCCCTCCCCCCCCAATTTATTTTTCGTTACGCCACCGCTGGGTCATCACGTAGAACGGTGCCAAAGTCGTGCACCTTTTGTGAACCCACAACCTACAACCTGAACACTTGATTGCGCACCGTCCAACTACCTTCCTGCACACAGCACATGGGAGCCTCCGTTCGTACTTTTGCCGGGCTTGGGTATTCCGACTCATGAGCACTTTTGTCTTTCCAACTTTGACTCTTATGCCTATGGCCTCCAGATTTGTTTTTCAGCAAGTGTAGCGGGCTTTTATATCTTCAACAGAGTCGGATAATGTAGCACCAATAAGGATAATACATAACCATCAGAATATGAGTAAAATCGCCAGATTTTGCCCTAGTCACTGTACTAAGTAGATAAATTAAAAGAGGTGCTACAGATGCCTGCTGACAGAAAATATATGGGTCTCTTGATCGACCGGCGATATTCGATTGAAAATTACTCGATGTTGGCTTCCCACCTCTTCATCTGTCGACCGCCTCTTGTCCCGCTGACCACTTATGTGCGGATTTTCGCGATTTTCTAATGATCCTAATAATGTTGCACATGTCCGTACTTGCACATGGCAGTAGCAAATGCATAGCTGCTGCTGATGGTATGTTACAATCAAAACGAATTAAAAGCATGTTGCACTGCTCTCGATGGAAAGCGATTTAAAAGAAAAGGCCTAGTGAAGTATAAAGAATTTCAAAGATAACGACTGTCATAATAGGATCAGGACAGAAAAAAAATTGAGCACTCCCCAATGTGATAAAAACCGAACGTTTTTCTTAAAAAATATACATAGGAGACAGTTGCAGCATGGACGTCGCTATATTGGTGGCCTGGACATGAAGGTTCTGACATACCGTCTACAACATGGGGGTTACTTTGAAAAATTCTTAATGTGCTGTATTTGATTGGTTTTATAGATGAATCTGTTTTCTTTTACAATATCCGTTATAAGATATGCAATAGAGATATTGTTAATTTCATTTTCTTTCGAAAAGGTATGTATAAACTTATGATAGACAATTTGTTTTTCCTTATATACGAATCTACAGATACAAATGGAAACGGCAAACATTCATCGAAATGATGCAACTTTATTTATATGGCAATACGAGAAGATGACAATTTCATGATTTTGGATTGATCAGATCGACTGACTGAGATTTCTTTTACGAAGTTTTTGTATACACAATGAAAGAAAGAAGTGACAATATACTTTGCAAAGGAATGAAAATGTTCACACTCTGTAATAAACACTTGATCTGACTCTGACGCAAAATTTTCGAAAACCTCTAGAAACACACTTCTTTGGTTATTGGTCTTCAAAAAAAGCTCATGGAGTAGTTTATTTGACAACAGATGTTTAGATAGTTTCCAAGCCAAAATACATATGTCATAACATAGGCAAGTAGGGTGAAGTAGGCCTCCTCGATTAACTTCTTGTGTGAAACGCATGTCTGTTTCTAAAACCATGTTTTCAGCAGAGTCATCACGTACTAACAGAAGGCGACACGAGTTACATTTAGTTCTATTCAAAACAGACCGAGCTATGAATCCGGCAACAAAATAAATGGAATTCTTTTCATCTTCGGAGGGTGCAATCATTTCATCTGGCTTTAATAAACTATTGCAGAGCTGAAGAGTTGAAGGGTCGTCAGTGGCATTACTTGCTACCTCAACGTCAACGTCATTTAAATGAGAGAGGTTATTGAATTTCATTAAGGAATAGCACTTGATTTTGTTTTCGTTCTCGATAAGTTGGCGGATTGAAATATAATAATTCCCGCCTGAAATTTGGCGAAGCCAACCAAACCTCTCTTCTAAATTATCAGAAGAAATTTGACCGAGGAGCACATAATTGAAACCACAGTGATTCAACAGGAATTCGCTCAGTTCACAGAGTGATTTCAGCGGTAGTATCAGAGCGAAGAAAGTTTCTTTCGACAAGGAGTTCGCGGAAGGCACATTTTGCCATTGGATAAAGAATGATCTCATCTCTCTCAAATATTCAAGTTTCCAATCGGAAGAGGAAGTCAAAGGATCTCTAAAACTATCTCTTTTGGCCTTACCAACATTTGGTGAGCGAACGTTCAAGATTTTCCACATGTTAACAATCCTGTTCAAGAATACTGCCGTATCCTTGTATTCATTGTCAGGAGTGGCAAAATACTGAAGAGCAGCATAAGATTTTTCATTGAAAATTGCAGATGCATATCTTGTAGAGCACCTCTGTATCGATGATGGTGTAAAAATATTGAGTTTCAGGTGTGGTGCAAATTTTATGGGTTTCCCAATTTCTGACATGCAAATCTCAAGCAGATGCTTGAATTCTGCCGGCCTTGAGTTCGTGAACTTGAAAGTACCTTTCTTTTCCCAATTGTTAAATATATTTTTAATGTTATGAGTCGTGTCAAAACAAAGAAAAATAGGTTGATTAGGGAAATGTGGGTTTTCGATCGAACAGCGACCAGTAGCAAAGCATTGATCTCCGCTCAAAAGACCCATCAACTTTCGATTGACGGTGTGGTTGTCTACACTAACACAAACGACTTGAAATCCTACTGACTGTACCTGATTGATAACTGAGACATACAACTCATGAAGCTTTTCAGCATTCAAATTATGAACTGGAGTGATGTTAACTACATCGCGGTAAGATCCAGCAACAGAGGAAATCATAGATACCACTGCCGTTCGGGCTAAACTATTCGCATCATTTGCTAAGCCGAATATCTTGACACCTACCAACTCGGCCGATTGGGAGACGTAAATTTCATCGATTATCAAAATGACGTATCTCTGAAATTGGTTCAGATCTGATATACGAGCAGATAAGTATTTATTCATCTCACGTTGAGAAATTTTCCTGGTTATTGACTGTAGAAGGCGCACTGACGGAAAAATCATAAGCTCGGAGGATCTGAGCAATTGATAGCATTTAGGACTGGTAAAATACAACAGATACGAAATTGTGACGATCTTCGGAGAATACCGCAAAGAATACTTGTTGTTGTGAAAGAGAGCTAAAAGCTTCAATTGATCACAAAGAAATTCCAAGCGTTTAATCACAGTCTCTTCTAAGAAATTACTACGAGAACAATCCATTAATTTCTCTATGACAATTTCTATTTCTTTTGTAAAACATGACTCAATTTGACTTTCAGAAGACTCCGACAAAGACTTAACAAACGGAATTAAATTCTCAAACTGTGAATACCTGACGATCTTTTTATCTGATTCTATCAAATTCTTGAACACAGAATGAGGTATCAAGACATCACCTGAAAAAACTTTAACATTGAGGCTGTTGTCTATTTGCAATGAAGTCAAGAATATTGAAGAATGAATTGAATTGAAGAATATGATCGGTCTCTACTTTTCCCCACTCACTTGTAAAAGCACAGATATTTGAATCCAGTTTTGCTCGGGACTTGAGATCTTCAAAATTATGTAATTTATCACTGTTGATAAATTCGTCGTACATGTTCTCCAAGCCCTCAGCTTCATTTCGTAGTCGAGCAGTTGATGTGGCGTTCCCGGATCGTCTTGTCGGCACTGAAGTAGGAAAATGTCCACGTTTCGAAGGAAATATGGAGGGTATAGCATCCGGTTTCAGATAACGTTTTTGCAGACCGGTAGAATCACGTTTTCTGTGTACATTGCTATCCTGAGAGGTATTGACAAAGTCGTCGGCGATGAAATGTTTAGAACAAACTCCAGTATTTTTCGAAGGTTTGAAATCTTTTCGTGCTATTCGACGAAGCCATTCGTTGAGAAGAGAATCATCGTTCGACGGAAAGGCATGAATAGTGACATTTGGGTCCTTTGATTCAGACTTGTATCCTGTTCGACAGCCGAATACAGAGCATGTTCGACCCATCACTGTGCACAAATTAATGTTTTAATCGTTTGCAGCGAATAGCGATTCACTCACGGCACTTGTTCTGAGGAATCGTCATGAACTATAGCGCGAGGTTGATGGAAGCAGGAGGAATGTAGCTAATCGCTGTGCAGTCTTATGTGTGCGCTGACTCGAGTCGATCGATAAACCTTACCGTCTATTTGATATATTTGCTGACTCACACCACATCCTCTGCTATTGTGTTTGCCTGTATGAAAGATTGTGTGATGAGGCTGCCAGACAAGATTGCCTCAGCCACAACGGCCAAATCTAAACGCTGCAAGCTAGCCCCCATCTTGTAGACACGCTCATTCGGAAATCGCAACCTTCATGTCCAGGCCACCAATATAGCGACGTCCATGGTTGCAGTCTCAGTGTGTGGTAAAATGCAGTGCAGAAAGCACAATAATCATCGTGATTAATACATTCAGTTTCCGTTTTGAAAATTTCAGAATATCGCAAGAAACGTCTGAACATGATCAGAAACATCGAATGAAGAAACATCGCAAGAAACATCATTATGATAATAAGAATATCAGATGCGATCTTGCGAGTCAGAACACTGGAAATAGCCCTTTATCAGTTTCTTGATCCATAACAGATCTCAATAGCTTCCTCCATTAGTTTCAGATGACAATCCGCAGTAGAAACGAGCCCCTCCTACATTGACGTCCCACGTTTATTACGTCAAAATGCTCCGTAAAATGTTGGTCTATCTATTCTACATATCAGAATGATGTGCAGCACGTTTACCTTATCTTATTCAGCCAAACACTTGTAGGTTTTTGGTAATGTCTATGATGATTGTAGTAAGGTAAATCACCAAAGTAAATTATTCTAGTCTCTAACAGCCCGGAGAGAGTTTTTAGAACACCGTCTTGTCTCGCAGTCAGAATAGTTGTGTTAATATTATCATCAGCATTACATTCGCCAAGTGACAGGATGGAAAGGTAATTAAGATAAGGCGAAGAGATTACAAGTGGAAAGTGAAGTAAAGAGAGATGTTAAAATCAAGGAGAGCAGCAGCTGTATACCATCTGTTAGCGTGCATCGCAACTAAGGCTGATTGATGACACCGCTACAGTACTCCCCTCCCAGCCTTTACGTCAGTCAAGGCGATGCCGTAGTAGAATAAAGATGTTCATCCTGGAACGTAACGAGCGGGACATTGTATGTGCCGGCCAGAGCGCGTGGTCGGAGTAGGAGTGTCAGCACTTGATCTATCTAAGTGGGCGGGCTTGAGGCGGTCGATGGAAATTGTCTCTGAGCGGCCGTTTTTGGAGATACAGTAAAATTTATCGCTCCGACTGAGGATAAGATACGGCCCGTCGTACGTAGGTTGAAGCGGCTTGCGCACAGCATCGTGTCGGATGAAAACATGACTGCATGTTGCCAATTCGCTGGGAAAGAAAATTGGCTTGGACTGAGGGCGTGGAGACGGGGCTTTCAGCTCTCGCATGAATGACTGAAGTTTTGTGACGTAATCACAAGCGTCCGTTCCGTTTGCATCAGGCTGTGACTGGGAATGATCACTGCTGAGGAATTGACCAGGTAAACGCAATGTGGTGCCGAGAGTCAATTCAGCTGGGGAGCAATTAATGTCGGTTTTGACGGCTGACCGCAAACCGAGCATAACGATAGGCAAATTGTCTGTCCAATGCTGCGGCGAGGGTTGTGACTCGACGGCGGTTTTGAGCTGGCGATGTAGACGCTCCACCATCCCGTTTGACATCGGATGATACACCGTTGTTCGAATGCGAGTACATCCCAGAAGTTGAGTGAGGTCAGTAAATAAAGCAGACTCAAACTGTCGACCGCGATCAGTTGTGATGATCTCAGGAACGCCAAACATAGAGATCCAGCGCTCCACGAAAGCGCGTGCAACCGTTGATGCGGTGATGTCCTTTATAGGGATAGCTTGAGGCCATCGCGTGAAACGGTCGATGCAGCTTAAGATGTAAGTGTAACCGTTGGAGGGAGCAAACGGTCCGACAAGATCAATGTGGACATGTATGGCGGTTGACCTTCGACCTTTGGCAGGGAATGCAGGCGCGAGTCCATTGTCTGATATCGCGTTTCATATCAGGCCAAACAAAGCGCTCGGATACCAGTTTGATGCTGGGCTTGATGCCAGGATGTGCGAGACCGTGAATAACGTCGAATATTCTTCTACGCAAGACAGTTGGGATAAAGGGGCGAGGTAAACCAGTAGAGAGGTCACAAGTCACTGATCGAGTAGACGAAGGAATGGGTATGTCTTGCAATTGTAGGCCAGTGTCATGCTTGTTGCGGTAGCCTTGCAGGTCGCTGTCTTGTCGTTGAGCGTTGGCGATTTCTTCATGAGTAGGGCAGGAAGGACGAGTGATGGCTGAGACTTCCACCCGTGACAAAGTATCAGCAACAATGTTATTCTTACCGCTGACATGTCGAATGTCACAAGAAAACTGCAAAATATAGTCTAGGTGTCGGACTTCTCGCGGGGAATGTCGATCAGCAGACGTGGCGACAGCGTAAGTGAGTGGCTTATGGTCAGTCAGTACGGTGAAGGTCCGACCTTCTAAGCAATGGCGAAAATGGCGAATTGCAAGGTAGATGGCCAGCAGCTCTCTGCCGAAAGTGCTGTACCGGGACTCTGTGTCGGATAGTTTCCGTGAAAAGAATGCAAGCGGTTGAAGTTCACTGTCTGTCAACTGTTGCAGAGACGCACCAACAGCGAAGTTAGACGCGTCGACGGCGAGTACCAACTGTGAAGATTGATCGGGAAAAGCCAGACAAGTAGCGCTGATGAGGGCACGTTTGGCGTCGTTGAAGGATTGTTCAGCTTCGGAGGACCAACTCAGGGACTTGGATGCGCCTTTGAGCAGATTGGTTAGGGGCTGTAGAAGACTTGCACATCGAGGGATAAAGCGGCGGTAAAAATTGATCATGCCGAGGAATCGACGGAGTTCAGCTATCGAGTTCGGCTGGGGAAAGTTCGAGATAGCAGTGACCTTGTCTTCGACGGGCGCTATTCCATGACAGTCGATCTTGTGTCCGAGAAAGGTAATTGATGAGACACCGAAAACACACTTAGACGGGTTCAGTATGAGTCCGTACTCATCAAGGCGTTGAAACAGCATTCTGAGATGGTACTGGTGCTCTTCTGGTGAGGAGCTAGCGACTAGCAGGTCATCAACGTAGGCAAATACGAAGTTAAAAGCACGTAAAATTTCGTCGATGAAGCGTTGAAATGTCTGTGCTGCGTTGCGTAGACCGAAGGGCATCCTGGTAAACTCGAAAAGACCGAAAGGAGTTGTAACTGCAGTCTTCGCAATATCATCAGGTTCGACAGGAATCTGATGATAGGCACGAGTCAAGTCGATGGATGAGAACACAGTCTTGCCTTTGAGGTTGGACGAAAAGTCTTGGATGTGGGGAACTGGATACGGTCAGTACAGTCACATGGTTGAGAGCGCGGTAGTCACCGCAAGGGCGCCAATCGCCAGACTTCTTGGTGACCATGTGCAGAGGAGAGGCCCAAGCGTTATCGGACGGACGAACGATACCCATCTCAAGCATGTGCTGGAACTCCTCTTTAGCACAACGCAAACGGTCCGGTGCTAAACGGCGAGGGCGAGTGAAAACTGGAGGGCCTGTGGTGCGGATGTGGTGAGTCACATTGTGCTTGGCAGCGTCATCATGCAGGGAGTGATTCGTTAATCGAGAAAACTGGCGTAGGAGAGTCAAATAAGGACATTGAGAGGCAGGCGCAGACGGATGAGTCAGGAGAGGACTGAGCTGCTGAACACCGTTGGCCGTGGTGCCAAGAACAAAAAGGCTTGTAAAGCTGTCCAGAAGGCGACGGTGGTTCAGGTCAATCAGGAGGTGGAAGTGGCTGAGGAAGTCAGCTCCGATGATAGGATGAGTGACATCAGCTATCACAAAAATCCACCGAAAGGTACGCCGTAGTCCCAAATTCAAAGTCAACGATCGCTGGCCGAAGGTTGAGATGATGGCGTGATTAGCTGCGAAGAGAGGTTCACCACGGAAGCCATTTCGACGATCAGCAGTCGTAGGAGGAAGGACACTGACCTCAGCACCACTGTCGATCAGGAACTTGGTGCCAGAGTAGCGGTCCCAAACAAAAAGTCGGCAGCTCGGAGATGAAGGGCCCGTGGCAGCCGCCACCTCTACTGCGGGGCCGAGGAGTTTCCCGATTGGAAGCTGCAGGGCTTAATGCACTTCTCAGCTGCAGTGCTGTATTTTCGGTGGTACCAGCACACATCAGGACGGTCGCCAACAGGACGATTAGAACGGTCCCGGGACTTAGAACGCTCACGTGAGTTCCTAGTAGTGCACAAGGAGGAGATGCGTTCAGCAAGTCGGTTCACTGTCATCTCCAAGCGATCCAGTCGGTCGCTGAGACTGTCAGGGCGGTTGACTGAAGCGACCGCGGCGTGGAGAGGAACTGGAGCGTCGAGAATTCGATCAGCTATGTCTGCAACATCTTCAAGTGGCATGGAGTCCTTGGAGGCAGCGAGAATGGATTGAGCATGGAGGGGGAGTCTCTCAACGAAGAGTTATCGCAGAAGTCCTTCATCGAAGTTGCGGTGACCCAGCAGGTGACGCATGCGGCGCAGGAGTTGCGAAGGCTTACGATCACCAAGCTCCTCCTCGCTGAGTAGCTGACGCAACCGTTTGTGTTCGGAGACTGAGGTTCGCTTGATGATGGCAGCCTTCAGCTCATCATACTGATCGGTCATCGGTCGAGAAACGATCAGGTCGCGAACTTCTTGAGCGATCTCTTGAGGGAGTGTGCGAATGATGTGGCCAAACATAGTTTCCTGCTTGGTAACTCGACAGACGTCGAATTCCGCCTCGCAGAGTGAGAACCACAGCTCGACGTCGGAGGACCAGAAGGAAGGTAGCTTCACATTTAGAGCGGCGAGTTGAGTTGGGTCGGCCATGATTTTTAGTTGGGCGCCAATTTGTAGAGGTTTTTGGTAATGTCTATGATGATTGTAGTAAGGTAAATCACCAAAGTAAATTATTCTAGTCTCTAACAGCCCGGAGAGAGTTTTTAGAACACCGTCTTGTCTCGCAGTCAGAATAGTTGTGTTAATATTATCATCAGCATTACATTCGCCAAGTGACAGGATGGAAAGGTAATTAAGATAAGGCGAAGAGATTACAAGTAGAAAGTGAAGTAAAGAGAGATGTTAAAATCAAGGAGAGCAGCAGCTGTACACCATCTGTTAGCGTGCATCGCAACTAAGGCTGATTGATGACACCGCTGCACACTGATAGGCTTCAATAGAAAATCTGACCCTGTGTATTTTTACCATCATTGAGGCCTTCTGTCGTAGGAAAGCAAGTTGCTCTTGAGTCGCAAGATAGATTTTAATTCTTGACAGATCTTCTGAAAACGCATGCCTGATAGATCAAGGTCATTTGCACAACATGAATATTTTCTACATCACATCCCCGATTTCAATCGTTGAAGCCAGATAAACTGAAGTGGGACCTGCAAAATCCTGACTTTTTCCATTCTCGTGATCCCGGATTAAACATTTTTGGGATCCCGGGATTTCTGAATTAGCTTTACATTGATCAGAAAATGTGAAATACATTCACAGTTTTGCGCTAAAATTGGTAATGTAACTTATAAGATTTACTTGCTACTGTTTTAACTTTTAAATCGCGATTCATAAATTATAGCTGATACACGTTTTAAGTAATCGCCATGTGTCATGGCATATTTATAATTTGCAGCTACAATAGAAGGCCTATATAAGCACAAATGCATCTCTGCATACACGTTGTGCCAGCAATGCAGGCTCAAACTACACATTATGACCTACTATCCTAATTAACAATTGCCTTAATTTGTTTCTCATGATCACCGCATTCGAATGAAGATAAATGAGAATATTTATAATGTACAAATAATGAAATTATTCAAGGAAATATATGCTCTATATATAATGGTGCGATACCACGAAGATAAAAAATTACAAATGGACTGATCGATTCTCTTAGTTAAAAAATCGTCTTTAAAATGAAAAAGCATCCTACAAGACAATGAAGCAAATTGCATTGTACTTGACCGTCGCATGTTGCTAAAATTTTTAACCATGATATGGTCAGAACACGTATTGGCACAGACGGCAGCCTATTGATAATAAGCCAAATCGAGAGGGGGAACACTGTTGCGTTGCGCGTTTCAAAGCAACCAAACCATGCACCGAAAGGAACCGCCAAGAAGTGCAGAGTATCGGTGACCAATAGATGCCAATTTCAAAATTATTACCTGTTGCTAAATATATCTATGATGACGCATTTTGTATGCTGCCACACAATCATTAAAATTTAACATACGTAATTAATGCTATTTAGAATATTAAGAAATATACATTATTTACTGTTTCTTTTAAATAACACCTACGCGTACATCAGGATTGGGGTCTCCTATCGGATTTCGCGATCCCAGGATTCGGGATTGCGGGCCCTGCACAGGTGATATTTTCTTGAAGCAGTAATGCATGAGTTGCAGCTTCATGTTTACAGTCCAAAACTACTATTTTGCTGACCAACAGTGCGAATATAACAATTTAAAAACAAATCATCAACTGTTTTGAATTTCAGTGGAAAAGTCGCTCTCGCATCTGTTTTCTAGACAACATTAAGTGAACAATCGTCTCCAGCATGATTGTCGCTGTGTTTGCATCAACAGAAAATCTCTATGAACCGTGACAGTTTTCCTTGACAATATCTCAAGAGCCGATTATCTCAATGAGTCATTATCAACATCGTTAGCAATGACGTCAATCGCCTTGATGTGAAACCTGCAAAGCATGAATGAAAGCCACTATCCCCGACATTTAAAAACGTTATCTATCATTGAGGAAAACATCTTCACATTCAATGAGTTGTGTACATTGTCCAATATTCGTTAGTTCGCTCAATATCTTTAAAACTACTGACAGAAATCTTTTCTGCAAATGTTTTTTTATAAGTTCGACCCATTAATTGAGTGGACTTGGATTGTGGACAAATATTCAAAATCCATTCAATTTTGACATTTCAATGACTTTTCACTATAAAATATACGTGAAGTTAACACAGAAGCACTGCATAGTAAGTATTTCGAAAATGACGCTATCACAGGCATCCATATAGATATCAATTTCATTTGGAACAAAAGTTCAACATTAAACCTGATTTTTAAAACGATTTTAATTTACCTTTTCTTCACAAATGTATTCCATTTCTCATCAAGCAGATGTGACAATAGTCCTCCAATCATGTCTAAATGGGCCGGCATGTTCTGAAAAAGGAACAAATCATGTACATACAAAAATGCGATCAATTTCAATAAAGTCCAGAACTATTATGTGAATCAATACTAAGGAAAGCTATAGAAAGGCACCTTTTATCTGGTATACATTCGTTGATACCTGAATTCCTTTATACAAGTAGAAACCGGGTCTGGTGTGGCGACTTTCATATCCTTTTTCTTAACATTTTGCTACTTACTTATTTCTCCGTTTTTCGCCCCATCTACTTTTAAGCGCGGTCACACGATTGTTGAGTTCGGATGGCACACCTCCACTGCTACCGACCGTAGACCATTGCTGGTTTCAGGTCCAGAAGTCGATGATCATTGGAGTCGACTTGAGACCACGCTCTTCTGCCTTCGACCTCAGGCTAGTAAGATTTCTTCGCAGAAAAACGGAAATGTCTTCCAGGTTCATCATTTTCCTTAGATATTCACTCCTGTGTCCATCAATTAACATTATGTCACACATTCATTTCACGGCTTTTCGGCTCGTTCCATCTTTATGATCTGATCGCTTTTCACGGCCCACGAACGATAATGCTTGACTTTGTATTAATCTATAGTAGTCACTGAAGATAGCCTCTGTATGTGAAGGTTATACTGAAGTAGTCACCAGAAGCTTCTACAACATGTAAACATTGATCTCTTCTAAAGTCTGATTTCACCACTTGATCTAAAGCCGAATGCGTTATCTACAGAGCAACAATGTGGAATGTTTAATTATCTGCATCCTCACATCGGTTGAAACATGGGAACTGACTTGAACAACAAAGTCATCCAATATGTGAGGAATCATTTTCGACTCAGGAGAACAAGTCAATATTTAACAAATCCCAAGTACATTGTGTCTTCAAAAACAACTTTCATCGATTCCTTTTGCCAAATTTATTTCGCTGAAATATGTTAATAGTCTGTTAGAGATATCACTTGCCAAGTGTACTCAAGAAAAACATGAAAAATATTATAAGTACATTTGCTCCTTTGGCGGTAAAAAGTGAACGAACAAATTTTGATAGTGACACTCAAAAAGATATGTTCCATTAATTTGTTATTTCAACACAGAATCAGAATTTTCTGGATTATTTTGGAATCATGGCGTTGATGATACCAAAAAGTTAAATTTTCAGACATAATAACAGGATGAACGGTCTGATACCTTGTAGCTTCCTTTTTTGCACTTGCATGTGCATATTGCATGGCATATGTATCAGCATATAGAGAATGATAAAATATCAAAACTGATTACTTTTGCATGCGAAATATTTATCATTTGATCACTGTTGTTGAATAGAACCGGTCGAATGCTGAGCCTTGACATTGCAAATAGCATACCGATTTCAAGCCAAAAGTAAAAACAACCCATGGCTGAAATTGGGATACAGCCAAATGTTTCATTTTACTCTTCAAAATTTGAAAAATTAAATTTGAACATAAAGCATATGCAAAGAATATTGCACTTAGAGTCTGCATTGGCGACAAATAAAGTACTTTTTATTCCCTCTGCAGCAGCTAGGTGTCGGACACAAAGTAAACATCAGTTCGTTTGTTTAAGAGAAAAATGATTTAACATGATAGTTAGTGGAAGAGCGCAACCACATAATATACTTACCGATATTTCTTTCTCATCACACTTACTTCATATAAATCATAATTTCCAGGTGGTATTACTCTTACAAATACATCGAAATATATCTTGACTATTGGTCGATGTGTATATAGCTATGTAAAATAAAATAGCAGTCGACAATTGGCAAGCTCATTTGGGAGCGAATGCAAGTTGCGTAATAAGCGACAGGCCTGCTAACCATCTGCTCTACGATAGTCTGTTTTTTGAATGTGGGCCATATCAATGAATGCATTAACTTTTACTTCATCTTTTTGTGTCTCTTCAGACAAAAAGGTACACGCCAAATCAGACAAGGAATTTAAGCAATATTAGTTATTATGCAACTAAATAGATGATATCGAAATTCATCTTTCGTGAACAACCGGTACTCATACATTAAAGGTCTCCGCCGGGTCGCCCTATGGGATGCCAAATCGCTTATTTCTTTCAATTCTTCAAAAAGTCAAAATCTTTGGCACTCACGACGAGATGATAAATAACATAGCCTACAGATGCCAGACAATATGACCAGAGGACTAGACTCCACCTCCTTCCTAGGATTAACGCCTACGAAAAATTTCTCATTATTTCGTCACACATCCACTGCATTAACAAGCAGACAGCTCAACGCATTTGTGGTCGCTATCGTGCCAGCAGTTATCTTCAATCACTGACTGTCTGCTATCTTCACAAGTCTACTATTTGTCCTGTGATGGAATATTGATGCCGTCTGAGGACTGGTGCCCCACAGGCACAACTTAACGTCCTCAAACGCGTTGATACACGTGTCAACAATTTAGTGAATGAAAAAACGAGTTGCAGTCGCTCTCCGTCAAACGGGGTGATGCTTCACTCAGGTTCCTCTACAGATACTATTTTGGTAGAAGCAGCTGTGCAGCTAATGAGTGCGCATCCAAACCTAGGATGTTCTCCAGAAGCACACCAGGGTGTCTGATAGAAATTTTAGGTGGTGTTAAACCACTACAATGCACAATTCTAAGCAGAGGACAATTTTTAGCATAATAGAGCATAAGTATGACCAATATTCTGCTATGAAATGAACGCGATTCCGATGTCGACTGCTGTATTCCACTACAGCATTGCACATTATCTATTGACTGAGCTAACATGAGGATGGCTCTTGTATCCTCATCCCTATAGAATTCCAGTGGGGATCCCCATCTCCATAGGCATTTCACTTTAGGATAAGCTTACCATAAATAAATATAAGCTAAACGCAAACATTCAAATCAAAATTCTTTTATTCGCAACCCATCGTTGTGCAATTTTAATACGTCAGCCATGCGCTTGGAGTTGGAAGCATAAGCTTACAATAAAAATAGTTTATTTGACCCCTTGATGAAGCTATTTAACTTCTTTTTAGCACACGACCGTAGATCTTGTACTTTTTTCGGCCGGTGTGAGTTATCACAATGATCTCGGAATCCTAACAGGACTCAGGGAGGTCAAGCGTTGGCCTTAGAATGCTGGCACTTCCTAGCAGTGTAGCCTTAAGCGACTAAAGTTCGTAATGCTGTCCAGTTACTTGTGATAAGTAGTGTCGGAACTTGTACTGCGGTCCCCTACTACGATTGGTACGACATTCGCTGAGATATTCCAAAGCCTCCTCATTTCTAGTCGCAAATCTTGATACTTCTCAATGTTTTTCTTCTTCCTTGCTGCCAAATGTTGTGGTCGTCTGGTACCGCGATATCTATCATCAAACCCTTCTTCTTCTTATCGACGAGGACAATGTCCGGTCTTTTTGCTGCTATCCTCCTATCGTGCGGATTTCAAAGTCCCATAGTATTTTAACGATTTCATTGTCGATGACTGAGGTCGGTTCATATTTCCATGCTTGCTTGCATGCCTTCATGCCGCATTGTTCACAGCAGGGATGCGGAGGACTCCGACTCCCGGTGTTGAAAGGACTCCAACTCCAAGTGGCAATTACATAAAGCATAGTTTTTTTTAAAAAAACTGGCAACCTACATCATAGATAATTGTAGGCCAACCTGAACCTTTTTTAGTGATCATTGCTGTATCAAATATAAATCATTTTCGATGAAAGTTTATCAAATGTCGCTTTAAGCTGGATGCATAAGACTGGGCTCCTCCCATCTTCCTGACGCGTGCTTCACACGGTTCTTCTTCAGTCTCTGCCAGGCAGGAAAATCCCCAATCCTTCTCCGGAAGAGCCATCACACACGATTAACGAGAGGGTAAGAGGTAATGCTCTCAAACAAACTAGTATTTCATTTTTGTCTCTGATGTGACCTTTGATGCGTAAGTGTGATCGAGGCTAGGAGGGCTTGTCTTCTCTACTAAATCACCGAGTGAAATGACAATCCTTTTTTTACCATCACGGTTCACTCCCTCAACTATTACAAGCTTTGCATGCACTGCTGTCTCTGTACTTTTGCTTGACGGAGAAAGGTGACATCAAGACAGTGACAGCTATGTACGAGGACAAATAATTTGTTTGTATCAGTTTTCGGATCTAGTTATAATTATTATATTAATTATCTATTTATTCTTGAAGCTTTTTATTATCCATGTTGAATCGTTGAGGAAATTTTTGCAAGTATTTCCATGAAGCCTATAATTCAAGTCGTTCATTTGTATATAACATAATATGAAAAATAATGCCAATTATATTCAAAATTACTCGGCACTTTTGTCGTATAGCTTTTCGTGAATGTTTGTATGCTTAGTGTGTTATGACAAAATACAGTAACAAGTTATGGATAAAACCTTAGTAAGTTTTGAAGTAACCATTGACTATTGAAGTGTTATCGTTTGTGTCTTGTGTGTCACATGCATCTCAGATTTAGTGAAAAATAAATAAATCTTGAATCTTTACTATTGTGGCAAGGACACTTTATTTAGTTGGCGTTGAATCGATCATTTCATGCCAGCTGAACTGGCAAAGCGAATACCAACTACTTTGTCCATCATGCACGGTACCAGAGTTGCTAAACGATAGGTATAGTATCCATCAAAAATCGAAATTCCAGATAAAATTGCAGATTGAAAATGTGTGTGTGTGGGGGATCCAGTTGTCAATGATTTTAGCGCACCTGTGATTCTTAAAATCTCCATTCCTGTGGTATCATCCTCTTCATCCTATATAATCCTATATATCCTATATATATAACTTCATCCTCACCCCCATCCATCCCCATGCGGATGAGAAATCCCCATCCCCCAGAAAGTCTGTTGAGCAATTGAAAAACTGCAATTTTATTTAGGAAAATTTCTGTTTGATGTCATTGTTGCAAAGCGGACACAAAATATCAAAACTGGCTTAACGTCGAGCACATGAAACAAAATGCATAAATAATCATGAAGAGACATGTGTAGAAAATAAATTACAAGAAAAAATACCACCTTTTATTACTATGTCGAAGAAAGCAACAAGTGAAAATTGCAAGCCAAGCCAAAGTGATAACCTTGCAGAAAGGGATGCGCGCCACTGCCATCACCAGCATGCTGGATGCTGATGATGTGGCAGAGGCTGATATGGCTGAACGAATTCAATCACAACAGTGGAAATTCCTATAGCTACACCTAACTCAATCCACCATTTTGGATACAGTGTTTCGTCTCGTGATTTAGAGCCATTCTCGACTCATGCATTTGAAAATGCATGACGAACAGAAAAGAGGCATGGGTTGCGACGGCTGAATGTGATGGTTTTGACATACATCTGAATGAAGTATGAATTAGAAAAAACCTTGTTATACAATCTTTCTATCAGAGGACCTTTCCCAGTTAAGTGCCTCATTCTCCAAAATACAGCACTTAGAGCAATAAGCAGACACTCTGTACACGTTCGGCTAATGCACTCACATATCATCATATGAGCTTAGAAAGCGCACGTGCTGTGGGCCAGTCGAACGGCTTTTTGTTCCCACGACACAGCTTCGGAATCGGGTTTCCCAGACCACTTTCCTTGACCAATACAGTTTTATTATTTTCAAGAGGTGTGCTAGCAGTTTCAGATGGGAACAACATAATCAGATTAGAATATCTGCTATTTTGCTTCTGCTTACTCGTATTTATAACATATATAAAAGTTTCACTCATGGGTAGTAGCTGTTCTAGGTTTGAAATATCTGCAAAAATGAAAAGATTCTACACTACAGCTAAATACAAAATATCAATCTATTTATCTGGTATTCTTGTCTTCAATTTACAATAAAAAATCAGCTGTGCCTGACGGCGAAAATCAGTTGCATTTATGAAGACAAGACCATGTTTATTTGTCAAAATGCTTAGTACATTAAAGTAGGATAAACAAATGTTATGAGGAAAAGTTCAAAATCCAGTCAATATCTTTGACTGTGGACTCGACATTTAGGAATAAGAAAAAAAAGTTGTCACATGCTTACCCCGTAGACTGCAAGCATCAAGGCTGAATTTTTATTCACAGAGCCGTCAGGATAGATAGAATCGACTTCGGAGAGTGGATACACAGCCGACACTATGTTCCCGTACTTCCACAATAGCTGTTGCTCCAATTCGGTGATGAAGTTGTACATCTGTAGGAAGAATCAATATTTGTCATCAGGAGGCCCACAGAAAAAATGTCAATCTATTAAGTGCGTTCTAGTGATTTTGTTTTGGAAATTATCGGAATTATTTCATGATGTGAATCGACACCAGCTGGTGAAGGTTCAGGTTTTCATCATCTCTTATCTATCCATGCCAGGGTGGGACATATCTACAATCCACATGCACATATTCAGGGGTGGGCATAAGTTATCTGTCTTTACCCATCTTTCGTCCTTTAAGTAAGAATACAATGTTTGTGTGAATACAAAGAATACAATGTTTGTGTGACATAAAGCTGAGTGACATCGAGTGTCTTGCCTTGCTGACGATCCGATTTGCTGACGCGTGTAGGCAGTGATGACTACTCATTGCGTGCACGTACGTTACCGGCGCTGTGGCCTTGTGGTAGAGTGTTCGCTCTGCGTCCGGGAGACCTTGGTTCAAATCTTGGTCGGGTCAAACCTAAGACTTGAAATAGGTACACTCTGCATTCTTGATAAACACTCAGCACGAAAAAGAATGAGAGTGGTAAATGACAACTCGGCCACATGGAAGAAAGGCTCCGTGCCTAATGTGCTTCCGAGTATAAACAACGTTCATTTATTTTTTATTTTTTTATCGATCAGCTTGCAAGTTGCAATGAAGTTGAACGCATTACATGAGAGACATGCAGAGAACGCTGCCACAGAAGATCCTTATGCTTAAGACCTACTGGAGAAGAGAGAATTCCATGGATGTGATTAGAACATGGCCTGCTTTTTTTTAGTCTAATCCACCGCATCGAGAGGCAATTTACACTTTGATCGGTGTCTGATACCCCTCGATCAACAGACCAGAAACTATCAATGCGACGAAGAACCAAGAAGTGGTGGCGCAACTATTCGTGGAAAATCCCAAAACTTCTGCCGTATCTGCATCACGACAACTCGAAATTGATCGAAAAAGTTTACGACACATCATGGGCAGCATTGGACTAAAGGTCTACATTCCACGACTGGTTCATGGTCTGGTTGAAGACGACAGTGACAGACGTTCCCAGTTTTATGAATTGTTTCTTAATCAACTTGATGACACTCCCGAATTTCTTGATCACATCATTTGATCTGACGAATCAACCTTCAAATGAATAGACACAATTGTGTTTATTGCGATACAAGTAATCCACACGCCTCCATTCAAAAGCATCTCAGCCAACTTGGTGTGTCCGCTTGGGGTGGACTTTCTTCCAATGTAGTCATCGGTCCCATTTTGATCGACAGAATCTTGGCCGGGGCCAAGTACTTGACTCTCTTACAGAGAGTTCTGTACAGAGTGTTCTCCCCATACTTAAAGAGCGCGAAGATTTCAATGGTCCGTGGTTCCAGCATGATGGGGCACCGCCCATTCTTGATCAGACATTTCCAGGACGATGGCTCGGGAGGCGTGAATGTGTAGACTGGCCACCACGTTCCCCTGATCTAACGACGCTTGATTTCTTCTTTTGGGGAGGGGCAATAGAACACGTCTTCGAAGAGCGATTGACTGATGTAGAGGATATGAAGAGAAGAACCATAGATTTTTTGTTCTTGTAAAAAACAATCCAAACATTTGTCAAAAAGTTTGTAGAAGTGTGCGTAATCGATGTGACCGATCAATCAGTGCTGGTGGTCTATACTTTAAGCATTTGTAAGAGACTAATAGACTTTAATTTAACATTTGCTATGCTTGTCTAGTTACATGGATAGCTAGTTGATAAAATAAATGATATGTGATTTTGTAAAACATTGTATTCTTATTTAAAAGACGAAAGATGGGTAAAGACACACACCTTATGCCCACACTTGTATATTATCTCCTTTTTCTATAAACCTTTTCGATATATATCACGGTCTGACTCGTGGATATGACCTTAATTTTCAAGTTTTTAGAGATTATAACTAGATTTTATTCACTATAATATCACAATGTAACACATTTTCAAAAATGTGTAATTTCAGCATATTTAATCATATAGTCTTTCAAAGCGAAGCGCTATCGGTTATTAGCATTTTTTTAAAAGCAATAGACAGTCGTAGCTGCGATGGAGCGCTTTATAACATGAATCAGCAAAAATGGTTAAAGAGCCTCCCGCATAGACACAAATCACGAAGAGCAAGCAGAGTCCATTTCATCAGGGTGATGTTGTCTACCACATTGTTGATTTAAGCACATCGTGGTGTGCGTCAGTAATTGAGATTAATAGTAGTCGCGGTCGCACTAATGTAGTTCATAAGCACAATTTTAAGCTATATTTATACCTGCAGAATTACCAGGTTGCTGAATAGGATTTAGAAGCATACAATTTTTCGCTAGCATGACGGCCTGATCACGTATAAAAGCACTAAATTATCTTTCCAACTTCTTTTTGCGTGATGAGGACGGCATAACATCAAAATTTCGCATCTAGCGTAAATCCTATCTGACAATCTGCTTTATTCTTCTAATTTCTTAAAAAATATATAACTTTTTTGGAAACAATCATCTAAATCGTCTAACCCTCTTGGACGGACCATACGAACATAAATCGGAAATGAGTGAGTTGATGGCATCATGGTTAAAACAAATTGTTGTAATTACTATCATAGGAAACGATTTCTGATTAAAGTAGTCAACCCGTTGAAACTTATTTCAAGTTCCGAATCCGATGCACCCTATCACTTCACAATCAACTTTAAGGTCATTTGTAAAGACATCCGCTGCTGGACGCTGCCATTCACCTGAAATACTCAGGCTGACTTGATGATGACACCGATCGCTCGCTTCCAGTGACAGATGGGCTTCGCACACTTGGCGAGACAAGCCCCATGTACAAGTCTCAAAATATAATGGTGATGAGGAGTATGTGAATGTATTTTGTCAGTGTCAACAGAGGAAGAAAGGGCAAATAAGTATAAGTGGCCTGACATGATCCAAGTTCGTTTCAGCACATTCGGGCCCTGTCCATTGGAAGCTCGACCAGTATGAGATGCTGCAGTGCTACATTCGCAATTCGATTTCATGACTACAGACTTGTGCAAAATAATTACTTGTGTGTGAGACGCAGTACAATATAAATTCCCTGAATGCTTTATTGTTCTTAACATCTTGATACTTGAAGGAGCGTGTCTGCACATGTTTACATACTAGTTGAGACGACAGAAGCACTGAAATGCGCTGTTAGCAATACCATTTCTTAGCTGTCAGCTTTGAATGCCCAACTCCACTATTTTTGAATTTCTGTCAGGAATTTACAATCGCGCTAAGTGAGTACGGTGTAGGTGGAAAGCGAACTGTTGGCGTTCTTGAAAATAATCCCCGGGGAGTGTTGACACACAGAAACCTCCATAGAAACTATATTTCTACCTCAGATCTACACCTGACTGAGCAACAAGAAAGAATTAATGCCTTCGGTAATATTTGCTCTAATTTCAACATTTTTTATTACAGTGTTTGTCCAGTGATCAATGAGAGTAACGAAGAAACACCGCCAATTTCCACAGCTCGACAATGAAACCGTTGTAGAAAGATTGTCATCAAACAAAACTTTCAAATTCTCTCTCTACCTGATCTGATTGTCATCCGGACAATATCTTCAGGAGAACATGCCGCACGACCATTTGAATGAGAACCAATATTTACGCTCATATTAATGTTTCATTATTTCACTGAAACGGTGAATCAATAATTATGAAAACTAATAAAATAGTTTTGCTTCTACTATTGTTACGATCCAAAGCAGGAAGTAAAGACTTCTATGTACCATGTGATAAAGTCCGAATGACATTCGGATGAAGATATTAAAGCATTTAGCAGAATCTTCAGCCAATTGATATTTTGCTCAACGTATCCGGAAGTTCTTACAGAATCTTTAACGGAATGGCGTTCGGAGTAATTGCAAAGCACCCTCCATCTGCTGCTTCAGTATTTAGCTAACGGAGAAGAATAGAAGTTATTAAAATGATTTTGCTTCAAGCAGGAGGCAAAGCTGGCATGTCAAGTCAAGAAACGCGAGAGTTTTGCAGAAGGATTAAGCATACCTTCTTAACGTTCGAATAAAAGAAAATCGCTCTCTTTGTTAAGACGATTTTTTAATGTTTTAAAAACATACAGTACGTACAGGACCGACGCGTCTCGCTCTCAAGAACATAAATGCTGCACAAAACTTGGCGAGTATTATAAAGAAAAACTGAGCAGTCCATCAAACCATCTCATCCTTTCTGTTCAGGAGAAGTTTTCTCTTGGATATGCAGCGACTTTTAGACAACTTCGTGTGAACATAATCATGTTGTTTACTTAGAATGGAAAGGCCAAAGTTCTCGATTGTGAAGCATTTATGACAACGTCTAAGGACGAATCGCGACGGACCTGTACATAAATGTATGTTTTTAAAGCAATAAAATATTCGTCTTAACGAAGGGAGTGATTTTTTTATTTGAACGCTTCAATGAAGCCCCGCATAATGGACGCTATGGTGTATGCCTTTTTACCTTATTTGCTTACGACCAGCACTTAGCGATTTATCATAAACATTTTAAACGTCAAGAAGCAAACTGGTGATCCACTAGCCGGCGCCCTCCTCGCTTTGAGCGCTGCCGCGGTCTTCAGATGAACGATAACGCACTCATTGTCCCACCTGATGGTCTTTAAGTTCCTCGTCTCAAGTGACCGCTTGGGCGTGTACGAAACAGATCAACGGAAAAGATGGACGCATTCCTCTTTGCGATCTCAATGACTCAGAACTTGACTATTCATCACCACCTCTATCGTCTCTATCTGTTGGAGTGTGGGTCTGATTAACTTTCTGTTCATCAAAGGGGATGCGCTGGATTCTGTAAGTGTTATTCATCGTGACTTAAATGGACTTGACTTTTCTTTTTCTGCTCTATCTTAAGCTGCGTGTTTTACGCTTTAAATCTAAATAGACCACCTCTTAAAATTCGCCCTGTAAATTTTAAGTTTTTAAAAGACAACTTTGGATTCGAAGAACTTGTTTTCTTGAGAATTACACTACCAAATCCCAATCATGATGAAGAATTGGCTACCTGTTTTCCACATGAGAAAATGTAAATGATCAGCTGTTTGACAGCACAAGTCAATTTTAACACCACAATTCAGATAATTGTAACATCCGATGGAAAAGGTTCAGTACCATTGAGGAAAACGTCATTCAAAATGCAAGGAAATCCAGAAATCCACATTTATCACTGGACTGGTAGCTGAAGACTTTTCTCAGGTAGCAGAAGACTTTCTCTGATACTTCTCTCTTAATTACAAGGAATTCAATTACGCATTAATCTTCTATGTATTATTTCATATTGCTTTCTGTATTTGTATGTCCGGGAACTAGTAAGAAGTTGTACAGGGAACGGGGTTGAACCTGAAACGTTCACATAGTATTGTACACCTCTTGAATACTGCAGGAGTGCCAGAGCCATGGACAATTGTTTTGTGATTTTATGATTCCCCCCTCAGTTTATGATTTTTTTGTGATGAACTATTTAATGTTCTTTTTATATTTTGATCATTAATCAAATTTCGGTCTTCTGTATTGTTTCGAATTCATTTGAATTAATAGTTCTGTTTTTGCAATCTTTTGAAATCTACTGATACATTCAAACCACATTTCGACTCGTCAAATTTGCTGATTTGGTCCGGGAGATTTGCTTTATATTTCTGTTGGTAAATGAATCTTCTCAAAGATTTCTTCAATAGAATAGTCAAAGTATGTTTTTATTCTAAAACCATGAGTGGTTAAATAGCGGCTCTCATTTATCAATAAATAAAAAGTTTAAGTTTCTCAGTTTTAGAAATAAAAATATCATATAATAAAAATGAAAATATGAAAATAAAATGATACGTATAAATCAAAATATAGAAATAAAAATATCATTTAAATAATTACATATGCAATTATTTAAATGAAATGCATCAAAGTCCATTTCATACCTGCGTTTTCTGATTCCTGTCGAGTTACGTCCTTAAATTACCCTCAAGACATTAAATTCAGTATACTATACAATAATGAGGAGAAAAATTCTGCCAGAAAGTTCACATTATGTGCCTATTCACAAAAAATGAGAAAGAAATGACAAATGTCGGCCAGGAAAGATTGTATGCTTGTATATCTCCCATACTTTTCTGGTTGCTATGCAGAAATGGGCACCCTAGCAGCCGCTGCTAAAGAATATTATTACCATTAAATTCGGCACTATCGATTTAGACGGAATACATGCTAAGTTTTTATCAATCATGTGATGATAGCTCAGCAGTAGGTTTTGTCCAGGTTTTCGGGGTTTTGACCCACTGTGAATTGGGTGAACCCTCCTCCCCTTCAGCGATGCTCTGTGGCCTAGAGGTCCTGTGCGGCATCATTTTGTCTTTCAAATGAGCGAGAATTTACTGTTCATTTGGTGAACTTTATGTTTCATTTTTCTGCTTTGGCACAAACATTAGCCTGCATCCCAGAGTTTAAGATTTACAGCTAACATTTTGAGCATAAAACGATTGGTTGACTCCAGGGATGCGGAACCGAAGCCTGAGAAAAATCACAGGTTCTGGCACCGGGAAATAATCTGAAACTTGTGACAAACACGCATGTAGATTCAAACCACGGATGCGGACTCCGACTCCGGGTGCCAAGCATATGTAGCCTAGTTTTTTTAAAAAAATTGGCAGCCTACATCATAGATAATTATAGGCTTACCTGAACCTGTCTTTAGTGATCATTGCTGTATCAATTATCAATCATTTTCGATGAAAGTTTATCAAATGTCGCTGTAAGTTGGATGCATGCGACTCGGCTCCTCCCATCTTGTTGATGTGTGCTTCACACGGTTTTTCTCCAGTCTCCATTAGGCAGGAAAATCCCCATCCTTCTCCAAAAACTGTGAGTACATTTTCGATTTTAATATGCGCTTTGGAGGAGCCATCACACACGATTAACGTGAATGCAACTAACTCAAACAAACTAGTATTTCATTTTTGTCTCTGAGTGACCTTTGGTGCGTAGGTGTGATCGAGGCTAGGATGGCTTGTCTTCTCACCTAAGTCACTGAGTGAAAAGATCCCAACTTTTTATCCCAACTATCACGGTTCATTCCCTCAACTATTACAAGCTTTGCATACAGCAGTGTCTCTGCACTTTTGTTTGACGGAGAAAGTTGACATCAAGACAGTGACAGTCATGTACGATGATAAATAATTTCCTTGTATTATACAGTGCGTTCATAAAGTCACTGTGCACCTAATAAATCAATGCATGTGCAGTACTTTGCCGCTTAGAAATAGATTGCCACGGCACTATAAAAAGTGAAGTTTCTTGTAGAAACTTCGACTTCTGTGTGATCACAAACTATCTATTTACATACTACAAAAACATTTGAAAATGTCCACCTTGTTCACGAATGCAAATGTCAATTCGACGTCTCATATTCTCAAACATTCGGTGAATTTCCTCGTGCCTGATAGCGTCAATTTGCTGACAGCTGTTTTCTCTAGACTCCTGTAGATTTCGTGACCTGCTTCCGTAAACCTCCTGCTTCACCACTAACCAACAGTAAAAGTCCAAGACATTCAAATCCGGCATCTCGGATGCCAAATCCTTCAGAGATAACTCGTTTGAAATATTCCACTAAAATATCGAATTGAGGAATTGACGGTATGCGCAGTTGCTCCATCTTGCTAGAAATAAGCAGTCAAACTTTCATCGTCACTTAATTCGTCAACGAGTGAAGCAATCATTTTGTCAAATAATTTTTGCAATAGTAGTTGAATATCGGCCCAAGCATTCGTATTCTTGACATAAGAGAATGTAATGGCTTCTCAACAAATTCGTGTGGGTTTTCACTAGACCATGTTCGGGAACTCTGGCTACTGATATGCCTTGATAGATGAAACCAAGCAATATCAGAAAAGAAAGTCTTATCGAGCACATTATTTTCATTTAGATTTTCCTTGAACCAAACGCAGTACTGAAGACGCTTGTCATGATCGGCATCATTCAATTCATGTTGGCCAGAGATGCGGTGCGGATATAGGCCTATGTTCTTTCTTACAGCAGGATGAGCCGCCCCGAGAGATAGACCCACTTCTTGGGATAAGCGACGCATCGACTTGTTTGGGCAATGAGTCATGGCTTCAGAAATAACATTTTCAGGAATAACTTTTTTATCGCTTAAGATTAATGGTCGATCTGAGCGTGATGGATCGTGTACCGTCAGCTTTTCTGAACTCACTGATTGGACTCCAATCAACATTTCGATGAGGCAAATCAAATGCAGGAAGTCTTTCTAAAAACCCCTTCTTCACTTCATTAGTATATTCCCCATTGGCGCGAAAAACATTTTTGACCAAGAAGTTCTTCTTTCGCATTGACATCACCATGCTTAGCTTCGAAATGCACAGATCTTCGAATGTACAGATCTTCACCGAGTCAGTAGCTGACAGAAGTGAAGTTAAATTTAAATTACAATCATGTTGAATGTCGCAAGCTACTCAATTGCGCTTCCCAAACGAGCCAGTGACTCTGTGCACGTGATAGATATCTACAATTGTAAAACTGTTTTCTTTGGCAAAACAAAGTTAGAAGAGGTGCACAGTGACTTTATGAACGCTCTGTACTTCGGGTCTAGTTATAAGCCGGAGTCCGATTCATGCAAAAATGATAGGACTCTGGGACCCCGACTCCGCATCCCTGATTCAAACACAGTAAACTGTTCCCCAATTCTTAATACAAATGTATACCATCATTTGGTCACACTTACACGATTTGTAACTAGCCAGTATGCCTATAGAATAGTGCCTTGTTTCAATTTTCGAAGCTCGTAAGATCTTATCAGCGTGAGCCTCCCCTAAGTTCTTTTATAAATATGCCTAGTGCACAACTCTGGCGAGTTTGAACAAAACTAGCCGATATCACAGTTCGCTTGTCGCTTCTAAAAGGTTCAAAGTCTGTATCGGATAGCGGAAGCTTCCGGAGCGATAGAAATCGGATACTGCATACCAATAACTTATAGCTGTTCAAAAAACCATGGCGAAGCGAGTTGTGTGCAGCATGAAGAGAACAGGATCAAATATTAAGAAATGTGGTGTCTTCTGTTTTTTGTAAATCTTTCAGTGATTACTTCTTAAAATCATGACACTAAAATTGTACTCAGTCGGATAATTAAGATCAGCTTCAATCAAGATATGACGAGTGCTTGAAATTCAATGTAGAAACATGTAAATATTGGGGTTAATTTCCTAATTTAATGATTTTTTATGAAATTTCCTGGATTCCATGACAAGTCTATGGTTTTTAGAAGAATTCCTAATTTTTAGATCACTGGGACCCTACTGCTACATAAAACTGTATAAAACTTAGTGTCAGCCGGATCAGATCGCTTGTCTTTCATAAATAACTTGGATTGAAAACCGCATGTATTTCCAATGGAGAAAGTATGGCATATTGGTCATAAGTACGATTTTTTAGAAGCTTCATTGTTTCATTTCCTCATCGTTCATTTACTTCGAGCGACCACTCATGATATAAAAGAGCATGATCTGCAGATGCTTTCTACACAAATCCTATTGAAGAAAAACCTCTGCGACATTAGTCTGCAGTCTATTACTCAATGAAATCGTGCTTATGACAAATATGCCACAATTTCTTCATTGGAAGTGCAAGAAGTTTTTCAATAGTAGCTATTTGTGAAAGACAGACGATCTGATCAGCAAGACATGTAGCTTTGTAGTAGTCAAAAGTGTACAGAGCAATGTGAACAATTCAGGTATGATCTCGCTCCTCGCACAACGTCTTGTCAGCAACTGGACAAAATCCTTCGCATTACTCTTCATTGAACTTGATTCAGATGAACTGGAAAATATCAAGATAACACTGGCGGAATTGAAATCAATCAATTTTCTGTAGTTTCCACAATGTTGACCGAGTATTTACTTTTAAGAATTTCTATTACGCCTAAAGGACGTGTATTCCTGTCAATCAAAGATATTCCACCTGACACCATCGCACTTTCGTCCTAGTCGTCATTTACATTGAAATAAACATAAAGAACATCCCGCAGATAAGTATCTCACCTCTGCACGACCCAGTTTAGCTGCCAGAGTCAGTGGTGTCAGTCCTAGGCGGTTTTTGATGTCTAATCGTCCTCCTTTCTTCACCAGAATTCTGAAAAGTCTTGAGGCGATCTTAATATTGTCCATTCTTGGGCTGTTGATGACAATAATGTGAAGCACAGTGTTGCCATTCGTATCTTGCATGTTTGGATCAGCACCTTTCGACAAAAGAAGTCGCACAATCTCCTCATGTCCGGTCGAAGCGGCAAAGCAGATAGGATATTCACCCCAATAAAGATTTCTGCAAAAAAATCAAGCATCAACATTTTAAGACCGCGTAGGGGATAAAACAGGCATTATTTACAAGCAAGCAATACTTTGCAAAAAATACATTTCCCTGTCATCACAAATTAGAAATGCATAGAATAAAAGTTAGAAGCAGATAGTCCAGCAGCTAATCCGACAGATGAGATGATATTCAGGATAATCATATTGCGCGACGATTTTCAAAACTCTGATGGCAATCGATTTTGGTTTTAGAACTTCCATTTCAAATTCATTCTATAAAGAACGTGGAAATTCATTCATTTCGATTGCTTTACCACCTTTGCAGCAACGTTTTGGCAGAGGTAATTTTGGTACAATTAGTACAAATTGATAACAATGAAGGATAATTAATTTTCAACGTCACTACTCCCCAATGGGGATTTGACGGCGATGAGAAAGTCAGACTTTTCTGAAGCGTTGTGATACTTTTGTCTTTCCTGACAACTTCCAATAACACCATCGGGGCAGATCCTCTTCGGTGAAAGAGACCCCTGATTTTGACTCACTCTCCTTGGAGTGAATCAACATTCATATTAGCCATAGTACAATCTTAACTAATCTTATCATCTCACGATGTTACTCCAAGCAATCCACTTTCCAGGCTTTTGGGAAGACTGACAATGTGACACCGGCGACGCTTCTTTTTGACTTGTTTCTTCCAACCTATATTGTATGTAATATTGTATTAATATTTGAATTAGCCCGTTATTCAGAAATTGGCGGTAAGGACAGTGCTTTGTAAGCGTCAAAGTCCTTTGAAGTCTTGATTCTCAGTCAGTAAATAAGGAAGGATTAGATGAGCGTCGACAAAGTATTCTTAAAGTGCATATTTGAAACATGATCGTGAAGTGATAATTGACCATAAAACTCAGACATTCGCTATTGGAAAACTTACACGGAATCTTATTAGCGCCATATGAAACATACAAGCGAAGAAACTTTTATTTATGCATCATAAAAATCACGTTTATTGAATAAGTTAGTCCCAATAATGAGAATAATGAGACAATAGCACAGTGATGCAACCTCGATTAGATTTTAGTCGAGGTCGGCCCCGAATTAAGTTATATAATATTGATTGACTTTGATACCGAGTACTTGCATGAAAGGAAGACAGAAACATTTGTGTTTATCACATTGTGTCAACACGCTAAAAATCGCAATATAATCTATGATAGTTTTAAATAGTTAATTACTACATCACATGATATGAAAATAATATGGGGTTTAAACAGATAATCACAATTGTTAGCGGAAGCGCAGAAAACATTATTCAATACATGATTTCAAATCACTACAGAACAATTTTGTAAATAAAAAAGTCATAAATTTCATTGAAATTATCTTACAGCACGAGGCCTTTCGTCCAATCTCAACAGGTGCTCACTTTGAACACAAAATCTTGAATACACATATAGATAAATACACAAAATTTGAATGATTGTAACAAGTAATACACTAGAAGCATAGAAATATGCTTAATAGTCTCACCGCCAGGACCAGTCTCTGTATGAACGAGACCGAAGATGAGACTTTCACGGAATGTTCTACACATTATGACCAAACACAAGGAGATTCTGCCGCAGGCGGTATTTGGTGGAATCTTGCTTCAGCGGTAAATGCGGAATTTCAGCATTGCGGCGGTATTTTGCTTTTTTATGGTTTGATGGAGGAAAAAATTGGCAAAAGTCAAAAGATTAATCAAGTTATACATGGAAACGTACATAAAAAAACTTTAATTCGCAAATGTGTCAAACATCTCCCAGTTCCCAGGATCTGACATTTTTGGCGTTCGGAAATGGCTTCATTCATTTACGCAGTCAGTCTTCTTTTGATGAGAGCAGTAGGAACAGACCAAATCGGTAGGGAAAGTCGATGCGGTCGACGCAACAATCAATGGAAAAAGAGGTGCGCATGAGTTCAAAGTGAATGACATACCTCCGTATTGTGATCATGTGTGCGTGTGTTGTACTCATGAATCACAGCATAGTCATTTTATATGGAGTAATGTTTAGCAGATAATATGAGTATGTTGCACTGTATATGTATCAGCAATTTTCCTTTTCAATCTGGTTATATGATTCAGAAACATTTTTGCATTATATGATTGAGCTAAATTAAAATATATCGGTTTTGTACACTTAGCATTTTTTTGAAGCTTTTACGTCACTTCTCCCCATACTTGGGGCTTGGACGGTGCTGACATAGTCAGAATTATGGAGCGTTGTAGTACTTTTAGTCCGGATGCCCTTCCTACCGACTTCCAATGACACCTTCGGGGCTCGACCTCTGGACCAAAAGATCGCTAGGCCAATCACTTAACCACTGTGCCACGGAGACTTTGTACACTTAGATTGCTATGAATTTATATTAAAATGCATGCACATTCAACTTGCCTTTTTCGGTAATAGCACGAATTTTCAAATTATGCTGTGTCAGTGATAGTGTAATAGACCATGCATTAAAACTATCCTACCTAGAATGATCATGCATAAGCTCTGTTGTCAAAATTAGACGTAAAGTATAGTCCACATTCCTAATAAATTGCGCTATTAAGTTCTTCGCTTACTGGTTTAAGGAGTAATATTTGTGTCAAACAGGAAAATCAATGTTTGTAATTAAATTAGGATGTATACCTAGTTAATATGCTATTCATCAGGGCTCACTTAGCCCATAGACTGTCAAATAATAGAATTTGTGATCGTGATATCAAACAAAATAATACGATGTATCCACAGAGCAATTATGAATTTTCTGTGAAGGCAAAATTTAAAAATAACGGCAGCGGAATTAGGGTTTAAGAGCGCTGGAATCTCTTTGTGTTTGCCTATTTCTACTACGAAAAGCGTGCCTTCCGAGTTCTACCGAGTTACTTTGATCTGCAGACATGATCAAAGAAAAAGACATGTTATTTGAAGGAAATTGAAGTTTTCGACCAAAATGTCAGTTTGATGTGTTAATGCCGACTATATGAAATCTATTAACTCCAGTTCCATAATGACGGCATTGTTTAGGAAGCTCATTAGTTACTGGAATTACTAAAAGATTAGTATTTAGATTACTATTTAGTAGGAATTAATAGTTTGGGAAGCTCAAAAAATCAAAAGAATTAAGTTAGCTGACGAAATGTGCAGGGCTTCACACAATCGAGGTATTTTCAAGACAGCCACGAGAATGGCCAAGAACTGTAGCGACGTTACCTCCCCAATGTGTGTAAGAGATGAAAACGACAGCATTGTTTTTGCGGAAAGGACATATTGCGTGTTTGTAAGACGTACATGGAGTCATTACTCAATGAAGAGAACGACTGGGTTGAAGTATTTCCCAGTGAACCGGTTGTAGGTCCGAGGTGTCGCTTAACAGAGCAAGAATATGAAGATGCGCTGAAAGAAAGTAAGCGGGATACAGCTCCAGGCCCATCGGGCATTGTCTCCGAGATGATCCTCGCTGCTGGGAAGTGCGGTATTTCTTGGTTCATCAACCTAGGAAATTTAGTTCTGGAGGAGAATGCCATCCCTAGCTACTGGACTTTCAGCTCCCTGGTTCCCATTTTTTAAGGGTAAAGGTGATCCCCTCAAGCGCGGTTCTTACAGGGCGATCAAACTGCTAGATCATGCAATGAAGATTCATGAAAGAGTGCTTGAGAAGAGAATCAGAGATCGTGTCGATTTAAGTAACCTGCATATTGGTTTCATGCCTGGTAGAAGCACGATTGATGCAATATTCATCTTAAGACAGCTGCAAGAAAGATTCCTGGCCTACGACAAAGACCTTTTCTATGGATTCATAGATCTAGAGAAGGCATTTAATCGTGTACCTCGTGGCGTGGTTCAATGGGCCATTCGAAGAGCAGGTGTCGACGAATGGATTGTGTCAGCGGTAATGATGCTGTACGCGGGTGCAAGGACAGTTGTGAGAACTGATGCAGGTTTGACTGATGACTTTCGTGTCAATGTTGGTTTGCATCAGGGCTCCGTTCTCAGTCCGTTGTTGTTCGTGCAGGTAATGGACGCCATCTCAAATGACACCAGTGGTTCTTTGCCTTGGGATGTGCTATATGCTGACGACATCGCCATTGTGGCAGAGAGTCAAGAAAGACTGGAGCAAAAGATTTCAGAATGGAAGCACGGTCTCTCATAGAAATGACTGAAAGTTAATGTGTCCAAATCAAAAGTGCTCATTTCGTCAGTAAGTGGTAGTGAGGCAGAGGCATCAGTAAAGTTCCTGTGTGCGATACGTAAGCAAGGGGTTGCATTCAATGTCCTCTCTGGGTCCACCGTAAATGCAGTGGCATCAGCGGCAGTCTACGACTGCGGCATATGAGTTCCACGTTCAAGTGTAAACGATGCAGAGGCCAAGTGATAGAACGTCCTCAGCCTGCACACCTGTTGGTCGACGGTAACGAGCTTGAGATAGTTTCACGCTTCTCCTTGGTGACGAACTAGAGGCAGGTGGTGGAGTGGATGCTGCTGTCAATAGAAGAATTCGATGCGGCTGGGCAATCTTCAAGGCGTTGATGCCGTTCCTCACCTCATGTGCTCCGTCCCTCCACAAGAGTATATGATGCCTGTGTCCGGAAGGGTATGATATGCGGAAGCGGGACATGGACTCTGAAAGTGGACAGTCAACAGCGTCTGGAGAGGGTGGAAATGCACATGGTAAGGTGGATGTGTGACTCGAGGGATATGCTTAACATCGACTGACCTCTTTGTCGCAAGTTGTAATGCAAACACAACAAGCCAGTCACTGGACCGACCAATCAAGGCATCGATGCGCGAGCTGTAATATGAGGGCAAAGAATTTCACCGAACTCCAGTCACTGGCCTATTGCAAATGAGGCTTTAGTCTGTAATAAAATTTATCAATACATCCAATTAAGAATGTAATTGTATACACTTCATGAAATGAGTGGGTCTACTCAAGTCACTATCAAGATTCATAACAAGCTATTATGCACCTTGTAAAGTATGTAAGCCCGTATAGCCTAATTCGCTTAAGTGAAGCAGCAGAGTGAAAAATTCAAAACCAAGATTTAGTCCTTACAAACAGCGATAAAAAATGATTGCAATTAATTGATCACTTCCTGCTGCATTACAATTAATTGATTGTCAAAATTAATTGCAACTAATGTCAGGAGCTTAATCTGCTTTACACTGTTCGACGCATTATTATTACTTGTGCGTGCCTTGTTCTCTCTGTCTTCTTCTCATTGGCTGATGCTTCAAATCAAACGACCTCTACCCTGCCACACCACTTTGAAGTTAAGAATATCATTGTAAGAATGTAAGGGATGTCGTGAAATGAATTTGCTGACCTCAAGTGCTATCTGCTCAGAGCTCGTTGAACAAACGAAATCAGATCAAGCTGCTGACACCACTATGCACTTCAAACAACCGTGTCTAATTCAAAAAGCACGGGTTCGATAATTTTTTGTGTGTGAGTTTAGAAAATGTGCTCAACGCTTGTTTTAGTTTAATAGATTTTAGACAAATCTGAAAACGTAGGGGAGAACCCACAAGTAACAAGATATGTCGTAATAATCTGTTCTGCATCACACATTTGTCCTTGAGATTCAAGCCAAAGACGAGTTGGGATCCGACTTGAATACCATGGCGCCCATTGGCAATAGTGCGTATGAAACTACTGACAAAAGCACGGGAGAAATTATAATTGATCGTAGATTTTTCATGCGCTATAATTTTAACACATATTTCAAAGAGAAAAATCCAAAACTCCCAAAAAATTATTGGTTTCAAAAGTTGCACAAATTTCCTTATAAATCATTCATTTTTCCTGGAATGATTTTATCTACATCCCATCAACTTCTACTTTCTCCACAGCCTTCCTTCCAGCATCTTCATCGCATGCTCCATCATCTTGAATGCTCTATATCAGGATTTCTCAAAGTGTGGGGCGCCCCCCCCCCCAAAGGGGCACGACGCAATGGCTTCTGCCGACTGCTTCACTTGTTCTATGACCCGGTGTTGGAGAAATGCGCAGTTTTTCTGGGATTTTCTCGTCTCGCATATCTGAGAAACAAATTCCGCAACCGCCTCAGATCTTCGGTAGCAACTTTAGTCTTCGTGATTTTGGAACACTGGCCAAACGCTCATTTCTCTCATCGAGGCGCAACTTTTCTGCACGAACGTTTTACTAAATGCACTGAAGTTCCATTCCGGATGCTGATTTCTTTTCACTTCACCGTGCACACTTTTGTTAGATGCACCGTCGGAGATGATACTTTGTCGTAAATGCAGGAATAGTTATGAGACTGTGGTAAATTATGATCAATACCGAAAACTGAACATCGGAATTTACGTTGTGTGGCGTCGACAAGTTTAAAGTGGGGCGCAATGACGTAGTTAATAATTTCGGCGGGCGCGAAAAAAGTTTGAAAATCCCTGCTTTAAATGACCCACAATAGAAAGGGTCACCCCCCCTTGTAAATGGGCACAAGGGAGCTCAGTTATCAGTCCTTCAGTATTCTTCCATCGCCAACAACCAAGATGTGCACTCTGTCAGATTTCTTCCTGATCAGCAGCTCGCAGCATCTCACTACCAACAGGTCGAATCAGTCGCCTTCCCCGTCGTTTTGCGCTCCATCTGCCAACAGTCAATCCCAAACATTGCCAAGAAAATAGGCCCTAACCAACAGCAGTCGGCATTGCTGTCTTAAAGACAAGAGAAACAGTTGGATGTCACTGTTTAAGTATGTACATTACATAAGTAAATATCGGACTCTAAATGTATGCGAGACATTTCCCAATATGAGATGATTTTACTTTAATATCCAGGGGGTCGTAACACGAAATTCTCCTAAGTATGAAGTTCTAAGTTATAAAAGGTATGACATTGCGGTAGACCTGTAACTCAACAGCATGCTAAGTACGAAGTATTAAGTACTAAGTACTAAGTCAAGTTATAAGACATATGACAATGAGAATTAGGTGTAACTGGAAAATGTCATAAATTTCGTTTCGTCTGCTATGTTCTAACTTAGGATAGTGCCAAGACAATGTCGAGTTACACTAAAATGAATTTGTCTTGACTTTGCGATGCTGCATTAGTGAAAATCGGCTGAATGTGAGTGGCACGAATTATTTACATGTGTGGTAACACTATATTGTCGATCTAAATTTTTCATGTGCAATATCTGCAAAGTGAAAATCTTATTATGTTTTCATGACAAACATCTATATTTGAGTTGACAGATCAACTAAAAATGTCACACAGTTGTTATCTCACTCGTCTACCTCCTTGTTGAGAATCATGCACATATTCGTGTCGCAGCTCCACTCGGTCAAGATGTTCACACTCAATTATTTCATCAAAACCATTCGATCGCAAAATTGTGCAACACAAAGCATGTTTATTGTGATGCCACAATAACTTAACAGGCACGTGTGAAATGAAGCTGGAGGGTACCACCGCCTTTATCCAAACACCGAAAGGGTGATTTGAGTACAACAAAAGAACACTCAACCTTAATTCTCGTTTGTTTTATAGCAGCATTTATTTGGCTCTCTGCTAGGTTCTGACATTGGAGTAATAAGGTATGGTCTTAAAGGACACCCCGAGTCTCCTACAAAGTAGGCATTCAGAAAATCTCCCTTAGCAAACTTGTGTTTAAGGGAGCATTGATCCCATATGAAGCTGTCATGTGCGGATCCCGGCCAGCGGACGACATTTGTAGACCTCATGTTGACATTACAGATTGCCTGTACGTTCATTGAATGGTGACCCTTTCGGTTCACAAAAATGTCTTCATATGAATGAAGAAAGACTTGTGGTGGATAAAAAACGCTTAGAGGTGGAAAAATCGTTTGCAAATAGAGACAGAGCGCCTGGAAATAGAAAGGGACTTGCTGATGATGAAGGCAGCAATGATGCAATTCATTAAGCTTATGACTAAATTGTACTTATGATTTGGAAATGGTTGTTTTGTCTCATAAGGAAATTTATATCATAGAAATATCATTCTACAACCCATTACTACATCAGAATTAAATTTCTTCATTGCATGGTGGAATATAAACGACAGATACTTTGTATTTGATTGTACTAACTTAAGACTGGGTTGAAGCAGTTTTAAATATTTTTTCTAATTTATGACAATTTCAGTGAAGATATGTTTTATGAGAGCTCCTAGTTACGAGATTATTTGTGTTTGTCCTAAGAAAGAACAGTCAGAAGTTTTGAATAAATTTATGATTTAACACAGTGTCCAGTTACACCAGAAAATTTTATTGTCCTAACTTAGCATCGTCTCCAAAATTAGAACTTATAAAATGTACGAGCTACTCATTAATTCTAAGTTATGGTTTAGGATAAAACTCAAGACTTATGACACGTTCAGGTTACGACCCCCAGGCGAGAATGACATATTTTCCCATATAAGTTTCAGAAATCTAAACACTCGCTTTATGGGTAGCTGTGGGTATCACTGTGATCACCACAATGTCACCTGACAAAAGTGATAATCCCTCAGGCTGCTGGAAAGTGCACAGTTTGCGAGAAATGAGTCCAATGTTCATATTCCTGATGTTCGTCAATGTCCTATAAATTACATATTTTACATGACAATGCGGAATACATCGACTTAGGAGAATAAAAAACTGACATGATCGAACTTTAGGCAATTTTGCTTCCTCATGCCTCTTCTTTGAGAATTTCTGTCCCGAAGTCCCTGGTGGAGTGCAAAAACAAAATGTACGCGCAAAAGTGCACATCAAATTCTCTATATATTTCGTATTCTAATTTTTTGCACATTTTCTTTTTTCAGTAGGCTATACTTGAATGCTAAGATTCAAATTTGAAACATACTTTAACTTCTTAATTATGGAGCAATGAAACCCACACTATGATTAAAATTTGTAAATACGAGTAGAACAAAAACTATAACGGGTCATTCCTATTGAAATCGGCAAGGCCGTTTAACCCACATCTCAGATTTTTGTTCACATTTAGTTTATAAGTAGGGTTTGTTCTCATTAGAAGAAATCCAAATTTGTTTGTTCCGATTCGCCGCAGCTCTTGACCTGCAGGGCCTCAAAGTTGCCTATGACGCCTTATATTGGACGACAGGTTTTCCCTAGCAACGGTCCTTATCAACGACTAAAATGAGTCTACATCTGTTTTTACTCATGAAGCTGGCATCACCAAACTTTGTACACATATTGTTGATGATGCGCTTTACTATCCCCACACAATCAATCTAACATTTGTGCTGTTTATCACATAGATATCGACGTTCAAAGTTGGAGATTTTCTTTCAAAAATTGCGAAAATCGTAAACTTTGAGGCTCAATACCCAAAAAGGCCCAACTCAAACTTCAATGAAATTTCTTACTTCGTCATTACTTACTACATGTAAGCCAAATTAGTGTCAAAAGATTGGCGTGTTCTTTGACTTCCTTTGGGAGACAGGGACAAAAAACGATATTTTTCAAAATTTTACTTTTTCCCATACTACGGTACTCCAAGCCCAACCAATAAACGAAATATGTACAAAATATGAGATGGTGGGTTAAAAATTCAACTTTTTGACGATTTGACATGGAATCACCCTAACAGCAAGCATTCTATGGCAAGAGCAATTGCAACTACAAAAAATTGTCGCACGCTGCAAACAGACCAGCTTGTTTCCAGTAGTTTAATTTCAGTCGAGTACATAATATATTGAATGTTTTCCCTCTGTGTAGTAGAAGGTATTGAAATATAACTTGTCACAAGCTCTAGGAGGCGATTTTTGGAGAAAATATAGAACCTGGCTACTTCGGCTGTAAGTTAGTACATAATAAATATCTATATACCGCAACTTTTGCAAAGGCAAATACAACAACTTCGAGACGTTCTATGAACTACGAAGAACTAACTTCAGTTACAGTCCGATACCCGAGAAAAACTGGCAAGAATTCATCAACAAGCTTGTCCCTAAACTGATTTATTTCCAAATAGTTGTGTCTTGGATACTATTACCTACCTTTTTTTAAACACTTTGAAAAAAGCAGAAAAACAACAAAGATTTGAAAAATTTTCCTATGAAATGCAGTGGATGCGAACCGTATTCTGTGTACCTAAACTGCTCTGTCACGGTCAATTATCTGTCATTTTTGTGCTTAACAACCAGCGGTTCCGACCACGGTTTTGAATAAAGATTTGAAGGACTTACCCTTGGTAGCTGGTTTGCACCGGTACGTCAACCCATTCATACTCAAGACAGTCACTGCGGTATTTCTTTTGATCACTAGGACTGAAGAATTTTCCACAACATCTCTGATGAACCTTAGCGCCGTTTTCAAGAAGAAATTTAACCATTGTCGGCTCCTCATTGGAAATGGCTAAATGCAGAGCTGTTTCTCCGTAGTATTCGTCGCTGAGGTAGTAGTCATTGATGAGTTTCGGAAAAGCGCGAATTAGTCGCTTTCCAAGCTCATAATGAACATGTGTCGTATTAATGAAACAAAAATGTAAAATGGTTTCTCCAGCCGCTCCCCGTTTGTCGATATTCCAACATTGCTCGCGTTTTAAATTATCTGAAAATATGAGAGATGAAATTATATCAATCCACTGACAGAACAGCCTATTTGATATCAACTAGACATTGGTTAAGTTGCTCACAGTTAGGGGTGGTGGTTATTTCAAGTCTCTAACTCATTTCGAAGTTTCAGACTGCAATTTACATCGATCGGAATCTTCCTTTCATAAATTTCGAGCTCTAAGAATGTGTAGTTAAGTGTGGCTTGACCTCAGATCGCTGGATTCAAAGTCCACAGTGATAACCTCTACCATAGAACCGTTTAACAATTGTCTCGCTGATACAGTTGCAGGCAGAGCTGGAAAAATTCCACTGAAATTTTTTAATTCCAATTCCAATTCCGGAGCAGAAATTTCAATTCCAAATCCAATTTCAATTACAGTCGGAACAGTTCAATTCAATTCCAATTCCATAATAAGATTCAATTTCGATAATTGTATGTCGCGTATAGTGTCTTATGTTAATGTATCTAACGTTTGTTCGTTTCAATCTAACCCATGTGCCCTTACCCTATCCTCGTTGTTCCTGTGTGCCGCTCCCTGCGTCGTTACTATGTGCGTTTTCATGCTCACAGTTCATATTTATTGTGTACATGTATATTTGTAACCGGTCAGCCTACGCCATTTTCGTTTTGTAAACGAGACATTCAATATATCGTGAAAAAAAGAAAAGAAAGTTAACGGTCAGCAAAGAATCAAACGCTGAGAGAGAGATGAGATGCGAATAAATCTATTAATAAACTGACAGAAGAAAGAAATCCAATCTGCGAATAACGTGATTGTTGATGAAAGAACAAACAACAATAAAAATGATACCATGAAATCTGATTAATGGTCCATTTTAAAAAAGGAGATTAAAAATTTCGTGATTAGAACGAAATGTGGTCGGGTCGAAAGCTAACAAGCAGTGATTAAAGGAAACTCTCTCAATTTTCAAAAGAAAGTGGTTTTGTCGTAAAGTCTCAAAAATTTGTGTAAATTAGAAACGATGAGAAATTGACACAACAACAACACATACGACATCTTCAGTAGCTGTTAGAAGAACTCCGGGCTCTCGTTGTGTAACTTAACTACAAAAGTAACAACAACTGCCTGCCAGCGAACAACAGCACATCAGCGAGCGCGATTGAGGATTGACGGTATAAGTGACATTGATATTTATGATGTTATTTTGGAATAAGTGAGTCTGATCGAATTGAAGTGAAATCAACATTAAGAAGTGAACTGTAAGTGTACAGTTTTTTCTTTTATCGTTGCGCATCGCATCTATATAACTATAGTCTTAAAAATTATTATTGTTAATTGCTGTGATTGGAAGTTGAATAATAGTTCAATTAATTGAATAATTGATTATTAGAATAATTTGTTGACACTGTCTATATTTTGATTTGAACTGACAGGGTTGCTGCCCTTTTATGCAGCGTTAATTTTCTTCTTTCCAAACCAATTGTTTTTCGTGTGTACAACAATTAAGTTAATCTGCAATTTTTGTGCCTATCCTATCAAGAACTAAATTCAATTGATGATAGTAGCCATCGAGTTTAGTGGATAATGAAGTCGAAATTGCGGAACTCGAATAAATCTTTATTAAAAGATTGGATTGGTAATAGAATAATAGAATGGTATTTCCCCATTTATCAAATTTACATTTGAAGGATTGTCGGATGATAATACCATAGATTATCTGGATGTGAAAGTGTATACACAACCACGCATTAGAACTGGTTTACATATTAAATCACTTCATAGCGGCTGTGTCATGCCTTGGTCATCTTTCGTTCCCTATTCACAAAAGATTGGTGTACTTATTGGTGAACGACATCGTTTATGTGGGATCTGTTCAGACCAAGAGATGCTCCATGATGCTCTTAGTACTCTTGGACTACGATTCCAGGATAATGGTTTTCCGGAGCATATTGTCCGCAGATACTTGATCAATGAGCGACCTGGAAGAGCAAGGAACTTTTCAAACGAATTTCACTCAAAAGTTAAACTATTTTTGCCTTATCTTGGGGATAAATTCTGCAATCAATCTCGACGTCTCCTCAGGCTTAATGGATTTGATTCAAAAGTGCATATTATTTTCAGAAACAAACCACCACTTTCGCAATCCCTGCAACCAAGACGTGGTTATCGTAGATGTGCCGATAACTGCATTTCATGCAAATGTGCTTCGAAACCTGGTGACTGTTTCTCAAAATTTATTGTTTATGAGATTTGTTGCAATTTATGCCAACGTAAATATATTGGTGAAACCTGCAGAACTATGTATTCCAGATTTAGTGAACATTTGAGTGTGGAGAATTCCCCAGTATTTAAGCACATGTTTGATGTTCACCATATGCGCTTTTCTCGCTCATCAGCCTCCATACCACTCTCTTGGAGAATTGTTGAACGCAATTTACGCCATCCAAATGTTAGGCGCTCAGTAGAGGCTTTACACATACGTCGACTACAAGGCAATTTGATGAATGGGTGCCTTGGGCGTGAGTTAGACATCTGTAATTGATATGTTGACCTCCTGTTCTTTTTGCTCTTTTTTTTTGTTTGTTCCTGTGTTTTATCTCCCTTTTATATTGTTGCTGTTTAGTATTATTTATTTAAATTTTTTTTTCATTTTTGTCTTATAATTTTTTGTTTATTTATCTATTGATTTATTTATGTGTATGTTTTTCATATTTGATTAAGTTTATTTAATATGGTTTTGTAAATATTGTCATCGTTGTACAATGTTTTATTCAGTTCTTGCCTGTCAGCATTTTAGCATTCTATTTTATCTTTCACACTGTGACAATGCCAGTGTCTTCATGTGTATTTCAGACAGTGACAATGACAGTATCAATATCTATTCCATATCGATTCCACACCGTGACACTCTTGTATGACTAATGTTCTACGATCTTTTGACATGCCAGCCGTTTATTCAGAATTTATGCACCTGATGAAGGCTTCGGCCGAAAATTTGTGCGATACTTTTAATAAAGATTTATTCGAGTTCCGCAATTTCGACTTCAACTAAATTCAACAATTGCTTTATTTTGATTAATTATCTTCCTTGATAAATAACTAAATAACAGATTGAACAAAGATGATTGTCTTTTCATTGTCTGCTTAATCGCTGAAATAACAGGGTCTGGGGCCCATCGAAGTCACAAAAACACACTTTATTTAAGAATAGAATAAAACTACCTCTTTCGATCTACCTCTCTCTCTTTTATCTCTGCGTGCAGTTAACACAAAAGTCGAGTACTGTGATTTCTATTTTTGTACAAATAGATTTATCACAGGTCTATCGAAAAAGTGGAATTGAGGTTTATCAAGGTCAATTCCAATTCCAATTCCAGTGGATTTAAATATCGTCAATTCCAATTCCGACTTTTCCAACTCTGGTTGCAGGAGTGCAGAGCTTCCCTGTTCGATGCACGAGTGTGTCACCGTATGTAATAAAATTTCAACAGTCTTAATAAAATGACACAGTTCAAGAAGAACATGTGTTTACATGGTCTGCTGACATAATCGGCGGGATGGGCATGAATTTTCTTTGGAATAGTTAACACTTAAATTAAGTGTCCTCACTGATAATACCCAGACGAAACGCGCCTGTGACATAGTGCATATCGAATTATTCCATCATGATTAAACAGACAAGACATTGAGGGTGAAGCAACCTTTTTTGTTGTAATTAATCATGAAAAAATGTTGAAACTTAGATTTTTCTTTTAATCTAATTCGGTATAGTCTTTTCACTTTATGCAAAGTTGAATTTAAAGTGCATAATGGCACATTTTGTGCCGAAAGCAACTAGTGATTTTTGTTGTAAGCATGGTAAACAAGAATCAATTCAACTAAATGAAATAAAATGCAAAATTAGGTAAAATGACCTATCAATTTTCTTGCCAAAACTGACACTCAAATTAATTTAGTTCAGAAACCCTCTTCATGTAAGGTTGACAAATCCTGTGAGGTACTTATGCAAAGTTTTTGAAATGAACATGTAAGCGATTCAGGAAATTCTTGACTCGATTGCATGCAACTTTCACAGAGCTTAATCGAAGCATATCATCTTGTATCTAGCATGAAACATACACGTATGATCAGTTCTTTTAGATCTATGAAAGCTTCAAAGTAGAAAATTCAATATGCTCAATCTTGCTAAGACTAAAAAAAACATTTTCAAAACCACGTTTTGATTCAGTAACCTGATGTTCATTATGAAATACTAATTTCCATTAGGGGATCAAGGCTGATTGTGCAAACAAAGCTAATGGACAAATCTAATTTTAAAAATAACGACTGTTGACAACAGATTAAAGATCGTGATCCCTTTTCATGTCACGTCAACATATGCAAGGGAAGTCTGAGAAAAGATCTGAATACTCTATCACTTAGAGCTTACAAACATCCTCAAGTAAACTACGTTCGGAGCGAGACTGAAGCTCAGAAAAATTGGAAATATAAAATTTGTGAATTGACTCGTGTAAAACTATATAACAATTATTGGCAAGCGAGTAAGCAAAATCAATGCTGCTATAACCAAAAGGCGAAAAGCCAAAACAGGAATTTTCCTCGCTCAGATTTCAAACTTTTGTGCTCCCTATATCACTAACTATGGCCTTGTGTACTTTCGTCTGTGTCTGTGTCGTCACTGTCGCAACCTTGCCGATTAAAACGAAAAACCGAAACACGGTAGTTGATTATTTCAGCGCCAGCCCATTGTTGGTCAAGGCAAGATAATGTCAGTGATCCGCTCCGGAAAAAATGAACAACAAACCACTGTAGAGTTGGAACGCGCACACACCATTCGGTCTTCAATTCCTAACCAGTCTCGCCCACGACGACCAGCAGGCGGTGACAGCTAAGGCAGCAAAATCAGAAAGCAGAGGTTTCGTAGTGATGGATACTTCTACTGCCCTTGACGTTTATAGAAGAGGTGGGCTATAGGGGGTCGAAAAAAGGTCACATGTTCAAAGAACACCGGTTCATTTCAAAGAGCAGTATCTCCTCATAATTTTGGCACTAATTTTATTGAAATTGCAAAATTGAGTTGGTGCGGACAAAAAACAAACATGGTAAATAATTCTGTCAAAATTTTCGCGGTTGCTATGCTGTGTGACAGTTCTCATCAAAAGATGGTTTCAACAGGAAGGTGCTGCGACTTTCATTTGGTTGATTCCTAACATATGATAAATTAACATCATTCGTGATTTCTTTGAACAATAACAAAAATGGGGCACAGCAAAATTTTAACCCACGGGCTTCCATTTTCATCTTCTTAGATACATCAGCTGACTGCCTGTGAATGCCAGTGCATGACTTTTTTCAACTCCCTACAACACTTAATTTCCGTATATCACAGTTTTCAAAACTTTGTTTCTGAAATCATAGTTATATACAGTGTAGCTATATACATATACTGCAGATGGTTATAGACGCATACGCATACATAGGCCTATTGCAGGTTTGATGGTGAAAATGGCCTGAAGCTCTGTCTAAGGGACAATCTACAAATGATCTTCGGATCTCAGGATCGTTCGCAACAACATCTAAAGCGTATGTTCCTTTCACAAAAAATCAATCGGGAAATCGATTGCCTCCTGCAATTCATTGAAGTAGAGCACAATCATCCAGAAGAATGCGATCTATGATTTTTTACTCGGTAGAGTAATTTTAAAAATGGCCAAGTTATATGCGTATCAAAACTAGATGCTACATAAGCTCTCGTTTACGTGTAGATCTGAAGTGCAGAAGAAACGGTGAACAGAAGAACAAGTCCTTAGAATTGGAGAGTCAAGCAAATAGTTTTCTTAGGCTTTTTAAAGAAAATACCCGATCCCAACATCTTCGATAATTATGATCAGATTTCTACACAACAATTCAACATAAAGGGTTCAAAAGAAAAGATTCTTCGGGTACTTCCACTGGAAGTACCCGAAGAGTCTTTCCTTTTGAACCCTTTATACTATGGAACCGGGTACGTGGAGGACTCGGCCTCAGGGCCATATCACTAACAATTCAACATAATTGAGGGAAACTGCAAACGGAGAACTGGAAGCAATACTTCATAAACTTATAATTCTATCTGAAGAAGTATAAGATAAGAGGCACTTAACTGAAAGAACTGCGTAAGTTACGAGTGAGCCTACTCTACAAGTCTTCATCGGTAGCCTAATATAGAAATCGAGGTACACATAGTACCCAGGAGCATTGAGATATTCAAAAGCGGCAATGAGTCAAAAAAAAAATTCTTTTAGAGAATCACCTCAAGAGGGTGTGTAGCACCGCTATGAGAGCTGAAGAACATATCTGATGCATTTTGATGCACAAATGTAATGCGTGGGAGGTTCTTAAACCATCATTGATCTGATGAAGTAGAGAAGAGTGTACCCACTGGTGCAGATGGCAAACTTAAACTGCAAACCGAAGTCGGATATCGAAGCATTCTCCATCTTTTACGGACATAGCCGACACTCAACATCAGAAATTAAGCTCAACATTCTATTGATTGTGACAACCGACTTAAACAATACGCATTCTCTTCCGGAAATGACTAACGAATACCAATGCAAGTGCAATGGTAGCAAATGATCGAGGCTTCCATTGAGCATGATGCAAAAGGGGCATTCGTACAAAACGATATCATGAACGTTCCTCTGAAGGTGCCTGAAATTGTAACTGGATAATCCGTTGCATATTGCAGCTACAAAATATTTGGAAGATGCCCTGACTAGTCGGTGTAATAATTTTGGAATTGTAGAGAGTTAAGTATTTTTATGATTTTAATCACTATCTCTTACGTAGATGAAAAAACATTTTCAATTTCATTTGTGTATGCTTATACGAAAACATTCATCTGAAGTTTCTCTCTCAATCCGCTATCACTGACAAACAATATTTTGACAACACAATCTTCTTCGCCTTTCAATGATCTTGACGATTTTGAACACACTTTGACTAACTGCAGCATTAATGGGAACGTGATGAACTTTTCATGGTGCTCTCATGATAAATTTGTCATGGTATAATTCCAAGTAGAACATTATCCATTTATATACGCCCTCTCTTACGAATACATAAATGTGAAGTTTTCGATGAAAAAAAGTAATTTTCCTAATCAACAGTATCAATCTTCAAGTTTACCGCAAAAGTATAGCAGTAAACTCTCCACCTCAAAATTGTCCAATTCTGCCAATCTTACTTATATCGTGTAATGGAATTTGCACATTAGAGTGGAACAGAGCTCATTTGACCCGTGCATGAAGTAGCCTGCGACTAGGACAGTTTGCCCACCACCCGGTTTCAAGTGCTTCATAAATTGATCATCGTTAAATTAGCCCGTTCGAAGCTTCAACCGTATCTCCCTGGAGTCCCGACTTGTAGTGTCCCGTACAACAGTGTCTCCTGGTATGCTTCATTCTCTGTCCATTTGATGGAGGAAATGGTCGTTGCGGTCACGTGATTCTATTAACTGAATGTCATCGATGCAGAACTCGAGGAAAATGTCAATGAGCATAATTAACAAATCAAGCTCGTGAGAAAATCTTCCTGTGGTGTTCCAAAATAGAAATTTTCTCTTCATGCGACGAATTCAATTTTCCCAAAACACAGCAGTGTTGTCATTTCATTATGAAGATTTTGATTTCAATGCTAGCGCTGGTTATTGAAAATTGATGACGGTAATTCTCAAGTTGTTTATTGCTTATCCATAGAAACGCACAGAGAATACTGCATTAACATCCAAACTGAAAACAATATAGGAAGTCAATAAAAGCGAATATTCGCACTCCAACGAGCACTAGTCGTTGGTTCTTAATGGAATAACACCTGTGATAACTGTTTAATTAGTAAACACAACATCGATATTCACTCTGAAAGCTTTATCATCGTTGAAAAGCTTCCAGCTCACTTCCGCTAGCTTCAGTCGATCACAAACACGCGTCCTCTGCCCCTCAGTTGCCCTCTCTTACCGTCTTTGGAGGGCACGTAATAACCGCACTCATCAGCCTGAATCACATCCATCATTGGTAATGCGTTGCTTTTCTTCACTTTTACTCCTAACCCTTTCTTCTTTACTGACAACTGCTGATATCTCGACCGCTCGGAGATGCGAAGTTTCAGCAGCTCTGCGATGGGAACGTGGGCACCTGGAAAGAGAGAGATGGCTGGAATTATTAGAATTGAACGAAAACCCAGTGCATTATTACGCAAATCACCGACGCCTCGTTGAATCCCGTTGAGTTTGAGAGATTAGTGAGCGAAAAATGAAGAGTGATTTGTACAGCTCGATCTTTGCCTGAGCGATTTTGACGCTTATTCTCTTTCCTATAAGTACTTTGTCAGGAGTGATTGACGTCATCACGTCTCATTCTTCGTTGCCAGCTTAGTTATCAGCCCAGATCATATAATGGTAAATATGATTTCACTACAGTCATTGTTAATTCCTGTAGGGTAGGCTGCCTTTTATTGGTGACATCACAGTTCAGATTTCAGAATCTTTTTCCGCTAGCGAATCATCACTACTGTCACAATCCTGTTCTGAGAGTCACTAATCGAAAAAAACAGCTACGGTATTCAATTAGATGCCAACCAAATGCTTCAGAAAAATTGCTCATGCACTACTTACTGTATGTCTATTTGGAAAACAACTAATGAAAATAACTCAGCACCGCTCATCCTGTCTGATAGTCAAGAGACACTTGTGAGTGCTGCACGATCTTTGCCACATCAATGATAGTACTCAGCCATTTTCTCTTTCAAACTAATGAATACCTTAAGCTCAACATAGTCCTTGGCGAATTTTGTAAAAAAACTCAGAAACGGAGTAACAAGGGAGCTACAGCTTCTCGGTTACTTCATTTCAGTTTACTTAGCATATTTTGACCAACAGCAAATTCCAATCAGTTCATTTCTTCAGCCGTAAATGCTAGAAATTCGAATGCTCAATAATTAAAAAAATAGCATTGTAGTTCACAGCTCATACATGGATTCCTAGGGCAATTCCACGCAGTCACGAACGAACTTTGCAGGATTTATTGTTACATTTCTGATTGTCATTCCTAACCTATTGAACCGGTGATAATCATACTTTATTTGAATTGGCTGCAATATTCGGATATCCTTTCAAGAAAACACAAGTCACTGAGAGAAAATAATTCGTTTTGAAATTTGTCCTCCGTGTCGTTTTTACCGTGGAATTGCCCCCTAAATACACACTACATGTATTTTGCTCTGTAAATTACCCCTGATATCAAGGAGTCCATAGCTAACACAACAAAACTTGCTTGTTTGAACTATGACCTAAGAATTTCGTTCCTTTTCAGGGGACGAAAAATTTGGTGAACTTCCCACTATGGTTGCACCAGAATGTGCAGCTGCAGCCTGTCAGCGTGACGACTTTTCCATAAGCGCAGGCGTGACAGTACCGCTGGCAATCTTAAATTGTACAAGCCGCAGGTAGAAATTTCAAGGAAACCATACATCAGGCCAAAAGCCGTTGCGCTTTGTATGTACGGGAATCCATTGCTACCCAAAAGCTTGGCTCTAAGGACTTCTGGAGGATTTACAACAGTGTCACCAATAGGAACAAATCCTCCATCCCAGCACTTCGTCCTGCCGAAGTCAGTACTTCAATGGCGACAACCTCAGCAGACAAAGCCGAGCTTCTTTGCAAAGGGTTTGCGAAGAATTCAACATTGGACGGTGGAGGTAGAATTCCACCTCCATTTCCCACGCGCACTGATGAGACCGTTAGTCATCCTTCAGTCACAGCCCGAAACGTCAAAAAGATCATCTCAGGTCTCGATAGTTCTAAGACTAGAAGACCAGATGCCATCCCGGTTTCGGTCTTCAAGCATCTCTCATCTGAGCTTTCTCCACTATCCAAAATGTTCAGTAGATGTGCATTCATCGGTGAGTTGCCCTCTTGCTGGAAAGTAGCTTCCGTGGTTCCAGTTCTAAAGAAAGGTTCTGACTCATCTCTTCCATCTAGTTACCGTCCTATCAGCCTGCTTCCAATTTCTGGCAAGATTTTTGAAGCAGTGATTAACCAACATGCTGCTAGCTTCCTTGGAACTCAGAACCTTCTATCAGAGGAACAGTATGGCTTCAGGCACTCTCAGATCTTCTTTCATATGTCACTGAACATGTGAGTCGTGTTCTTGACATACAAGGTACGACGAGGTCAGTCGCCCTGGATATTTCCAAGGCATTCGATAAAGTCTGGCATCAGGGACTCCTTAGGAAGCTTCAGTCTTATGGGAGTTACTGATGTACTCCGCAAACCTCTTGCTTCGTTCCTTAGGGACCGACAGATATCTGTCGTCTTAGATGGCCAAAAGTCTTCCACCAAGGTTGTCAATGCAGGAGTTCCTCAAGCGTCAAATTTGGGACCCACTCTTTTTGTGTTGTACATCAATAACCTCCCGCACTACCTAATGAGTTAACTGATGCTGTATGCAGATGACACGACACTCTTCAATTCCTATGAGCGACTTGCTAAGAGCACTCAGCAACGTCAGCGGTTATGTAACGTTCTTAAAGAAGACTTATGCGGGGTCTCAGAATGGGGCGACCTCTGATGGAGCACTGTTATCATCAATGGGCCGGCGCCCCACAGACACATCTTAACCTCCGTGAACGGGTTGAGAAACGTATCAAGAATCGTATGAGTGAAACACTTGCTAGCAAGTGGCAGTCGCTCTCCGTCAGACGGATGTTGCTTCACTCAGTCTCTTCTACAGATGCTATTTCGGTAGAAACAGCTCTGCAGTAAATGAGTGCGTAACCAAACCTAAGATCTTCGCCAGAAGCACTTAATGCTACCATAATCATGTGATGCTTAATGCTATCATGTGAGCTTAGAACGCGAACGCACTGTGAGTCGTTCGAAAAGCTATTTTGTTCGCACGACACAACTTTGGAATTACCCCAGACCACTTTCCCTGACCAATACAATCTTAATGCTTTCAAGAGGAGTGCAGACAGGTTTCTGATGGGGACTGATCAATCAGATTAGAAGATCTGCGTCTTTTTCTTTTATTTACTTGAAATAATATAATTTATTACTTTTTCATTGAGTAACCCCTAACTTCGTTCATGGCTCATGACTGTGCTAGGGGTGAAAATTGTGTAAAAAAAGATATTACAAAGCCGTGGTCTGTCTATGAACACACCATTGATAAAATTAAATATCAAGGACGTGATGAACGGAGCGCATGAGCGACAATGCATCAAGTGAAAAATTTAATGATGATTGAAAAAGGAGTTTTCATTATTTCATGATATTAAAGCTGGATTATAGTAATTCGGAAATCCAACATCTGCGTTAGCTAGAGATGAAGCAATACCAGAATTCAGTTGGGTCGGGTCGAGATATCGGACCACACCGGTAAGGCTGGATATTTGCCAACTTTTGAAGCTTCGCATGATGTCATTTCCGTTCAAGTAAATAAATTGCAACAGAAGAATCAGATCTCCACACTTTGTCCACTTGCCATTTTCCTCGTATCTTTCATTATGCATGTAAATGAACCACGAGCAATCAAACTAAAATTCACGCTGCCTTTTTGTAATTAGCACACATGCAAACTTTTTCGCCAAGTTGTCTTCGACAGTCGGCAATTAACTTCAGTGTGTTTCCGGTTTTATTTGATTGCTTCAGAAATTTACATTTGTAATCCATTCACTTTTTCTCCTATGTTTACCGTTTGTCGACCAGAGCGAAAAGAAGGCTTGTCCTATTGCCCTTCAAGGACAAAACAATGATGTTTTCAGGGTGCGTAACGCTTTTGGATCTTCAATTTCCCTGATTTTTCCCGGTCTCCTTTAAAAAATTTCCTGTACACTTCATTCATTATGTCACCGCAAATAACACTGAAAATGGTTGCCCACGACAACAATGCATTTCAACTTCCCATAACAAAAACTTCAGTTGAATACGCTTTTCCTCTACTTATGTATTTGCATTCATTCCTTAATTTTCTTTATTTTTTTATTTGACATTTTATACTTGTCTTAACAATTTCATTGCTGATATTACCAAAACCATCAAAATTTTATAAAAATACTTTTTATCTCTTCTATTAACAAAAATTGTTTATATTCCACAAGTATATTTCACAAAATATGTAATAGGTAATTTTTTTCGCTGCCTGATTATGGATTATAAGTTCAAAACTTAGTTACGGATATCTTGATATGAACGGATAAAGATGTTGTTTGATTGGAAAATATGCGGGGATATGAATATACCAAAACAGGACACTTGTGTATGTGCAACATGGTTTTTATGGTTCAAACCATCTGAAATTCATGCAAATCGGTTTCTCAAAAAGTGTCTATAGATTAGTATCCTGATATACATGCCACTAATTTTTGGGCAGTAACAAAATATTGCAAAAATTGTTCAATAAAAATACATGAATATCAAAACCGTGATTACGATAAAATCATAGCAAAATAAACACGCAAAGGCCTATTTCATCAAAGAGCGGATACCTTGGTCAACACGATCAATCTGCGATAAAAGTTTCTTGTTCACATCCTCCATCTTTGCTTTCTAACGCCTTCCACTTCTTTTCTTTCACGATGCCTGTTTTACCTCCTGGTTTCGCACCTCTTCCTTTCTAGCTTCTCGATATCGCTCAGTGGAATTTCAAGAGGACAAAATCAGTTTCTTGGATACTTCAAAATTACGAGCATCCCCGTCATACAAAGCGCGTGTATGATCCTTGAATGTTCTTTGAGCAATAAAGAATTAATTCTCTTTTTGATTTTCTACTATCATCTTTTTATTAACCGAGGATCATCTTTCCACCGAAGCCTGTCCATAGCTCAAACACAGAATGATTCGCACGAATCGTTCAAGCTCAGGAAAAGTATTACCTTTTTCAAAACAATGGAGTAAGTAGTCATCAAGTCGTCTCTTCTTTTAGTGGAACATCTGCAATCAAGACCTCATGGAATTGTTTGATGTCAGAAATATGTACTGATTCTTGATACGATATGCCTCGAATCCAGTGATCCACTTTTTGTCCACCAATTCATCCGAAGTCTTATCTAATGGCATCAATTTCCGTTTGGAATCAGAGGCCATAATCAACGGATCCAAGCAAGATTACCCCTCGAACAATAGATATTTGGAAGGCATCAAAATAGCGTTCAAGAATTCCAGACACTTCGAAGAAAATTCTTTCTTATGCATGTCCGTTCATCCTGCCGATCTTAAGGCTGACATCGCTGCAAAACCGATGTCAGTTGATTTCAGTTGTAAGAAATATTCTCAGCCATGGGAGGCTTCAGTTTTTGAATTGCTGGCAGGTTTTCATAACACATGACTTGATAAACCGTTTCGACAGCGAATTTATGATGCTCTCTAGAGCTTCAAACAGGAATGGAACAATGGGCTTGTCCTATTGAAATTTCTTCAGAAAAACCTCAAATTCCTAGGTTATTGTGACGAAAGGACACAATTTGGCCTTGAGCAGAGGATCATTCAGCATTTCCTTCATGTTCTTGTAGTTTGACGAGTCAGGTTGCTTCTCGATATTTCCGACATATGCTCGCAAGTTTGGCAATATGTTCGATATCACTCCCGCAGCTGTTACGTTCTCAACCAATTGAGTCGCATAATACTTGGGTCGTACGTGTCGGCCATTGCGAAACGTCAATAATCCGCTCAACGAGACGTAAGATCTTCAAAATCTTCACAACAACTTCGCAGGAATTTCATCACCTCAATGTGAACATGAGGAGGGGCATGGATAGCTAGATGTAAGCATCTGGATTGGAAGCAGAATTGACGCGTCTACATTGTGAGTGCTAAAGTGCAAACTGCCAGTCAAGATAAATACACTTGCGCATTCGCTGTAATTTTGTACTTATTGACATTTCACGAGTTTATTTAGAGTATTGAAGGGGTAAAAAAGAATAACACATGTAATTATCAACTTATTAATGTAGCAAAGTATACGAAACATTGATATCAGTACTTACAGTTTACAGTATTGTGCTGCTCAACTTTGCCTTCTTCCTTGGATTTGCTGACTGTTTTACGGTAGAGTCATTCACAGATTTTATGCAGTTTTTTATGAGGCAATGAAAAAATCTGATGACGATGCCTTTCAGAAATTCATGACCTTTAGCACAAACCAGTCTGGTAGTATGAAATTCTTCAAGATAAGTGGCCACAATTGTCAACCAGACCTGGCAATGATCGCTGCTCGACAAATACAATCGCAGTAATCTTTCTGAGGATTTCAATGAAAGGAATAGAGACCAACATTTTACACAAATATCGAAGGCAAAATCAGATGGATTTAGTAATCCTCCACGACTAATTACAGTCTTGAAAAGAGTAACACTGGAATCGGCGACAGGATCAACCTCTGGTGGCAGCATTTCTAAGTCAGAAACGGACAAAATATCACTGCAGGAATCACACTTTCGAAGACGTAATTCCGATTTCACAATCGCACCCGCTACATAATATATCGCGTTCAAATCGATGACGTCAGGTTTTTCTGCCAACTTCAAATCAAGATCTTCATAGATTTCTTCAGCCATCGCATCACACTGAACATCTGAGTAAGACGTTACATGAAGCAAATGGTCCATCTCACTGAAAGTAAGACCAGAAAATTGAGTAAGAGATAGAGCACGGATCTTTCTTTCACTGTCAAAAAGCTGACGTACTGAAATAAAGTAATTCGCACCTGACATCTGCCGATACCAGCCAAATCGCTTTTCGATAGGATCTGATTGTAGTTTCCCGAGCAAAACATAGAAGAGTATGCCTTGTTCTGTCAGTAAGTGATTACATAATGCAATCAGAGATTTACATGTCTGTCGCCACGCTAAAAAAGTCTGATCGGTGAGACCGCATCTAGTAGGCCCATTTTTCCAGTCATCAAGGAAGTCGATGAATTCTTTCAATACAGTCAATTTCCAGTCTGTGGACGATTTGATCGGATCCCTTCTTCTTTCCTATAGAAGGCGTCTTGACGTTCACAATATCCCAGACGCGAAGAATTTTTTTGATGAAAATCGCCGTCGATTTCCAATCCTTTTTCAAATTATCGGAATAAAAGTTCATCGCGCAAACTGTCTTTTCATTGAATACTGACAAAGCCGGTTTTGTTGACAACTTATCCAAATTACTTGGATGCAAATGTCGGTTGGAAAGTTGTGGAGCAAGCTTCAAAGGACGATTTCTTTCCTCGTCATAAAGATCTTTCACATCATTGAATTTTGCGGCAAGAATTGTGTCCTCATGGGGAAATTTGAATTCCTGTCGTTTTACAAAGTTGTTGTACACATTTTTCACGTTATGGGTGGAATCAAATAAGAGAAAAATCGGTGATCCATTGCAGTATGGGTTAGGAACTGAATTGCCCCATTCACCACCAAAAAGCTGAAGAAATGACTTTCGGTTAGCTGAATGGTTGTCACAAACAGCAGCGACGACATTGAAACCAATATCCGAAACATGCCTTACAACATTCCAAAATCCATTTACGATGATATCTGAAGTGATATTTGTGATGGGATACATACAAACGACATCTTTGTAAGGACTTGCAAGGGATGTTATCACAAAGCACAGAACTGTTGAAACGGGACGTGAGTCTTCGGTAATACCGACCACTTTGTGTTGACTACGGGAATATTCTATGCGTTTGGCAACATAAATCTCATCAAACAACACTGCCACGGTTGCCTCCGATGGAGTCAATTTTTTGAAACGACAAAGGAGATAATTGTCATTGACTTTAGTCATATCAGAGTCAACATATCGTGTTAACTTGCCCAAAGTTTTTGAACTCGGCAACGTCAAAAAATTCTGATTACGAAGATTCTCGTATGCTGCATGACTCGTCGAGAAAATTGAGTAGCACGATATCAGAAGCGATGGAGAATATCTACGGCGATTCGGAGGGTCTTCTGCCAGTTGCATTTGTTCAATACAGAAGGACACTTTAGAATTTACACTCTCATTATCACTGTTATCCAAGTATATATTCATGGCTTCTGCGGCAATAGCAAGCCAATCGATACTTCGATCTGCTTCATCAAACGATTTCAGAAGTGCTAATGCATTGAGGACAGAAGAAAGGTATTTGACCTCGCCATGAAGAACATGCACAAACTGACTTTTAGGTAATTTCTTATCATAGATAAAACAATCCCAAGACATATCGATGAATACCTTCATACACTGAACGATGCGCGGAATTTCGCCGTCTATTACGAATATGATGATGCAGTCAGATGATTTGATGAAGTTGAAACCAGACGGTAATGTTGCACTACACAATTTTTCATATAAGCTTTCAATCGATGCAACAGAATCGGAATCAATAAAATCTTGAACAGTCTGTGAAAGGACAGCCTCCTCCCTCTGAAGACGAGCAGTAGAAGTAGCGACGATGGAACGCTGAGGAGTTTTCTTAGTTGACATGTAGGAAGGGCACCCTGAAAAAATTGTTGGGATAGAGCCAGGTAGGAGTTTTCGTCGTCGAGTTGTTAACGTTTTTGTTCTTTGATATTTATTCGAATCGACAGATTCTGTGGAAAAGCATTCGTCAGAAAAATGTTTCATACACAAGCTGGCGTTTGAGCCAGGATCAAACGTATTGCCTCGCTTACACGCACTAATCCACGCACGTCTTCTCTCAGGAGATTTCTCTCTTTTAGGAAATGTGAACGATTGAGCTTTTTCGGCATTTGTTCTGTAACCTGACTTACAGCCGTAGGCAGCACATGTTCGTGGCATTGCGATGAGAATGAATGGGAATAAATGTGCATAGTCAACATTAAAGGCAGCGTCAAGTCTAACATTATTTCCTCATGGATCGATAGCTACCAGTCTTTATGTGTTATCCGTCTCGCTCTCATTTCGTGTAATGGATAATACGCTAGGATTTCGCATATTTTTACTTCTAAAATCTGAACCAAGCATCCAATCGCTTTAATTTTTAAGATTCAGAGGGTTCAGATCATGGGGATCATTTCATCTATTCATGCCATCGATCAAATATTAGAAACAGAAAAGTTAGCAGGCGTGTCAAATTTGGTTCAGCTATAAATTTCATCATTTTTTTACTGATGAACTAGATTTGACGGCACTACTGCAGTTTAGTGCACCCTCTATGAAAGAGACGGAAACGCGCCTACTGCAGTTTAGTGCACCCTAAAACAACGGCGCATTCTCCCGCAAACGATGACTACACACATTACACCGAAGCGCGCGCTCGGTGTAATGTGCGAAGACGAAGACGAAGACACACGAAGACACTTATTTATAACTATAGGGAAGAACGAACGGCATTCATTTTGTTGATTAAATCATGTTGTTCTCACATGCATTTAGGGTGCACTAAACTGCAGTGGGGGTAAAAGAGGGTGCACTAAACTGCAGCAGTGCCGATTTGACACGCCTGCTAACTTTTTTATTTTAAATATTTGATCGATGACATGAATAGATGAAATGATCCCCATAATCTAAACCCTCTGAATCTCAAAAATGAAAGCGATTCGATGCCTGGTTCAGATTTTAGAAGTAAAAATGTACAACATGTGAGCGTAAAATGTCCAAGTGGTAACTGCAGCACTCACAATGTATAGAAGAGGAAATGAGAATTTCTCTGCTTCCAATCCAGATCCCCTTACATCTAGCTATCCATGGGAGGGGGAGTAGTGACGTTAAACCATCATGTTTTAATATATTTGTCTCCAGCTCGCACAGCACCGTCGATGGTGTGTAGGGAGCAACTTCAAATTTCCAAAATTTGTGCATCATCATGTTCACGAGATTCTTCGATAGGTAATGTGTTACGATATTGACGTTTGGACCATCCATTACCACCTTCAGGAGTTTAGCATTGTCCAGGTCATTGACAGCTCCCTCAAGAGCTTTGTGCAACTCAGATGTAGCAGGATGTCCACGAAATTTAGAAGTCAGGTACCGGTGTTACAGTTCTTGCTCTCCCTCTGTTTAAGATTCCTACCGGACACTGAAAGTATGATTTAATTTTCCGATCAGAAAATGAGACTATGATTACATTTTCCGGTCGGAAACAGAAACTCCTGTGAATAGTGTGTGTCTTAACTTCCCCGTGTCATTATTTTCCTACCTAATATTTCTACCTTCTACTTTCTATGTCAGACGTCTTATTTTCCTATGATGGTCTCTGTTTCCTATTGCTAAAAGAATCAATCATGAACAAGATGAAAACAATATTTGACAAACAACTAGACTTTATAGATAGATGGAACAAAGAAAGTTACATACAGAAGCTGATACATGTTCGATGATTTGACCTCCACGATATTGCATGGCAGCGTCGTGCCATGACGTGCATATTACATGACGTCATGGTGCAACTGAGACCTAGAGAAACTGGTTACCGTGTATATGTTACGACATTCAGTTTCCTACTAGGAAAATATATCTGGGTTTCAGTTTCCCAGGGGGAAACTCAGACACGGCTTACAACTTCCTATCGGAAATTCAGACCTAGAGAAACTGAATCTCGTAACACCGGTATCTTGTCATCTCCATGTCTTGAATCCAATACCCAGCGTAAACATCCATTTGTTCGCGATGTATTTACATGAGTCACGTAGCACTTCATATTTAAGACCGTATCATCTGAGTCCTAATCAGCCATGTACTGCATATGAACGCACAAGGCGTGGGAGATCTGAACCTGCTGAACAATCTCCAGAGACAACTAGCCCATTGAGACAGGCGAGGACCGATCCACCTGATCAAGCTCACATCAACGGCGTGAGTCGGATGAGAAAACCAAGCGCCCGTCCTGATGCCGGGGATGCAGACTTCCTCGGCTGAGTATACACATTCCATCCGGAAAATTTCAAAGCAGCTTTTCCCAACCAGCAGAGAGGATCTGGACGACCCTTCGGAGAAAAAGCGCAGCAGCAAACTAAGAAAGCACATGAAAGCAACTGACCTGTTTGTCTGAAAATAGTATAAATTACTGAAAATTAATAAAGCTGACGTACAATGTTTTAGAATCAAAGTTATAGATGCTTGACCATGCTTTTCTTGAGGATTTGCACTTATTGATCAAATCTTCAAGCGATATTAAAGTGATGTTTATATCAAAAATATGGAAAGTATAAAATTTCTACTTTCTCTTTGTTTATACAGTAGGCAATTTTGTTGATGTTGTCATCAGTCATAAACACACCTAATATTTTTTGCTCTAAATTTCAAAATTCCCTGATTTTTTCCAGTTTTTCTCCCGGTTTTTCAGAAATCAATTTTTCCCTGACTTTTCCCGGTTTTCCCTGGCGATGAACATACCGATTCGATAAAACATCAATTTCATAACTTCATAAATAACAATTCATAATAGTAGTTTACGTTCTCACCAAGAGATAATCCTGGGTTGAGAATTCCATTTTGAAGCTTTTATTTCACTGGGGCTTGCATAGTGCTGACATAGTCAGGCTCCTTGAGCGCTGAAAAACTTTAGGGCTGATGCCCTTTCTGACGACTTCCAGTGACACTTTCGACCGTAGGACCAAAAGATTACAAGAAAAAGAACTTAATTAAGTGCTACGGAACGGGGACCAACATTCCTCTCAAACAGAGCAGGTGTCAAACCAAATTATATGCGTGAATTGAAAATTTCCATCTTCGACAAATCTCACATTTTCTAATTGCTGTTTAAAATAAATATCAAAATGACGATAGCCTTCACCTCACTCGATAATCCATGTTAGATTATTTATTTGACATTGATTTAGGGCTATAAGTCAAAGGAATCGTCAAATTTTCCTCAATAATAATTATGAGCTCGTCATCTTCATTTCACTGGAGTGAAAATATCTTTCAATCAATCATTCTGTGAAATTTCATGCGTTATTTATTTGATCTTTGAGAACTCAATTTTAAAGACGGAAGCTTGGACAAGTGAAGGCGATTAACATTTTCGGATCAAATAACAACGGTTTCCATTGGTTACCATTTCATTGTTGGTAAAGAGCTAACATACGGTCACCCACTAGCTGTTTGACCGTTGATTGTAACTTTAACAATCTAAGGCTGAAACCTTCATCGCTTTCAAACGTTTCATTGTTATATAATTAGTCGATGACTCAAATTTATTATCAAATATATCCTTCAGTTGCATTCTAATCCTGAAAGTCGAAATATGCTGCTATATTAAAATCTTATTGGAAGTTACAAATGCGTTCCGCGTTTTAAAACACCATATTATAAAAAATGTTGTTCATTTACTTCATCACAATCGATTCTGATGGATAATGATTTAAATAATGAATTTTAGAAATCGATTTCTAGATCTGTCAAACAATCTTTCGTTCCGACTTTAAAGTACTAAATTAAAATACTGCTTCACAAAGATTGCAGAGTATCAGTTCGCCTGGGCATGGAATAGGATGTCACCAGACTTTGTGCTTACATTCCTCAAATTCGTGCGGAATGGGAACTAAAGTTATGAATTCTCTCGATAAATATTTCCTGTCCTAAGAAACAGTAATTCTGACTGGGTATTCGGCGTCCAGCGCCTTCTCTCGGTCGATTTACAGTGGTAAAGCTGCAGCTTGTGTGAAGGTTTATAAAAAGGTGAATGATGCTATGAAGTATGTTGTGAAGTATGAAGAAAGGCTGTAATGTGTATTGCGGTAATTCATATTTTCTATTGATTTTGGGCTGAAGCTGTGCGATTGCTTTTGATTGAGTGGATGTTATGTCTCGAGTGTTATCGAGTTTCACAATAAAACCGACCCGCAAATCCCCGATGTCGTTGTGTTTATTTCTAACATGCTCATGCCAGACACAACTAATTGATTTATTATTAATCGCTCTTTTATGCTCATTGTGCCTAGTAATAAATTTGCGAGCGGTTTTACCAATATATAATTCGTTGCAATGTTGGCATGTGTACTTATAGACCACGAATCTATTATTACAGGAGTATTTAATAAATTGCGAACAAATACCACAGTCACAGTTATTTCCATATCTTTATTTTAAAGATACTTAGCTGACTGTTTGCCATAATCGTTAGCATTAATAGGCAAATTATGCATTCCATGACTTTATTTATTTATTTATTGTCGCTAATAAGTAATAACACACTTCTTAGCATCACTCACCTCATTATAAACCTTTACACAGGCAGCAGTTTTACCACTGTATATCGACCGAGAGAATGCGCTGGACACCAAAGGCCCTGTCAGAATTTGACTTAACTTATTGTTTCTCTGGCCAATAAATATCTATCGAGAGATCTCATAACTTTTGTTCCCACAAATTTGAAGCATGGCTAACCAGTCTCGCCGTTTGGTCAATAATATCATTTGTTATAACATGTGATCAGAGGGATCTTATGCAACGCATCATGATAATGCTTTGTCTTAAGACGGGACCATGTGTTACTTCATGAAATTGTCAAATATGCTATGGGCCCACATACCTTACCCTCTAGCCCTCCTATTTTTTTTGTATTTTCTGGCAAATCTCAGAAATGAGCCAGATGGCCATCAAAAAATACGAAATTCCGGATAAATACAGAAGATTTTCTTCCCTGATTAAAGGAAAAATTCCAGGGAAAATCTACCCATAAGCAGCTTGCATACAATGAAATTGCTATTATCGACGAAAAGAGATTAAAAGGTGTCGTGAAATTCGTTGAAAATGTTTTAATTAGGTTTTTCAGGGTAAAATTCATTTCTCAGGTGTTTTCCAGGTTTTCTTCAAGGGAACGCGGAGACCGTGCTACTAAATGTTTTTATGACAACTGGAATGAAATTCAGCAGATACACGACTTGTAAGTGCATGCATTTCCGGTGCATTTTTTAAACGTGCGCAATAAGATATAGGCTATTACAGAGCTTATCATAAAAAGCGGACTACCCAAATTTCGATGAAATTCCATCGATTCTCATGTCTCCCAGTCGTGTCGCACATCTACGTACCATACCTCATTCGATAGCTTGCATTCTCAACTTTAGGATGAGCTGTGATAGGCTTGTATCCGTTGTTGCATTTCCTGAGCAGTCCTCAAAATATGAAAATTACTCAACTTACAAATCGAAACTTTTCAATAAGAAAACATGTTAGTATGATATTGAAACAGGCATGTGGAGAACGAGCATTTTTGAGCTCTCTTTTGACATACTGATCATCAAAATCGGTGAACTTATAAAAAGTAGTGATATCGTGAAGTTATCGCAAAATCATGAGTATTTTAACCAGGGTTGACCGGTAAAAACCACCCTGGTTTTTACCACCTGGTAAAAACCGGTAAAAACCTGGTAAAAAACACCAGCTTTTGTCAGCATTTTTCGGCTAAAACTGGCAAAATCTGGCTAAAACTATTTTTCTAGCATTACTACTTAAGCTTTTTGGGTACATACAATATAAGGGATCATCATCACTCCTTACTTCATTGATGAACGTTAGTCGCAATAAGTTCACTTTGTTTTTTCATCATTCGATAAACATTTAGGCCTGTATTTTCACAATTCAAACCTATCAACATCGCATTTCAATCAAGAATATGTTCCAAGTATAGGTGTAAGAATATGAATTATTATAAAAAATATTGTTATAAAGCTGTTGTGCATTCTTCTAAGTGTGCACGCATTTTGTTGCTTTACGAATTTCATTCATTGTAAGATGCAACAGACGTCCATGCTGGAAGGAAATCACTTGGCTCTATATAAAAGATCGAAAACAGGCATTCTATGAAGCTAGAAGGGCAGGAAAATGTAGAAATCTGGCCTCGGATTTCTACGATTAACCTCCCTGTTGATCTCATAGAATAGCTTGTCTTCTAAATCTGTGCCAAATGTCCCATACCCATTGTGATTACAAGAATATTATTATGAAATTTATCCTGCACTCCCACAAGGACTAGATTAAAAATTTTGCCTTTCAACATTTTTCCTGTTATGGTAATCTACCCTCACATATTAGAGGATAAGGTTATGTTAAATGAATTTAAAACCGAAAGTAAAGTTTTGATTTGAGCTCAGAATATGGAAATTTCAAGAACTTTAAATAAACTTGTATATCACAATGATGTCAAAATTGTTTGTCGCTCTCAGATTCTATTAACAAGATCAATTTTACAGCTTACTGGAAATGTTCTTTTGTTGAGATCATAACTGAAGCTGTTCAGACATACACTATACCTCACTTTTTTCAAGATTGCTGATGCGAACTATGTTATTTGATTATTATTTGTTCTTACAAATCATGATTTCCTGCTACAGTCACAAGCATTAGTACATTTAGTATATTTCTAAAAAAAAGTAGAAATGCATTCTAAGTGACTGTTGCACATTGCTTGATTTGGGAGGTGAGACTTTCCGGTGCAGAGACTTTTTGATAGTGTTTTCTCTGCGTTCATGAGACCTGGGTTCGAATCTAGATCTGATGAAACCTAAACTACTATTAAAATACACTCTACATTCTTGTTGAACACTCAACACAGAAGAATGACAGTGGGATTATTGAAGCTCGCAAACATGAAGAAAGTGGTTTGCTTAATTTAGTTCTATGTATAAACCAGTTATGTTCATATATTCATTTTCATTTTTTCATTCATTTGATGATAATTCTGCGAGTATCTAACAACTTCTGTTACATGAACCAAAGAGCCAAAATGGTGCTGAAGTCTACATTTGTTCTTAAATCACTAGAAAAGGGCAGAGCAATCCTAAAGAAAGACAACATCGATTGTTGTTCGTTATAAAAACCTGTGTGGTTCCATGACAGAATGAATGTCATGTTTTGGAAGATAAGAGTTGCAAACTGCAAACCCGCATGCACGCAATACTTAAACCCCAACTTGCTGTCGATCATTTCGTGAAGAAATAGACTGATTTTTCGGAATTATAGTTTTAGCCGGTTTTTTCCCAGTTTTTGCCGGTTTTAACCTGGTTTTTACCACTTAGTGGCAAAAACCAGTTTTAGCCGGCAAAAAGCCAACCCTGATTTTAACTGATAATGCTATGTCCTCACATTTTCATTAGAAATGTTCATGTTTGGTATCCTCAGAATCCTTGCGATGCAAGGAATTCGAATGTCTATATTCAAATAAGTTCACTAGTTCTTTTTCAAACTTCTTCGATATCTTTTATCGTTACCGCAAAAGTAAACAAACACCATGTAAGGTGAAAGAAGGTTCAAAACATAACAATTAGCGAGGCTATGTCTTTGTTCTCTGTAGGTTTGGTAGGTTATTCTCTTTGTTCTCTGTGATTGTAGATTGTTTATCTTCATTGTTTGTGTACTTTTTGCGGAAAAATGATAAAAAATTTTGAGGAAGTTTGATAAAAAACTATTGGGCGTGCACCAGTAAAACATTAACATGGATTTTTGAGGGAACAATGCAGGACATTTGAGGTCGCGTAGGCGGGTGAAAATGTCCTACATTGTTGCCAGAAAAAAATTATGTTAACAATATTGTGCGTAATTCAAATGGGCAGATTAGACTGGGCAGCAATTTAGGAAAAAAGCGGACAGAAATGCTTTGAAAACACATGGAGATACACGCTGAGACTTCTAAAATCTCTCACATGATGGATGGATATTAAAACAAAGCGGGACCTTCTTCTAGATAAGATTCATATTGGCCAAGAGCTTCTAACATCAGTCGACAAAACAAGAGTTTTAGGAGTTATATTTACAAGTTCTCTTCAATGTAATTATCACTTGTCGGATGTATCGAGGAGATGCTCGAAACGCATGTACATTCTTCGAAATCTTAGAAGGGCCAGATGCAGCCGAAAAGTCATGACACACGTATATAATGCCCTGATTCGCTCAGTGATGACCTATGCCTACCCTTGTTTCGTAAATGCAAACGACTGTGACATGAACAAACTTCCCAAAATTGAAAAGTGGGCATTCAAGATTATGACTGGGTCCTCGATGGTGTCTGAGACTTTCATCGATGCTGGTGATCGTATTTGTAGGAGGCTCTTTCGAAAGATTGCAGCAGAAGAAGATCATCCCCTACGGATTATGTTCAACAGCAGACAGCCCACCCCCAGAAATTCGTGTCCAATTACGAAACCGAGGACCAGAACTAAACGTCTTGCGAAATCCTTTATCAAATTCTGTCGATAACTCTCCATCGGATTGATGTTTACTTGATCCTTTTGAATTGTATTGTTTCTTCTCTGTAATGCGCGTACCGCCCTTTGTATGCCAATAAAGATTTCATTATTATTATCATTATCATCCATGGATGCAGATATCATCATTGCGAGATGCATTTTGCCTTCCATTTTCCACATTATACCAGACCTGCCAACATTCACATTTGCAAAATCGGGACATGGTCACTATCATCAGGTATGCAAACTAACCCATATATATATAAAAAATCTACATTATTTTGAATGTTTTATTGAACATAAAAACATTAAATTACGACTATTTGAGACAATGGAATCATAAAATACAGGGAAAAAGGACGCCTTTGTTTCTATTGATTTCAAACAGGTGATTCGTGAATACTGAACAGGTGATCAAAAATACTGCTTAGTGCAAACACATTAGGCTCACAATAAAACTTTGATTAGTCAAAATTTCATGAAATGACATCAGACATGGAATAATTTGATTCTACTTCAACTTTTGTCACCCAACTTTTGTAGAACATGAACATGGCTAAGGCAATTTTTGAAATTGAGCACGGCGTGCAATTGAGATAGGATCACGGCCAGAGTTCGGTGGCGAATCACGATTAAATACAAGTACTACGCACATGCATAACGTGTACATTCGAAAAAAGTAAAAAACTTTCTACTCATCGAATATGTGCATGTACTGCGTTCAATCTATATTCAATTCGTAACAGAAAATCCAAGTTACTGATTTGTATTCATTTGTATTCTTTGCAAGTCTACGGTTTCTTCTATGGTGGGCAGTCTTATTTACTTTATCGTGATGATCGAGAAATCCTGATCACATTCCATTTTATAATAGTCATAACTCACAAAATAGATGGAGATCTGAAATAAGACATTTTCCACACAAATCTGACTCATGGTCATATGAATACAAATCAAGCGTTTATGAAGAAGGTTCAAGCATGGAAATGCTGTAAATACCATCTACCGCTTAGCAAAATAGTCAAAACAAAATCAAAGCAAAACAAATCTGACTCATGGTCATATGAATACAAATCAAGTGTTTATGAAGAAGGTTCAAGCATAGAAATGCTGTAAATACCATCTACCGCTTAGCAAAATAGTCTGTTATTTTTCGTTTTTTTGTTACAGGTTCAACTGACACAAATTCAATGGCTTCCACATTTCGCTGTTCGCATCCCATGTCTGTATCTCATTAAAGAAATTCATCTGACAAGATGGATAGTATGGCTGCATCGAAAATGCGATGATCTGGCGAAAATAATGCGTCCTTTTTAAAAATAAGGTTTTAGCCATAAAAAAGGACAAAAAAGGACGATAATTGAAAAAAAGGACGTCCCGCGAAAATAAGGACGACTGGCAACCCTGTAAAATATATATGGCATAATATATATGACTGTGAAAAGCGAGTGGCATCTTATGAGCACGATAGCACACATATATCTTAGTTTCATTGTTGTTATTTGCATTCACGACATGGTTTAAGATGCTTTGGTGGACAATCGATCCCCGCTACTTAATGTCGGCGGTCATAAATTGTGACGAGTTATTTATTCATTGATTATTATTGCCTTGACAACTGATGTGTGGTGGTGAGGGTTTGATCCTGCCAATTGACAAAGTCGCATAAATGACTCGTACCTCAGTTGGTTAGAGCACAGGTCTGATTAACCTTTGTCGTAGGTTCGAATCCTACCAGCCGCATATCTTTTGCATGGCAATTTGACCAATCGTTTATTTAATTTCATTGTTGTTCACAGCACACATGTGAATATGGAATGCGCGCAGCGCAAATTTTTGAACTATTTTACTAGAATTATTTAAAAACTGACTAGTAAAGATCTTACAACATTAAAAACTTAATATCGGGACATTTGTCAGAAAATCGGGACTCCTGAAAATGGCAATAAAATCGGGACAGTTGGCAGGTCTGTTATACCATAGCTCAATTACGAACAATATCATTTACATGTTCGAATTCCGTGCATCGCAAGGATTCTGAAGATACCAAACATGAACATTTCTAATGAAGAAGTGAGGACATAACATTATCAGTCAAAATACTCATGATTTTGCGATAACTTCACGATATCACTACTTTTTATAAGTTCACCGATTTTGATGATCAGTATGTCAAAAGAGAGCTCAAAAATGCTCGTTCTCCACATGCCTGTTTCAATATCATACTAACATGTTTTCTTATTGAAAAGTTTCGATTTGTAAGTTGAGTAATTTTCATATTTTGAGCACTGCTCAGGAAATGCAACAACGGATACAAGCCTATCACAGCTCATCCTAAAGTTGAGAATGCAAGCTATCGAATGAGGTATGGTACGTAGATGTGCGACACGACTGGGAGACATGAGAATCGATGGAATTTCATCGAAATTTGGGTAGTCCGTTATTTATGATGAGCTCTGTGGGTGTAAATCAGTAGCCTATGGATTTTCTCGTATCTGAGAATACATGAAAACGTTTTGAAATCTCATTTACTTGATTCACTAATTAGTCATTACGAAACACAAAATGCAATGTAATGTTTTGTATGTATAGCAAAATTTGTTGACGTTATATATATTTTTTAATAATTTATCATATATAACCTATTTCTCCTTCATCATAGCCAGTTAAAAACTGATGCCTAATTCTTACAAAACACCATTCTAATATTAGATGTATTCCACTGAAGACAACGGGAAAGGACTGCTATGAAATTATTAATTTCATCAAGAAAAACATGATCATATGCCTTGCACATCAGTCACATGAAGCTGATGAAATATTATGTATTTAAGTCAATCCCTAACAACCGTAGACAAAAGACAGATTTAGTAAGGATGCGATGCTTCAGTTGGATGATACAACAGTCAGTAGAGAGATACGGAGCTGTACCATGTGAATATAGATGACAGCAGAAGTTTCTGCGCACCCTAATGTTTCAATTATTTCCCATTTTATCGGTTTTTACCGCTTTTACCCCGGTATTTACCAGTTTTTCCAGTCCGCCCTGATAATAACTAATTTTTCCCATGTAATTGCCAACCGTGATTTAAACATTCCATTTTGACATTATACTGTGGTCGGGACAGAGATTTTCAATTTTTTTCGCAGGCCTACTGATACCAGCAAATTCTAGCATCATATTTCATAATCATGCAGAGTAAACGCCGCTCTTATCAAAACTTGACCAAGAACGTCCAATATCTTTCGGGAGAAACTGATTATTCAATGTCTTATGCAATTTCCGCATAAATAATAATATAATTTGATATAGCTACAGCGCAGTGATTGAAATGGCAATTAAGTGCCTGCGTGAAATAAGCAAGATTTTTCGAAAGTAATTACGATCCGTCATCGATGACTCTAACACAGGATTTTTCGCAAGGATCTGATTACATGAACTCGCTCTTACCGCCATCCATTTTGTTAATACTAAAGCATGGAAATTATAAAGCTGGCATTTGTTACCGAATCCATCCTATCAACTACATGTGCATGTAGCAAATATAGCCAGAAGTCACTAACCTTACAACTAAATCATCAACAAAACTTTGCAACAAAAATTCTTGTAACTAATCTAAGACAGGATCCGTTCTAGTTGATAACAGGCGCTGACAGGAAGGTCACAACAAAAGGAAATATACCAATTCAGCAATAGGCAGAAAGTAGAAGTTCTCATCAAAAGAAAACAAGTGATAACTACGAATCGTCAGAGAAATAACGGATGATGTAGAAATTCAGCGGTGTGGAAATCTTAACTTGTAAAGATGCAACAATCCTGTACATAAAAACCTTGAGCAAGATATCTCTGAGAATGATATTCTCTTTCCTTTGACTCCTCCTGCTCCTCACGCAGCTGTCTCGCTTGCTTCTCCACTAATATTGTAAGTAGTAAGAAAACGGCGAACACCAGATAGCGCAAGATGGCCGCCATCGCTGACGTCCCCCCCCCTCTGGAACGACAGAGGTTGTAGTCTGTCGTGGTGTGCCGGCCAGGTTGGTTCGCAAACTGTTCGCTGACTCCCCCCCCCTCTGGAACGACAGAGTGTCGTGGTGGACTTGGGCGGCCGCCAGGATTAGTCTTGAGGCTATAGTGTGTGATGTTTTTCGTGCAATCTGCTGAATGTTGGGTTGTAAAATGGGCTGTTTCGAGTGGAAGGAGTGCTCGGATGGGAAAACGGAGGCCAGATTCGGATTCAGCGTGAAATTCTGCATCCGTATGGTGAATTTGAACGCCATCGGAGAGAAAAAATTTTGCTGACGTCCCCCCCCCTCTGGACAGCTTGCTTCGATTTTGGCTTCCAGTGGACGGATTTTGTCGTGCCATAGCTCGTTTGAAAGCTAAGAGTGAGACAAATTCAGTGAAAGAATCGGCTTGTTCCTATCTGTCTTCGTTTAGATGTGAGACGCCATTTAAGATTTTGGGACATTGGTGAAAAACGACAGAGTTAGAATTTGGGACGTTTTGGGCTCTAGCTTCAAAACGAAGCATCGGATTGGAAAACGGATTTCAGATTTGGAATCAGCGTGAAATTCTCTATCTGTATGGTGAGTTTCAAGTCAATCGGCGACAAAAAATTTTCAACATTTTTCGAAAAAACGACAGAGTTAGAATTTGGGACGTTTTGGTGTGTAGCGCCCAAACGAAGCATCGGATGGGAAAACGGAGGCCAGATTCGGATTCAGCGTGAAATTCTGCATCCGTATGGTGAATTTGAACGCCATCGGAGAGAAAAAATTTTGCTGACGTCCCCCCCCCTCTGGACAGCTTGCTTCGATTTTGGCTTCCAGTGGACGGATTTTGTCGTGCCATAGCTCGTTTGAAAGCTAAGAGTGAGACAAATTCAGTGAAAGAATCGGCTTGTTCCTATCTGTCTTCGTTTAGATGTGAGACGCCATTTAAGATTTTGGGACATTGGTGAAAAACGACAGAGTTAGAATTTGGGACGTTTTGGGCTCTAGCTTCAAAACGAAGCATCGGATTGGAAAACGGATTTCAGATTTGGAATCAGCGTGAAATTCTTTATCTGTATGATGAGTTTCATGTCAATCGGAGAGTTTCAAGTCAATCGGCGAGAAAAATTTTCAACATTTTTCGGAAAAACGACAGTTAGAATTTTTGCGATGGCTGCCTACTGTAGAGCCAAAACGAAGCATCGGATGGGAAAACGGAGGCCAGATTCGGATTCAGCGTCAAATTCTACATGGAAATGGTGTATTTCCAGCTCAATCGGAGCACTAGAACCGGAGATAGACGGGTTTTTTAGTGTTTGGATGATGGGTGTTACGTCATCAGCTGATCGCCACACACTATATAAGCTGGGAACCGAGAGAGACTTGTCATTAAGACGAGAGATTGTCAACGGTAAGTCGTCTCTCTGAGCTCCGATGATAGCTTCGGACATTCCAAATCCCGAGTTTCTGTAAGAAACCGACTTAGAAAATTTCATTGCTGATATCAGCTAAGGCGTCAGACTTCGAGGTTAGCCAGGAGATGGCCTTCGTCTCCAGGCCATAAAAGACTCCAAAACTTTAAAGGCTTGTAACTTTGCTTCTACAAGTCCGTTTGACTTGATTCAAAAAAGGTTCGGTCGCTATTGACCTGCCCTAAGTGATAGACTACTTATAAAATTTCATAAGTAGTGCTAAAAAATTGAAAAATTTAAATTCGCTATTTTTGGCAATTTTCGGGCTTTTCAAACCTTCTGAATTCAACTAAGACATTTATAAAGTTGTGGGAGGCAAGCTTCGGCTTGGAATTTGCAACCTTTGTAAACAATCCACTGATTTTCATGTCAAAATCGGGGTCCGGATACCAACACAGTGATATGACGCACGCTCTGTCCGCGGGAGGTTGGATTTGTGGGCCGAGGCCTTGGAGTTGGGATAAGATTTGAGAGGAGATTTGGGGGAGAGGCTATTGCAACAATTTTGGAACCTGCTGCTTCGGCCACTACCTCATCAACAGCAGAAGAGAAGGCCCCACTAAGCGATTTGGACAGCTCAGATGACTCCGATTCTGAGGAGGTCGTCATCACTAAAAACACGGAAGAGATAGGAAAACCAACAAATCAGTCTTCCCCGAAAAAGAAAGTAATCGCACCTTCCCCAGTAAAGAAGGGGATTAAGCAGCAGATGAACAGCTGGAATAAGGATGAGCAGATTGCAAAAGTGAGCCAGGAATATGCACTCACGAAATTAAAAGATGAGCTCACTCGTTACAAAAACGAATGTTCGGCCCTTAGGGATGACAATTTCCACCTGAAGGGTCAGGTAGCCGAGATTCGGGCCCTCAAGACCCAAGTCATTAACTTAGAACCTTTCCGACAAAGGGCGCTTGCCAGCGAAAAACGAGTTGAAGAGCAGGCGACGTACATAAAATCACTAAAAGCTCAGGAAGAGGTGTCAAATTTAAAAATTGAGCAATTAAAGACTAGCCTGACTGAGGGTCAGAAGAAAGAAGAGAGACGAACAACGCTCCACATTCCCATCATCAAGAGCAGAATCGTCGACAGCGTCATCCTTGAGAGTGAGGACTTGGATGCCACATTTGAGTGCTACGAGGGAGCAATGGCGGAGATGCGCTGTCTCCATGTCTCTATAAAGCATGATGGCGAAATAAAGGAGCTGCGCCACCGGAAGCGGAAACTGCCGGCCAAATACTTACCTCAACCATCACCATCGAAGGGGTCGCGAACCGGCTAAATTTCTCTTATGGTAAGTTAATATCATCTCTATCACTTGAATATATTTTCATCTATTTTTCCTTCTATTTTCAGATACGACGAGAACGAACCAACGGCTCTCTTAAGGGCCACCATGGGGCAAGACATGATAGAACCTCCACGCGGTTTGCCCTGGGCACTCTTTAGACTGGCGAATACTATCATTAAGTTGAATCTGCTATCAGTCAACTTGAACGTTACATCACATTAGAGGGGTATATAAACCACTACCTCTCATTTCATTTCATTTCAATCATGGAGACGCCAAACGCTGCAGTCAACTCTCCTCGCGGACCGCAGTTAAGACCGCGAAATTTATTTAATGAATTTGCTAGAATAGAGGAGCAAGACAGAGTTTTTAATAATCTTGCTCGGATTGGCAATCCGATGACAGCAACTGCTGTCAATCCAACGGAATGGCGCTACATTCCACTTTTCAGCCATGTACCAGTTAGTGTGGAAGTCGACAGTGCTACCAAAGAGAGAGTCAAAGACTCTCTCAGTAGAATTGGTAGGGTGTAAGATGACGTTACTCCCGAGAACGAACCACCGGCTCTCTTAAGGGCCACCATGGGGCAAGACATGATAGAACCTCCACGCGGTTTGCCCTGGGCAGTCTTCGGACTGGCGAATACTATCATTAAGTTGAATCTGCTATCAGTCAACTTGAACGTTGCAAATGAAGTTCGGTGTAATACTTCCTTTCGACGGGCGTTCCTGTAAAGGGCGGCGGTGAAACCCGTAGCTATGTATACCGCAAGGGACATTCGGCAATGGTCAATCTTGTTAAACCTCTCTGCGTCATGTTTGCAAGTGATTGCCTCTGTCTCAACGTAGTATGCATTCGCGCCAGGGCGACATTTAGCCAACTGTCGAAGGTTGCCTAAAACTATCCATTGCATACATTATGAGAACCATGAGTTCTACCTGTCTCTATCAATGAGATGAATTGATGAATGGAATGAAATGGGAGGACACTCACGCGCCACACGCAACATAACACACTTCTCTCTTCCGTAGTCTAACAAGCTCTTTACACATGGATCGCAGTCGATTGCTATCCCTGTATCATGTAAGCTATCTAAATTTTATTTAACACTATTTCATCTACCATCATCAGCCATATGAAGTGTCATAAGATTTACAAGTTAGACTAAGCGTGCTACTATTTCCAAATGAAAAAGTATACATGGTTAAATCATCCACTGAAGCCCCATTCAAGTAAGTCAGTATGAAAGCAGAGATAATATGAAATAAAAATTTATTATGGCATGTATTTCAAAAGGTCTTCATCGTCAATATCGTCCCAGAGTCTGGCTTCACATAGATTACAAAAACAGTTCACTTGCTTCAATCGTTCTTCTACCGCGAGCCTCACTTTGTCGATATACTCCCACTCCGCTATAGTTCGTGACTGGGAGTTAGGGGTGTACCATTCCCATAATTGGTGGAGGAATTTGGTGCTGGCGATCTCCATCACTATTCGTGAGTGTCGTTAGAAAGTGTATCATGGTTTGTAAAAGTTTTACTGCAACACAGGTTGATGTATAGTTAGAAAAGTTTGATCATCAACGTTGTATTCGTAAGTCTAGTCAGAAACTTTATCATGTTGTACAAAAGTTTTATTGCAACACAGGTTGATGTATAGTTAGAAAGTTTGATCATCAACGTTTTATTTGTAAGTCTAGTCAGAAAGTGCATCATGGTTTGCAAAGTTAGTGTAGTCAAATAATTTTACTGTGACACCCGTTTGAGAAAGTAAAGTCTGATCATCGAAGTTGTATTCGTGAGTGTCGTTAGAAAGTGTATCATTGTTTGTAAAAGTTTTACTGCAACACAGGTTGATGTATAGTTAGAAAAGTTTGATCATGACGTTTTATGAAACACACATGTCATGAAATGTAAGCGTTAGTGTAGTCAAATAATTTACCGCGACGCACGTTTGTGAAAATAAAGTTTGATCATTGACGTTATATGACTGACCGAACTCATCACAGCACTAGAAAGTTTTAGAAGGTTTTATTTACTGCACAGTGTAGATTGTCTTGTAACTTACTTTCACAGTGTTAGAAAGTTTTATTGGAGACAGTTGCCAAATGTTTCCCTATTAGAAATTCAAACTTCATGACTGTTAGATTAGCTTCATCAGGTTTAGTAAAAGCAGTTTTCTACTGCAGTAAGACTGCGAGTTTAGAATGTTATATGAAAACAGTGTTCATCACAGCGCTAGAAAGTTTTACTGCGCTGTGTAGATTGTTTCACACAAGGTCTTATAGTCAGCGTTGAATGTTTTATAAAACCAGATGTTGTCACACACGTTGAGTGTATGAGAGCTATTGAATCGCATGGATTGTAAAGTTCATAATCCAAGGCTAGGCTCCTGTACGGTTGGATTTAGGGTTTTATATTACATGCGTTAACCGTTCGTGTAGAATATGTGAAGCAGATGTTCGCTTAAATGCAAATGTTGAAATAAGTTTGTAAGAAATCTTTGACAGGTTGTTGTGAAACGTAGCGAACGTTGAAGAAATGTTTCTGCAGTCACACTCGTTAGCGTGCCAGCTTTACTAAATGTATTCTATTCTCCAATGAGGATTGTTGTCTAATGAGAATCAAGCCTTCCACAGTGAGAATCATTCCATCGTTGAATCATACAAGTGATGGACGCACATTCTCTCTTTGGGATATCATTTTCAAAGTGAATGGGCTATATTATGGTCAGCACAAGGATAACAAAATAGCCTCTCTCTCGATATACACTGAATCCATCCTATATATTCCAAAGCCACCCAACGTAGATGACATTATTGACTTCCTTAACGGGGGTGGTACGAAGCGCAAGTCGGAGAAGAATGCTACCTCCAAACGCAAGTCAAGGAAAGAGAATTGCTAATCCTTTCCTAACTCTACCCTATGGCAATTCGCTTATGTGCTTGAGTGTCGTAGACGTGGTCTTATTAGATACATTTTACTTCTTCGTTGCCATCATATCATTTGCGTATTTTGTCGTGAAAAGCATCGATGTAATTCTTCATTTTGCAATATGTTATAGAACGCTTCCTTAGATGTGTAAATTTCCGTTTTAGACTTCTATCATCATTTTTATGGATTGTGAGGGTGAACCTGTACAGGAGCTCAGTGCTATTGCTATGAACAATTGGACATATCAGATTGTTAGTGTCTATCATCAACATGCCAACTGTGATCCCAATGTTGATCAATGGGCGAGAAAACACATTCATGGACTTAATCTGATATATTTGCAAGACTATGACTTTTCTTGTGAGAGTGCTCTTCTTATTGACTTTAAACGATGGTTAGCTGCTTTCAATGTTATACGCATCTTTTGTAATAATCCTGGTAAGGAGAGGAAAGTATTTCCCAATCTAATCATTGATGATATTTTGCTCCCGCCTTGGGATAGTAGAGTGAATCAACATTATCATGAAGTCACGAAACGTTTTAAGGATTTATGTGTTCCTATTTTGTCTGTTCGTTGTAGTAGCTACGTTCATAACCAATGCTTCTTTCCTCCTTACCTCAACACTGCCAAAGTCCTGTATGGTTATCATTGCTCGCTGTATGATAGTTACCAGCTGTATCTATTTTATCTCTTTCAAACCATTGATTTATAATGCATGCTTGTTATAGTGATTCAATAAATGTTACTATGAGAAGAGTTGTTGTTTTCATGCAATGAATGGGTTAGATAAAGGGCGATCATGTCTTTCTCAAACGACTGTGGAACATTGATTTCCATGATGAAGATTTAAACAGTTAGATTCGATGACAAATAAGATTTATTAGTTTGCAAGTTAGACTAAGCGTTCTATTATTTGTAAATGAAAGATATAGTTTCAACAGTGTGTACGTTAGAAATAAAGTTTTATCTGTTTGTAAAATGAGATTGTAGGATTTACTAGTTTGCAAGTTAGACTAAGCGTTCTACTATTTGTAAATGAAAGATATAGTTTCAATAGTTTACAGATTACAAAATAAAGTTTCAATAGTGTTTATGTTAAAAATAAAGTTTAAGCTGTTTGTGTGTTAGAAATAGAATAAAGTTTCAACAGTTTGTTGATTAAAAATAAAGTTTCAACAGTATGTACGTTAGAAATAAAGTTTTATCTGTTTGTAAATGAGATTGTAGGATTTACTAGTTTACAAGTTAAGAATAAAGTTTTATCTGCTTGTATGTCAGAAATGAAATAAAGTTTCACCAGTTTAAAAGTTAAGAATAAAGTTTCAATAGTGTGTATGTTAAGAATAAAGTTCTGTCTGTTTATATGTTAGAAATAAAATGAAGTTTCGCCAGTTTACAAGTTAAGAATAAATTTTATCTGCTTGTATGTTAGAATTAAAACAAAGTTTCACCAGTTTACAAGTTAAAAAATAAAGTTTCAATAGTGTGTACGTTAGAAATAAAGTTTCAATAGCGTGTATGTTAAGAATAAAGTTTGATCTGTTTGTATGTTAGAAATAAAATGAAAGTTCATCAGTTTACAAGCTAATAATAAAGTTTTATCTGTTTGTATGTTAGAAATAAAACAAAGTTTCAACCGTTAACAAGTTAAAAATAAAGTTTCAGATGAAAATAAAGTTTCAATAGTGTATATGATGGAAATAAAGTTTAAGCGCTTTGTGCGTTAGAAATAAAGTTTCAGCCGTTTACAAGTTAAAAATAAAGTTTCAACAGTGTGTACGTTAAGAATAAAGTTCTATCTGTTTATATGTTAGAAATAAGAATGAAGGTTCACCAGTTTACAAGTTAAGAATAAAGTTTTATCTGCTTGTATGTCAGAAATGAAATAAAGTTTCACCAGTTTAAAAGTTAAGAATAAAGTTTCAATAGTGTGTATGTTAAGAATAAAGTTTTATCTATTTGTAGGTTAGAATTAAAACAAAGTTTCAACCGTTTACAAGTTAAAAATAAAGTTTCAATAGTTAACACGTTAAAAATAAAGTTTCAATAGTGTATATGTTAAGAATAAAGTTCTATCCGTTTGTATGTTAGAAATAAAAATGAAGGTTCACCAGTTTACAAGTTAAGAATAAAGTTTTATCTGCTTGCATGTCAGAAATGAAATAAAGTTTCACCAGTTTAAAAGTTAAGAATAAAGTTTCAATAGTATGTATATTGAGAATAAAGTTCTATCTGTTTATATGTTAGAAATAAAATGAAGTTTCGCCAGTTTACAAGTTAAGAATAAATTTTATCTGCTTGTATGTTAGAAATGAAATAAAGTTTCACCAGTTTACAAGTTAAAAAATAAAGTTTCAATAGTGTGTACGTTGGAAATAAAGTTTCAATAGTGTGTATGTTAAGAATTAAGTTTTATCTGTTTGTATGCTAGAAATAAAACAAAGTTTCAACCGTTAACAAGTTAAAAATAAAGTTTCAGATTAAAATAAAGTTTCAATAGTGTGTATGATGGAAATAAAGTTTAAGCGCTTTGCGCGTTAGAAATAAAGTTTCACCAGTTTAAAAGTTAAGAATAAAGTTTCAATAGTGTGTATGTTAAGAATAAAGTTCTGTCTGTTTATATGTTAGAAATAAAATGAAGTTTCGCCAGTTTACAAGTTAAGAATAAATTTTATCTGCTTGTATGTTAGAATTAAAACAAAGTTTCACCAGTTTACAAGTTAAAAAATAAAGTTTCAATTGTGTGTACGTTAGAAATAAAGTTTCAATAGCGTGTATGTTAAGAATAAAGTTTGATCTGTTTGTATGTTAGAAATAAAATGAAAGTTCATCAGTTTACAAGCTAATAATAAAGTTTTATCTGTTTGTATGTTAGAAATAAAACAAAGTTTCAACCGTTAACAAGTTAAAAATAAAGTTTCAGATGAAAATAAAGTTTCAATAGTGTATATGATGGAAATAAAGTTTAAGCGCTTTGTGCGTTAGAAATAAAGTTTCAGCCGTTTACAAGTTAAAAATAAAGTTTCAACAGTGTGTACGTTAAGAATAAAGTTCTGTTTATATGTTAGAAATAAGAATGAAGGTTCACCAGTTTACAAGTTAAGAATAAAGTTTTATCTGCTTGTATGTCAGAAATGAAATAAAGTTTCACCAGTTTAAAAGTTAAGAATAAAGTTTCAATAGTGTGTATGTTAAGAATTAAGTTTTATCTATTTGTAGGTTAGAATTAAAACAAAGTTTCAACCGTTTACAAGTTAAAAATAAAGTTTCAATAGTTAACACGTTAAAAATAAAGTTTCAATAGTGTATATGTTAAGAATAAAGTTCTATCCGTTTGTATGTTAGAAATAAAAATGAAGGTTCACCAGTTTACAAGTTAAGAATAAAGTTTTATCTGCTTGCATGTCAGAAATGAAATAAAGTTTCACCAGTCTAAAAGTTAAGAATAAAGTTTCAATAGTATGTATGTTGAGAATAAAGTTCTATCTGTTTATATGTTAGAAATAAAATGAAGTTTCGCCAGTTTACAAGTTAAGAATAAATTTTATCTGCTTGTATGTTAGAAATGAAATAAAGTTTCACCAGTTTACAAGTTAAAAAATAAAGTTTCAATAGTGTGTACGTTGGAAATAAAGTTTCAATAGTGTGTATGTTAAGAATTAAGTTTTATCTGTTTGTATGCTAGAAATAAAACAAAGTTTCAACCGTTAACAAGTTAAAAATAAAGTTTCAGATTAAAATAAAGTTTCAATAGTGTGTATGATGGAAATAAAGTTTAAGCGCTTTGCGCGTTAGAAATAAAGTTTCAGCCGTTTACAAGTTAAAAATAAAGTTTCAATAGTGTGTATGTTAAGAATAAAGTTCTATCTGTCTATATGTTAGAAATAAAATGAAGGTTCACCAGTTTACAAGTTAAGAATAAATTTTTATCTGCTTGTATGTTAGAATTAAAACAAAGTTTCACCAGTTTACAAGTTAAAAATAAAGTTTCAATTGTGTGTACGTTAGAAATAAAGTTTCAATAGCGTGTATGTTAAGAATAAAGTTTTATCTGTTTGTATGTTAGAAATAAAATGAAAGTTCATCAGTTTACAAGCTAATAATAAAGTTTTATCTGTTTGTATGTTAGAAATAAAACAAAGTTTCAACCGTTAACAAGTTAAAAATAAAGTTTCAGATGAAAATAAAGTTTCAATAGTGTATATGATGGAAATAAAGTTTAAGCGCTTTGTGCGTTAGAAATAAAGTTTCAGCCGTTTACAAGTTAAAAATAAAGTTTCAACAGTGTGTACGTTAAGAATAAAGTTCTATCTGTTTATATGTTAGAAATAAGAATGAAGGTTCACCAGTTTACAAGTTAAGAATAAAGTTTTATCTGCTTGTATGTCAGAAATGAAATAAAGTTTCACCAGTTTAAAAGTTAAGAATAAAGTTTCAATAGTGTGTATGTTAAGAATTAAGTTTTATCTATTTGTAGGTTAGAATTAAAACAAAGTTTCAACCGTTTACAAGTTAAAAATAAAGTTTCAATAGTTAACACGTTAAAAATAAAGTTTCAATAGTGTATATGTTAAGAATAAAGTTCTATCCGTTTGTATGTTAGAAATAAAAATGAAGGTTCACCAGTTTACAAGTTAAGAATAAAGTTTTATCTGCTTGCATGTCAGAAATGAAATAAAGTTTCACCAGTCTAAAAGTTAAGAATAAAGTTTCAATAGTATGTATGTTGAGAATAAAGTTCTATCTGTTTATATGTTAGAAATAAAATGAAGTTTCGCCAGTTTACAAGTTAAGAATAAATTTTATCTGCTTGTATGTTAGAAATGAAATAAAGTTTCACCAGTTTACAAGTTAAAAAATAAAGTTTCAATAGTGTGTACGTTGGAAATAAAGTTTCAATAGTGTGTATGTTAAGAATTAAGTTTTATCTGTTTGTATGCTAGAAATAAAACAAAGTTTCAACCGTTAACAAGTTAAAAATAAAGTTTCAGATTAAAATAAAGTTTCAATAGTGTGTATGATGGAAATAAAGTTTAAGCGCTTTGCGCGTTAGAAATAAAGTTTCAGCCGTTTACAAGTTAAAAATAAAGTTTCAATAGTGTGTATGTTAAGAATAAAGTTCTATCTGTCTATATGTTAGAAATAAAATGAAGGTTCACCAGTTTACAAGTTAAGAATAAATTTTTATCTGCTTGTATGTTAGAATTAAAACAAAGTTTCACCAGTTTACAAGTTAAAAAATAAAGTTTCAATTGTGTGTACGTTAGAAATAAAGTTTCAATAGCGTGTATGTTAAGAATAAAGTTTTATCTGTTTGTATGTTAGAAATAAAATGAAAGTTCATCAGTTTACAAGCTAATAATAAAGTTTTATCTGTTTGTATGTTAGAAATAAAACAAAGTTTCAACCGTTAACAAGTTAAAAATAAAGTTTCAGATGAAAATAAAGTTTCAATAGTGTATATGATGGAAATAAAGTTTAAGCGCTTTGTGCGTTAGAAATAAAGTTTCAGCCGTTTACAAGTTAAAAATAAAGTTTCAACAGTGTGTACGTTAAGAATAAAGTTCTATCTGTTTATATGTTAGAAATAAGAATGAAGGTTCACCAGTTTACAAGTTAAGAATAAAGTTTTATCTGCTTGTATGTCAGAAATGAAATAAAGTTTCACCAGTTTAAAAGTTAAGAATAAAGTTTCAATAGTGTGTATGTTAAGAATTAAGTTTTATCTATTTGTAGGTTAGAATTAAAACAAAGTTTCAACCGTTTACAAGTTAAAAATAAAGTTTCAATAGTTAACACGTTAAAAATAAAGTTTCAATAGTGTATATGTTAAGAATAAAGTTCTATCCGTTTGTATGTTAGAAATAAAAATGAAGGTTCACCAGTTTACAAGTTAAGAATAAAGTTTTATCTGCTTGCATGTCAGAAATGAAATAAAGTTTCACCAGTCTAAAAGTTAAGAATAAAGTTTCAATAGTATGTATGTTGAGAATAAAGTTCTATCTGTTTATATGTTAGAAATAAAATGAAGTTTCGCCAGTTTACAAGTTAAGAATAAATTTTATCTGCTTGTATGTTAGAAATGAAATAAAGTTTCACCAGTTTACAAGTTAAAAAATAAAGTTTCAATAGTGTGTACGTTGGAAATAAAGTTTCAATAGTGTGTATGTTAAGAATTAAGTTTTATCTGTTTGTATGCTAGAAATAAAACAAAGTTTCAACCGTTAACAAGTTAAAAATAAAGTTTCAGATTAAAATAAAGTTTCAATAGTGTGTATGATGGAAATAAAGTTTAAGCGCTTTGCGCGTTAGAAATAAAGTTTCAGCCGTTTACAAGTTAAAAATAAAGTTTCAATAGTGTGTATGTTAAGAATAAAGTTCTATCTGTCTATATGTTAGAAATAAAATGAAGGTTCACCAGTTTACAAGTTAAGAATAAATTTTTATCTGCTTGTATGTTAGAATTAAAACAAAGTTTCACCAGTTTACAAGTTAAAAAATAAAGTTTCAATTGTGTGTACGTTAGAAATAAAGTTTCAATAGCGTGTATGTCAAGTTCATTTGATTCTATCATGTCAGGACTATACACATTTGATTTACAAAACATGTTTTGAATACTCATACGATGAAGTTCCTTTCTTTCATTTATTTCTAACGTACACACTGTTGAAACTTTATTTTTCAACTTGTAAACTGTTGAAACTTTATTTTGTTTCTAACATATAAACAGCTAAAACTTTATTTCTAACGTACACACTGTTGAAACTTTATTTTTAACTTGTAAACGGCTGAAACTTTATTTCTAACACGATTCTATCATGTCAGGACTATACACATTTGATTTACAAAACATGCTTTGAATACTCATACGATGAAGTTCTTTTCTTTCATTTATTTCTAACGTACACACTATTGAAACTTTATTTTAATCTGTAAACTGTTGAAACGATATTTTCAATTACAACTAGTAGAATGCTGAGTCTAACTTGCAAACTAGTAAATCCTACGATCGTACTTTACAAACAGATAAAACTTTATTTCTAACGTAGACACTGTTGAAACTTTATTTTTAACTTGTAAACGGTTGAAACTTTATTTCTAACGTGCACACTATTGAAACTTTATTTTTTAACTTGTAAACTGGTGAAACTTTGTTTTAATTCTAACATGCAAGCAGATAAAACTTTATTCTTAACTTGTAAACTGATGAACCTTCATTTTATTTCTAACATACAAACAGATAAAACTTTATTCTTAACATACGCACTATTGAAACATTAGTTTTAACTTGAAAAGTATTGAAACTTTATTTTTAACTTGTTAACGGTTGAAACTTTGTTTTATTTCTAACATACAAACAGATAAAACTTTATTATTAACTTGTAAACTGATGAACCTTCATTTTATTTCTAACATACAAACAGATAAAACTTTATTCTTAACATACACGCTATTGAAACTTTATTTCTAACGTACACACAATTGAAACTTTATTTTTTAACTTGTAAACTGGTGAAACTTTGTTTTAATTCTAACATACAAGCAGATAAAAATTTATTCTTAACTTGTAAACTGGTGAACCTTCATTTTATTTCTAACATATAGACAGATAGAACTTTATTCTTAACATACACACTATTGAAACTTTATTTTTAACTTGTAAACGGCTGAAACTTTATTTCTAACGCGCAAAGCGCTTAAACTTTATTTCCATCATACACACTATTGAAACTTTATTTTAATCTGAAACTTTATTTTTAACTTGTTAACGGTTGAAACTTTGTTTTATTTCTAGCATACAAACAGATAAAACTTAATTCTTAACATACACACTATTGAAACTTTATTTCCAACGTACACACTATTGAAACTTTATTTTTTAACTTGTAAACTGGTGAAACTTTATTTCATTTCTAACATACAAGCAGATAAAATTTATTCTTAACTTGTAAACTGGCGAAACTTCATTTTATTTCTAACATATAAACAGATAGAACTTTATTCTCAACATACATACTATTGAAACTTTATTCTTAACTTTTAAACTGGTGAAACTTTATTTCATTTCTGACATGCAAGCAGATAAAACTTTATTCTTAACTTGTAAACTGGTGAACCTTCATTTTTATTTCTAACATACAAACGGATAGAACTTTATTCTTAACATATACACTATTGAAACTTTATTTTTAACGTGTTAACTATTGAAACTTTATTTTTAACTTGTAAACGGTTGAAACTTTGTTTTAATTCTAACCTACAAATAGATAAAACTTTATTCTTAACATACACACTATTGAAACTTTATTCTTAACTTTTAAACTGGTGAAACTTTATTTCATTTCTGACATACAAGCAGATAAAACTTTATTCTTAACATACACGCTATTGAAACTTTATTTCTAACGTACACACAATTGAAACTTTATTTTTTAACTTGTAAACTTGTGAAACTTTGTTTTAATTCTAACATACAAGCAGATAAAAATTTATTCTTAACTTGTAAACTGGTAAACCTTCATTCTTATTTCTAACATATAAACAGATAGAACTTTATTCTTAACGTACACACTGTTGAAACTTTATTTTTAACTTGTAAACGGCTGAAACTTTATTTCTAACGCACAAAGCGCTTAAACTTTATTTCCATCATATACACTATTGAAACTTTATTTTCATCTGAAACTTTATTTTTAACTTGTTAACGGTTGAAACTTTGTTTTATTTCTAACATACAAACAGATAAAACTTTATTATTAGCTTGTAAACTGATGAACTTTCATTTTATTTCTAACATACAAACAGATAAAACTTTATTCTTAACATACACGCTATTGAAACTTTATTTCTAACGTACACACTATTGAAACTTTATTTTTTAACTTGTAAACTGGTGAAACTTTGTTTTAATTCTAACATACAAGCAGATAAAACTTTATTCTTAACTTGTAAACTGGTGAACTTTCATTTTATTTCTAACATACAAACAGATAAAACTTTATTCTTAACATACGCACTATTGAAACATTAGTTTTAACTTGCAAAATATTGAAACTTTATTTCTAACTTGTAAACTGGTGAAACTTTATTTCATTTCTAACATACAAACAGATAAAACTTTATTATTAACTTGTAAACTGATGAACCTTCATTTTATTTCTAACATACAAACAGATAAAACTTTATTCTTAACATACACACTATTGAAACTTTATTTTTAACTTTTAAACTGGTGAAACTTTATTTCATTTCTGACATACAAGCAGATAAAACTTTATTCTTAACTTGTAAACTAGTAAATCCTACAATCTCATTTACAAACAGATAAAACTTTATTTCTAACGTACATACTGTTGAAACTTTATTTTTAATCAACAAACTGTTGAATCTTTATTCTATTTCTAACACACAAACAGCTTAAACTTTATTTTTAACATAAACACTATTGAAACTTTATTTTGTAATCTGTAAACTATTGAAACTATATCTTTCATTTACAAATAGTAGAACGCTTAGTCTAACTTGCAAACTAGTAAATCCTACAATCTCATTTTACAAACAGATAAAACTTTATTTCTAACGTACACACTGTTGAAACTATATCTTTCATTTACAAATAATAGAACGCTTAGTCTAACTTGCAAACTAATAAATCTTATTTGTCATCGAATCTAACTGTTTAAATCTTCATCATGGAAATCAATGTTCCACAGTCGTTTGAGAAAGACATGATCGCCCTTTATCTAACCCATTCATTGCATGAAAACAACAACTCTTCTCATAGTAACATTTATTGAATCACTATAACAAGCATGCATTATAAATCAATGGTTTGAAAGAGATAAAATAGATACAGCTGGTAACTATCATACAGCGAGCAATGATAACCATACAGGACTTTGGCAGTGTTGAGGTAAGGAGGAAAGAAGCATTGGTTATGAACGTAGCTACTACAACGAACAGACAAAATAGGAACACATAAATCCTTAAAACGTTTCGTGACTTCATGATAATGTTGATTCACTCTACTATCCCAAGGCGGGAGCAAAATATCATCAATGATTAGATTGGGAAATACTTTCCTCTCCTTACCAGGATTATTACAAAAGATGCGTATAACATTGAAAGCAGCTAACCATCGTTTAAAGTCAATAAGAAGAGCACTCTCACAAGAAAAGCCATAGTCTTGCAAATATTTCAGATTAAGTCCATGAATGTGTTTTCTCGCCCATTGATCAACATTGGGATCACAGTTGGCATGTTGATGATAGACACTAACAATCTGATATGTCCAATTGTTCATAGCAATAGCACTGAGCTCCTGTACAGGTTCACCCTCACAATCCATAAAAATGATGATAGAAGTCTAAAACGGAAATTTACACATCTAAGGAAGCGTTCTATAACATATTGCAAAATGAAGAATTACATCGATGCTTTTCACGACAAAATACGCAAATGATATGATGGCAACGAAGAAGTAAAATGTATCTAATAAGACCACGTCTACGACACTCAAGCACATAAGCGAATTGTCATAGGGTAGAGTTAGGAAAGGATTAGCAATTCTCTTTCCTTGACTTGCGTTTGGAGGTAGCATTCTTCTCCGACTTGCGCTTCGTACCACCCCCGTTAAGGAAGTCAATAATGTCATCTACGTTGGGTGGCTTTGGAATATATAGGATGGATTCAGTGTATATCGAGAGAGAGGCTATTTTGTTATCCTTGTGCTGACCATAATATAGCCCATTCACTTTGAAAATGATATCCCAAAGAGAGAATGTGCGTCCATCACTTGTATGATTCAACGATGGAATGATTCTCACTGTGGAAGGCTTGATTCTCATTAGACAACAATCCTCATTGGAGAATAGAATACATTTAGTAAAGCTGGCACGCTAACGAGTGTGACTGCAGAAACATTTCTTCAACGTTCGCTACGTTTCACAACAACCTGTCAAAGATTTCTTACAAACTTATTTCAACATTTGCATTTAAGCGAACATCTGCTTCACATATTCTACACGAACGGTTAACGCATGTAATATAAAACCCTAAATCCAACCGTACAGGAGCCTAGCCTTGGATTATGAACTTTACAATCCATGCGATTCAATGTCATGGAACTAGCTCTCATACACTCAACGTGTGTGACAACATCTGGTTTTATAAAACATTCAACGCTGACTATAAGACCTTGTGTGAAACAATCTACACAGCGCAGTAAAACTTTCTAGCGCTGTGATGAACACTGTTTTCATATAACATTCTAAACTCGCAGTCTTACTGCAGTAGAAAACTGCTTTTACTAAACCTGATGAAGCTAATCTAACAGTCATGAAGTTTGAATTTCTAATAGGGAAACATTTGGCAACTGTCTCCAATAAAACTTTCTAACACTGTGAAAGTAAGTTACAAGACAATCTACACTGTGCAGTAAATAAAACCTTCTAAAACTTTCTAGTGCTGTGATGAGTTCGGTCAGTCATATAACGTCAATGATCAAACTTTATTTTCACAAACGTGCGTCGCGGTAAATTATTTGACTACACTAACGCTTACATTTCATGACATGTGTGTTTCATAAAACGTCATGATCAAACTTTTCTAACTATACATCAACCTGTGTTGCAGTAAAACTTTTACAAACAATGATACACTTTCTAACGACACTCACGAATACAACTTCGATGATCAGACTTTACTTTCTCAAACGGGTGTCACAGTAAAATTATTTGACTACACTAACTTTGCAAACCATGATGCACTTTCTGACTAGACTTACAAATAAAACGTTGATGATCAAACTTTCTAACTATACATCAACCTGTGTTGCAATAAAACTTTTGTACAACATGATAAAGTTTCTGACTAGACTTACGAATACAACGTTGATGATCAAACTTTTCTAACTATACATCAACCTGTGTTGCAGTAAAACTTTTACAAACCATGATACACTTTCTAACGACACTCACGAATAGTGATGGAGATCGCCAGCACCAAATTCCTCCACCAATTATGGGAATGGTACACCCCTAACTCCCAGTCACGAACTATAGCGGAGTGGGAGTATATCGACAAAGTGAGGCTCGCGGTAGAAGAACGATTGAAGCAAGTGAACTGTTTTTGTAATCTATGTGAAGCCAGACTCTGGGACGATATTGACGATGAAGACCTTTTGAAATACATGCCATAATAAATTTTTATTTCATATTATCTCTGCTTTCATACTGACTTACTTGAATGGGGCTTCAGTGGATGATTTAACCATGTATACTTTTTCATTTGGAAATAGTAGCACGCTTAGTCTAACTTGTAAATCTTATGACACTTCATATGGCTGATGATGGTAGATGAAATAGTGTTAAATAAAATTTAGATAGCTTACATGATACAGGGATAGCAATCGACTGCGATCCATGTGTAAAGAGCTTGTTAGACTACGGAAGAGAGAAGTGTGTTATGTTGCGTGTGGCGCGTGAGTGTCCTCCCATTTCATTCCATTCATCAATTCATCTCATTGATAGAGACAGGTAGAACTCATGGTTCTCATAATGTATGCAATGGATAGTTTTAGGCAACCTTCGACAGTTGGCTAAATGTCGCCCTGGCGCGAATGCATACTACGTTGAGACAGAGGCAATCACTTGCAAACATGACGCAGAGAGGTTTAACAAGATTGACCATTGCCGAATGTCCCTTGCGGTATACATAGCTACGGGTTTCACCGCCGCCCTTTACAGGAACGCCCGTCGAAAGGAAGTATTACACCGAACTTCATTTGCAACGTTCAAGTTGACTGATAGCAGATTCAACTTAATGATAGTATTCGCCAGTCCGAAGACTGCCCAGGGCAAACCGCGTGGAGGTTCTATCATGTCTTGCCCCATGGTGGCCCTTAAGAGAGCCGGTGGTTCGTTCTCGGGAGTAACGTCATCTTACACCCTACCAATTCTACTGAGAGAGTCTTTGACTCTCTCTTTGGTAGCACTGTCGACTTCCACACTAACTGGTACATGGCTGAAAAGTGGAATGTAGCGCCATTCCGTTGGATTGACAGCAGTTGCTGTCATCGGATTGCCAATCCGAGCAAGATTATTAAAAACTCTGTCTTGCTCCTCTATTCTAGCAAATTCATTAAATAAATTTCGCGGTCTTAACTGCGGTCCGCGAGGAGAGTTGACTGCAGCGTTTGGCGTCTCCATGATTGAAATGAAATGAAATGAGAGGTAGTGGTTTATATACCCCTCTAATGTGATGTAACGTTCAAGTTGACTGATAGCAGATTCAACTTAATGATAGTATTCGCCAGTCTAAAGACTGCCCAGGGCAAACCGCGTGGAGGTTCTATCATGTCTTGCCCCATGGTGGCCCTTAAGAGAGCCGTTGGTTCGTTCTCGTCGTATCTGAAAATAGAAGGAAAAATAGATGAAAATATATTCAAGTGATAGAGATGATATTAACTTACCATAAGAGAAATTTAGCCGGTTCGCGACCCCTTCGATGGTGATGGTTGAGGTAAGCATTTGGCCGGCAGTTTCCGCTTCCGGTGGCGCAGCTCCTTTATTTCGCCATCATGCTTTATAGAGACATGGAGACAGCGCATCTCCGCCATTGCTCCCTCGTAGCACTCAAATGTGGCATCCAAGTCCTCACTCTCAAGGATGACGCTGTCGACGATTCTGCTCTTGATGATGGGAATGTGGAGCGTTGTTCGTCTCTCTTCTTTCTTCTGACCCTCAGTCAGGCTATTCTTTAATTGCTCAATTTTTAAATTTGACACCTCTTCCTGAGCTTTTAGTGATTTTATGTACGTCGCCTGCTCTTCAACTCGTTTTTCGCTGGCAAGCGCCCTTTGTCGGAAAGGTTCTAAGTTAATGACTTGGGTCTTGAGGGCCCGAATCTCGGCTACCTGACCCTTCAGGTGGAAATTGTCATCCCTAAGGGCCGAACATTCGTTTTTGTAACGAGTGAGCTCATCTTTTAATTTCGTGAGTGCATATTCCTGGCTCACTTTTGCAATCTGCTCATCCTTATTCCAGCTGTTCATCTGCTGCTTAATCCCCTTCTTTACTGGGGAAGGTGCGATTACTTTCTTTTTCGGGGAAGACTGATTTGTTGGTTTTCCTATCTCTTCCGTGTTTTTAGTGATGACGACCTCCTCAGAATCGGAGTCATCTGAGCTGTCCAAATCGCTTAGTGGGGCCTTCTCTTCTGCTGTTGATGAGGTAGTGGCCGAAGCAGCAGGTTCCAAAATTGTTGCAATAGCCTCTTGTAGTGCTGCGTCTAGATCGACTGTTTCTTCGTTGAAGAAGGGTGCGATCCCTTTGCCGATATCTGATGTTATATAATTGTTAGCCTTTTTGAGCGGACATTCGGCGTGGGCGATGTAAAATTCCTCATGCTCCTTGCCTTTCAAAAATTTCAGGCAATGTGTACAGCCGGAAATAACGGCTCTTTCCTCGTGGAAGTGAGGAGTATTCTTGTACTTATTAATGTGACGTTTGAATTCGCCACCCCTCTTTATTTCTCCGCAAGAACACTTTTTAAATAAAAATTTTGAGTTGCCTCCCATTTTGTAACTTATGCATCTGTAAAGGAAGGATGAAATAGAATTACTAACAGGCGACATTGGCAGTCATTCTTATAATCATACAGCTAAATTGTGAGATTGGTGGAAAGTGTCGAACCTTTGAATCCGTTACAGGCATTACTCAGAGGGGATCTTATCCCAACTCCAAGGCCTCGGCCCACAAATCCAACCTCCCGCGGACAGAGCGTGCGTCATATCACTGTGTTGGTATCCGGACCCCGATTTTGACATGAAAATCAGTGGATTGTTTACAAAGGTTGCAAATTCCAAGCCGAAGCTTGCCTCCCACAACTTTATAAATGTCTTAGTTGAATTCAGAAGGTTTGAAAACCCCGAAAATTGCCAAAAATAGCGAATTTAAATTTTTCAATTTTTTAGCACTACTTATGAAATTTTATAAGTAGTCTATCACTTAGGGCAGGTCAATAGCGACCGAACCTTTTTTGAATCAAGTCAAACGGACTTGTAGAAGCAAAGTTACAAGCCTTTAAAGTTTTGGAGTCTTTTATGGCCTGGAGACGAAGGCCATCTCCTGGCTAACCTCGAAGTCTGACGCCTTAGCTGATATCAGCAATGAAATTTTCTAAGTCGGTTTCTTACAGAAACTCGGGATTTGGAATGTCCGAAGCTATCATCGGAGCTCAGAGAGACGACTTACCGTTGACAATCTCTCGTCTTAATGACAAGTCTCTCTCGGTTCCCAGCTTATATAGTGTGTGGCGATCAGCTGATGACGTAACACCCATCATCCAAACACTAAAAAACCCGTCTATCTCCGGTTCTAGTGCTCCGATTGAGCTGGAAATACACCATTTCCATGTAGAATTTGACGCTGAATCCGAATCTGGCCTCCGTTTTCCCATCCGATGCTTCGTTTTGGCTCTACGGTAGGCAGCCATCGCAAAAATTCTAACTCTGTCGTTTTTCCGAAAAATGTTGAAAATTTTTCTCGCCGATTGACTTGAAACTCTCCGATTGACATGAAACTCATCATACAGATAGAGAATTTCACGCTGATTCCAAATCTGAAATCCGTTTTCCAATCCGATGCTTCGTTTTGAAGCTAGAGCCCAAAACGTCCCAAATTCTAACTCTGTCGTTTTTCGCCAATGTCCCAAAATCTTAAATGGCGTCTCACATCTAAACGAAGACAGATAGGAACAAGCCGATTCTTTCACTGAATTTGTCTCACTCTTAGCTTTCAAACGAGCTATGGCACGACAAAATCCGTCCACTGGAAGCCAAAATCGAAGCAAGCTGTCCAGAGGGGGGGGACGTCAGCAAAATTTCAAAATTTGATGAAAAATGTTTTGGTGACGGTCCCAGGTCGAAATTCCACACTTTGGAAAATTTTCAAAATTTTACCCATACAAAGCCACTCTGACACTTAGGATTTTTTCAGGTGAGCGAGCTCCGACCTAAAATCTTGTAACCGCTCTAACTTTTGAACGAAGACAGATAGGAACAAGCCGATTCTTTCACTGAATTTGTCTCACTCTTAGCTTTCAAACGAGCTATCGCACGACAAAATCCGTCCACTGGAAGCCAAAATCGAAGCAAGCTGTCCAGAGGGGGGGGGACGTCAGCCGAAAATTTTTTCTCTCCGATTGACTTGAAACTCACCATAGCGATGCAGAATTTCACGCTGAATACGAATCTGGCCTCCGTTTTCTCATCCGACCACTCCTTCCACTCGAAACAGCCCATTTTACAACCCAACATTCAGCAGATTGCACGAAAAACATCACACACCATAGCCTCAAGACTAATCCTGGCGGCCGCCCAAGTCCACCACGACACTCTGTCGTTCCAGAGGGGGGGGGGAGTCAGCGAACAGTTTGCGAACCCACCTGGCCGGCACACCACGACAGACTACAACCTCTGTCGTTCCAGAGGGGGGGGACGTCAGCGATGGCGGCCATCTTGCGCTATCTGGTGTTCGCCGTTTTCTTACTACTATTGTAATTTCCCCCATTAATTCCCTGAGTCTCGGAATGCATCGAGTTTGAGGGCATGGGTCCCGGCACGTGGAGGAACTGAAGTCGGTCAGTAGCGACTGCACGAGCGTCAAATTTTAACATGTCAAAAAATTGCAGGAATACTTGGTTGCCGAATTAATCTTGTGATCACATTATTTCTGCACCAGATGAAGGCCTAAGGCCGAAAACGTGTGTGCCAATGAATCTAATTCGAGCAGAACAAAATGTGCTTTCCTGTAATATCATTAACTCTGGCTCGATAGCTCTACATCATATTAATGGCTGAATATTAATTGTTCTGAAGCATCGAATTTATTGTCATAAAGTTATATTCCTTTTTTGCTATAACTGCTTTCAACTTTTTCTGATAATCATTTGTCTGATTCTTTCCTCCTTGTCCTCTTGTTCTTCCAAACAAGCCTTGGGATGCTGCTTGGCCAACGACACATTTTTACGAAGACTGTCTGTGATTGACAACGTGGGTTAGAACTGATTGTTGGCAGTTAGGTCAACGCTCACACACTAGGTTGATCCAAAGCAGATGCCTTGAGATTCCAACATTCTATTTTTATGGGCTTTGCATCATTTAAGAGAAAATTCCGTAGCAGTCTATTTTCAAGCGCCAGCTATGACATTTTCTGCCTATGTGGTATACAAAGGGCTCAATTTTTCGCAGCATCCACTTCTTTAGAATGCATCTTCAAATTTGCATGATGAGAGGTACAAACCGTTTGTAAGATCACAGTGCATTCATTTCACACACCACTCATCGCTTGATTTGATCTTTTCGGGTGATCTTCAAAACCAACCAGCTGTTCAAGCATACTTTGGACAACTTAATGGAACTGTAACTGCCACGATTACGCAAGTCCAAATACATCCAGCAGCTTCGTTGCATCGTAGCTGAATATCAAAAATATGAGTAAATCCTATGGAAAGTGGGGATGTCGAGCGCTTCAAATGACTCCAGTTGTGTTTAGAATTTCAGGTTTCAAGCGACTGTGCAAAATGAACTTCAATGCATTTATCCGACAACAACACGCACATTAATTTGAATTTTACTAGTTCGTCTATACATTAATTGAAAAACACTTTGAAATGAAATCGGTTATTATTCTCTAACAGAACTATCGGCAACTTCTAGAACATGGCTTTGAAAGTTTCGTACTCGGTTAAAACATCCACAGAAACTCAGTAGATGCTAAGAACTACTGCTGCAACTCTTCTATTTTGCTGAACCTGTTACAAGATGTAGGACGCTGCGAATAACATGAAGCTTTAATTAAGTTGTGTTATAATGAATAACATGCTAATTAGTTGCTATTAGTTTGCCTTTTCCATACTGTTGACCAATGTTTATTCTATCGTTCATATAAATGTAAGAATTATAAGATTACAATTTTTCGCAGTGCAAAAATTTTCGCTGCTGGCCCGATCACTGATTATACTATAAAATCAAAAAATCTTTTAGTGGTAAACCTGTCTATGCGAGCATAATTTTGCGGTTTGCACTTGTAGTGGGGTTGCCAGGTATGGAGATTCTGAGGGTATATCCGTGGGTATGGGTACCATTGGTGTGGGGTGGTGTGGGCATGGATGTTGAAGCCATTCCCACGGCTCCCATAGCGCTTCTATGGAGATTACAAAAAAATTTGACATTCATTAGAAGCTATCAGAACTGACATTTTATCACACAATCAAAGTTGATTTTGAATTATCACACAGCTTACAATCTCACCACTTACATTTTATGAAATATCTAAACTGATTATTTCCACATCAGACAGACTTACTCACTCTCACTCCTCGTTTAGCGTCCTTGAGTTCCCTGACGGAGTTGAACGGTTGAAGGCTCGTCTCCAGCTGTTTCGGTCCAAGGCAAGATCTTCCTTGATTTCGAGCTTCTTGCGATCTTTGATGCAGATCCTCCATGACTTCTTCGGTCTTCCTACTGGTCGGCGACCGCTTGCTTCCATCTCTTCAGCTTCTTTCACGATACTGTCCGCTCTCTTCACATGTCCAAACCAGCGGAGTCTACTTTTACGGATCGTCACCCTTGTCCCTCAAACCACACCGCTCTAATACTTCTTCATTTGGGATCCTGTCTCTCATTTTACACCTACTTCGAAGCGGAGCATCGTTAGGTCACATGCTCTGAAGTCGTTCATCAGTTTGTTTGTCAGAGGCCATGTTTCCAGGAGAACAGATCTTAAGCATGACCGGTGGACATTGTTAGAAAATTTGAATGCCTAATAATAGCTCCAGGTATGTCAAGGACGTCTGAAGGGAAGAACGCTGCAAGCCGCCTTTACATCAGAACTGGATGGAGATTGATTCGCGCTTGCTTGATATATTGAAAATATTTGCACCAGTTGTACAAATCGCTCAGATAAAATATTTTAGATTCACGATAATTGTGTGATATAGGCCTATATGTTGGCGCTTACGTTATTGATGTAGTTTATCATAAGCAACCAAGATTTGAAGCTTATTACGATATAGAAGATAGAGAAGCAGCAACATAAATATCTTATACTTAGTGTATTAAACAAGCTTATACATACACATGCGACTTTTGCGAAAGCATCCAGGTCTCCTCGCATGAGTAGTCGTTCACAGGAAGTGAAAAAAAGGCATTTGTGTAATGTCAGAATTCACAACATGTTCATAGAAATTTGATCTAATAAAAGAGGTCACAAAAATCTGATCGCATTTTATTGATTCGAATCGCGATGCCTTTCGTCCCGTTCCCGTCTACCGATGACACCGCAAATTCTGACTGTGAAAAAGGACAGCAGAAAGTGACATGGGATGATGACAATTCATCCTCACATAGATATCAAGGTCAAAGAAACAATAATGAAATACTTTAACACGGTAGAGACAATAACAATATAAAATCATTTTTTTACACAATTTAAGGGTCAGGTAGACGATAACCAGGCGAAAAGCCTCGCAATTCGATTAAATAATGTAAAATGAAATAATTACTGGTCGCATTTTACTCTCACAAAATTGCAAGTGGGACACAATTCTTCAAAAAAGCAATTTCAACAAATAAGTACCACCTCCTCTCCGGATGAGCTGTCTGTATACCCTTCCACTTCGTTCAATTGATGAAGTTTATGAAAGTAGATGCTGTAGATGCCTTCTACGCAAAACATGTTGAAGAAATACCTCTGCGACTTTAATCTGCAGTCAATTAAATCTTGTTTATAACCAATATGTCTCAGTTTCTACACTGGAAATACATGGAGTTTTTTTTCAATCCAGGCTAACAGTGAAAGACAAACTTCTGATCCGGAAGACGTGCAATTTTATAATAGTTAGGAGGTGAACAATGCTATGTGAAACTTTCACGAACTACCTAGTTTCCTGCGCAAATTCGAGACAGCTCTCAGACTTAATGGTTGCACGAGCATTTAGCTATCTTTCAAAGTTGACATGAGCTCTGCTTTTATCAGCCGAAATGCATTGAAAATAAAAAGGCGAAGGTTGATTACAGGGAACCCAATCAAGTGTTACATCTGTGAGGAGTCATCGGAGCGTGACGGGCTTTTGAAAATAAAATGGAATAATACATAGTGGTGTCCGTGGCACAGTGGTTGCGTACTTGGACTAGCGATCTCATGGTCCAGAGGTCGAACCCGGAAAGTGTCATTGGAAGTCGGCAGGAAGGGCATCCGGACTACAAAGCACCACAACGCTCCAAACAAAGTCTGACTTAAGTCAGCACCGTCCAAGGCCCCAGTAGGGGTAAAAAGTGACGTAAAATCCGTAAAAAAAATACATAATACAAAATACGACCAATGCATTGGGTCTCCTGTTGCTTTCTTTAACATTTTCATTTTAAATGAAGTTTGACTACCATGTGTTGATGTCATTATCAAATTTAGCTACCTGCATATATGCGCATGTTTCACTGGGCAAATATATGTAATGTTACTCTCTAGATGTCCAGCTGTCGGTACTGTTTACTGGTTTAGTCAATCAAAAGTCAAGAATCAAGACTTCAATTGTCAACACAGTTACAGAGTAGAAATTATAATGTTCACATTACTTATAGATAGAATGCGTCATCCGAGTGGTTATCACCTTGATCTTTTCTAACAGCGCCACTTCAGTGCAGACCCAGTAATTCCATCAGACTAACAAGATTTTTAATCAATCAAAATTTCATAGCCGAATCTGCTTTCATTCCAAACTGCAATAAGTTTGAACTCGATGTTTTTCAGTAATTACTCGAAAATTCCACTCTTTCCCACTTAGAATCGCTATCTTTTCCTATTATGAGTCACTATTCAAATGTTCAACTAACTTAACAGATGTATAACAGGTACTAGTTAGAAATGGTAGATGCAATTAACCAAAAAATTCAGATTAATTCTTTAATTAGCCTTCATATTCAAAACTGCCGCAAAGTTCCCCAGTATCTTCCTAAAATGCATTTGAAATCTTTTAGGCCTAGCATATTCCTATACAATGTACTGTATATATAGGAATATCCCGTATGCCAGCCCATCCCGTCTTTATCTTTATGGAAATTGATTGCTTCATTTTTGTTTTTTTAAATTATAAAAAACAGCTCAAAAGTCGGATCGTTCGACGATACTTCAAAATGATTTTATATGAAAATAAAGAACGTCTTTTCAAATCAATAATAATCTAATTACTTCAACCGGTTTCCATTGGAGAACAGTGAGATGGGCTACTGGTCACAATCTTCGTCAGGAAGTTGAAAAGGGGATAATTATGTACAAGTTTAACATTAATTAGTAAAATTTGAAATTCAGGTTATCAAATATCATTGAGGATAAAGTCATAGTGCATAAGTAAGAGAAAAGTCATTTACAAAATCACTCATAGAATAAGGACATAGTAATAGGATATTTGAGCTCAACAATGGGAGATCGTTGTAAAACATGCTGCATGTTTATCCCATGAGGCCAGTCTGTCATCAGTTGACTAATGAACCTGAGTTCTTCTGTTTTCCTTTGTTTTATGCTTATGTTTAGTTCTTTCAATATAGATATTTTCATTTCAGATTCATTATGATTGTGTTCAATGCAGTGAAATGAAACAACTTTGTCTGCATTCTTATGGGCAATGTCAAAACGATGTTCATTCATACGCTCTCTTAAACTCCTACCAGATTCACCGATGTAAATAAAGTTACAATCATTGAAACCAATGGAATACACAATGTTTTTTGTTACGCATGTTGTGTTATTTGCAGTTATTTTGTACGATAAATTTGTAGCTGACGATGTTATAAATTCATCCGACGAAAGAATATTACATGTTTTGCAACGCTTGGAGCCACAGCTTGGAACTATTCCGTATTCTGATGATCTTTGAGGTGGAGCATCGTACAATTAGGAAGAAACTAAAAGCTGTTTAATTTTTGTTGGAGGTTTCCACCATAGTTCAACTGATATCTGAATTTCATTTAGAAAATGTTGATGTTTGGTTAGGATTACTTTTAGCTATAAGTAATCCTAACCAATCTTCCTGACGAAGATTGTGACCAGTAGCCCATCTCACTGTCCTCCAATCGAAACCGGTTGAAGTAATTAGATTATTATTGATTTGAAAAGACGTTCTTTATTTTCACATGAAAAATTGCTTCATTTTTGTGCCAGAATGCTGCAAGTTCTCAGCAAACTCACCATTAAGTTATTTCTAACGCATACGGTGCATACCTACTCGTAATCCATATCAATGACATGCACTTCATTCAAAGATTATATCCACTATCCTCAAAGATGATAACTACAACTCTAAAATACTTTTAAGGGATTTTACTGCTTGCTTACCTCTCATTAATTAGAAAAAATCTTCCGTAACCTATTTCACGAACGCTGCTTTACTCAACATATCATCTAATGATTGTTTCGCGTTATCAGCTCAATTGATAGTTCGGAAACTTCCAGGTAATACACCTACAACAGTAAATCTTTACAACTTCAGGCGCAGGCTTACCGATGTCTCATACATGTTTAAGTAGACTGGAATTGATTTGCTAATCACATTCCTTCTGCAGACCTTTTAGTATCACACTGCATGTGACCGAGACTGTCATGACTGCCATTTTTAGGCTATTTTCAAGGTTTTCCAAAATATCGCTAGATATGGCCGCCACTTTTCAAGCTTTTTTATAACTTTTAATACAATTCATCCATTTCCAATATAAGAACAGTATCCCAGATATTTATGAATCTCTATTATGCCACAGACATCGAATTGAGGATTGATATGTCCAATAAATGGCTAGAAGTGCTACTTATTAAAGATTCTATAAGTAATATCAATTTTAATGGCATGCCACCTCTTTCCCTTATCATCGAAAACTCTTGGGTTTCTTTGGGAAAGTCGACTTTTGCCTTTAAAATCTCATTTTAAGGTACTTCACTGACAAACAAACAAAATTTCAACTGACTTTCCAGGATTTTTTAATAATTTCTAACGTCGATATTTCTTCTTTCCTTGCCAATTACAGTTATATTCAGAGGCATCATCCGTTGTATCAAAATGTTCCTCTCAGTGGTCGATGCGCGAATTTTCACCAATTTCGCGTGTTCGTGTTAGTAGTAATAATTATTATAATACAAGTGTTGTGTAATATGAGTTTTATGTCTATAATGTAGTTGCTGGAAAATCAGGGTGTTCACTAGACGCTTTAGGAGTAAGTGTTTGTGAGCATCTGAGCGAGAATGTCTCTGATTTAATGTGATGGACTACTGACACTGCAACAACTTCAAATTAAGGTAATCTGCAACTAATTTGAGTTTTTGAGATACTCACTGTAACAGCTAAAGCAGAAATAATCTCGCATATCCATTATGGAAAAAACCTCGAGAAATCAAAGAAAAGCAGCAAATATTCTAGAATTCTAGCGTATTATATGTACCAACCCCAAACTAGACCCCAAACCGCCGATCGACCCCAAACTAGAGGCACCAATTTTCGTAGTAATAATTCTTGTAAAGAATCAACAAGAGTATGTGTTATTAAGAGTCATCAGTTTAAAGCTTGTAGGCAACTTTGATTAATTTTCATTTACATTTTCCTTCAAACCATTTCTCGGCTCCTTCCTGACAGCAAGTTGCTGTTAATTACATTTTGATACCCCGAAAATATAAAATGCATGCATTTATACATATAAATGTATAAAATCGAGGACCTGAGGAATCAGCTGTTGAATTATTTCTTTCTGGAATTCTTAGATTAACCGGCAAATATTCTACATAAAATACTTACCGTCACCGCCATTGTAAAGAAAGGGTTTGATTTCTTCCTGGAAGACTTTGTCAATAGGCTCGAAGTCATTCGTTTTCATACAAACTCGCATTAAGTCGACCAGAGATCCTGAAAAACAGAAATTCCGTGGAAACACTAAAATCGTCGAGAATGCACACATGAAGCCTACCACTGCCAGTGATGTCGAGATACTTGTACATCGGATAGGCATTGTGATCCGCCTGGCCTTTAACGGCCTTGTGGACTTTGGTGTCAGCGTTGCCCATGTCATTGGAATAGAGTCATGGATGATGCACTATCTCTAAACACTTCAGCATAGACCGTAAACAGGGGATGCAACTGGCTGTTGAAATGGCTTCAGAACAATACCTTCAGAAATATTTACCTATGATATTGATCCATGTGAAATATTAATTCGGGTGCACAAACATCGCTTGTTCGTGGGAAATCTTAGGGAAAAATTGAGAACAGTTTCAAACTGTAGTTTGCCTGCCACACAACGAGTTGTTGAACCAACATTGAGTTTTAGTGGAATACGTTGTCATGGGGACCTTGCGAAACAAGACTATTAAAGCAATCGAGAAGAAGTATTCATGCAGACGCCATTTGTCCATAGCAGAAAGCGAAGTGCTTTTGGCTCAACAAGGGATATGGTACAATAACTCTAGAATCGTGCTGCGGAATTTCCGCAACTAGTGAAGCCAATTGATGGTAATACAACACGATTTCCTTAGAGAATTCGTCATGATCACTCTTCTGCTGTTAGCAAATTGTCAGGGATTAATTGCCATTTGAGAATGAAGAAGTAAACCAATGCCTCTTTCACTGGGGAATATACCTGCAATGAAAACAGTCAATAAGCCATTGTTGTTGGTTGTTGGAGTTTGTACGATCGTGTCGACGACGTAGCATATCAAATCAGTGATCTATCTCGTCTTAGCATCATTGATAGATTTCATTTTCAGTAAATGGAAAAAATTGTAGAATAGGCAACCACAATAAGAAATATGAAGAAAGCAATATATGGAAAATTGGAAACGACCATTTTGGGGGTGGATAAGGACTTCTTGATTTGGGGAAAACAGATGGATGGGAGACAAGGCGTGAAGTATATTTGACCTTAAAAACGTTTTTTCGATTTTAATCCCAACAACGTACTTCGTGCAAGCTGAAATATAATGTGATCCCCAATTGAAGTAATGTTTTGACTGTTTAGATCGGCTTATGGAAGCTATTTACAAGTGTGACCTGTGAGTGATAATTGAAAATGGCCCACATCCTTTCAAAGCGCATCCCACAAGCGCTAAAAAAATAAGGACTGTTTTAAAACAAATTTTGAACTAAAAGCATTTGTTTGTATTTTGATGATTGAAAAAAAGTCATTCGATGTAAGATTTACATGTGAGGAGGGCCAATCTGTGCGGTCCGTCATCTTCGAAAATTCATCACACAATCCTTGCCATGCATGTTGACTATGCATAATTGGCCATGTGCAAACTGATGAATAAATTATATTATATAATTATATTACCAGCCAACATAAGCGCATTTTGCTGTTTTTTAGATAAATGCGATTTACTTACTGTACGCAAGATGTTAATAACCTCAGTGATATAGTGAGGGCAAATTCACTATGTCAAGCACGATTGCCACATGTCATATTTTCTAAGCAAGACTCTGCTTTTAATAACAATTTAATGAATTTGAAATGGAAATCAAAAACTAAACACTATGTGCTGGTTCATGACCTCACTTTCACTTGCTTTCAAAGTTACAGGAGATAGACATAAAAAAACTTTTAAGTTAGTAACAGATTTAGATGAGTGATGGTTTTGCCTTTCTCTTGTCTGTCTGTGAATTGTCTTTATTACTCGTATCCACATTATGACAGCATGTTATCTACAAAACATATCAATATTGTTTCTCACTTCTGCTCTGAATTCTGTTGTTATTTCTAAGTTTTGATACTTGTTGATATGATTGATATATTAACGATACTCCTCTTTTTGATCTGCCGTGCATTGATAAATCGATTTTAGTGTTAAGTGCTTGTCTGTCCTCGCGAGGTCCATGTTAAGGAAGAAAGTGTGTGAGGCAGAGCGTCACTTTGACATTCACATCGTGAATGGTTGAAAGGCCTCCTATTGAATAAACTGCTGACATTACGCAATCTAAAAAGTTCTCCGCTATAAAGTCAGGATTGTCTGAATAATGTTTCAGACAAAGTTAAAAGTGTTTCGTTAAAATCGAACCCTCAATTTTGTGGAGTAGCAGTAGCTACCGAAACAGATATTGTGTTATGAGACACGTAAAGCTTGACATCTATGTAATCAAATATTTTGTCAGTTCCAAGTCGTCTAGTTCTAAGTCAATGAGATAGGTTTGGAGCATTATAGCTTATCGAAATGCTTGAACCTAATTATGTATACTAAAATCATCTATGCAGTGTTCGAGAGCAGCCTTGCCAGACCAATTGTATATGAATTCAATCAAAATATTCACAAGAGGTCGATCGGCAAGTTGCCGACAGTTGCTCCCGTCAGACATTGCCTACAGGCAAATTCTCCAAAAGAAAAGCAATACATACCTTCCTATAATGAAATTAGCAGTATCTATAAACGACTCTTTCATAAAAGTTTAATAGCCGCTGTGTTTAATGTGGTAGGAAATTCTCTTTGAATTTATGCCCAACAATGCAAAATATTAAGGCTAACTTTGATCTAAATAAGCAGAAATTTTTTGAAAAGTCGGAACATCTAGCTATTAAAAATAGCTTTATTTTTTTATCTATTGGAGAAAATTGATGCTAACAACAATACTCCAAAAGTGTATAATGCCGCTATTATTGCGGATCGTGTCACAATAGCGTTTAAAATACTGACGAATAATCGCCAGTCCTTTGTAAATTTTCCAGCATGCAGCGGTTTCGAGCTACAACAAAGCACCTGCTATGAGAAAATTTTAAAGATTATTATGCAGCTAATGTATTGTGCAAATAATACAAGCATTCTTTATTTTCAGAAAGAAGGGAATTAGGATTCGATTTATCAATCAGGCGATAGCCGTATTTTTCTGTCCCATTATCAAATGGTAGCGCATGCCTGCATGTTTTTATCAACAAATAAGGATGAATGTATGCCCATATTTTGGGAAAAAGTGAATGATTTTCAGGGAATCAATATGCGAAAACTACTTATCTCAACTATATTTACTATATTTTGAAGAACAACTAATTTGAGTTACATATAATTCTGAGTTCATTTTCATTGCTTCAAATGTTTCTCCAGTCTACAAGCAAGCATGTCCTTCTTGTAAGTATATCACTTTGATGCTGTTTTACATTTTTCCTTAAAATGAATTGATTGCATGGACTGATTGCGCAACATCGATTAGAAATTTCATTGGCTCGGTGCACTTTTAGATTTGCCATTAGTGAAAAATATCTCTAGACTTTTTTTCGATGCAAAAAATCAAAACATTTTGTGAGTAGCTTCATCCAGTAGATCAATCCACTATATATAATGCATGAGTGACAAAATTACAAGATAGCATTATGAAAAGTGAATACTGTCAAAATAAGAAACCTAATCATTAATGACCCTGCTTTTGCGCATCTCTGTTGCTACTATTTTTGGAATATCAATCAAAATAATATTATTTTAAATAATAATACTATTTTAAAATATTGCTATTTTAGTATTCTTTGCTTCAGCTATGCAATTTAGAATGCCTTTTACTGAAAACGAATATTTATTTCCTTGCCAAAAATATGCAAATGCGTTCGTTTTGTGATTGATAAATGCAAGATTTACAGTATTCATAAACAAGAAAAACAAGTTCAATTTTTATAATACAAAGCCAAATTGAAGGAATTGAAAGTGATTCACTTTTGCGAAAGTCAAGAATAATTCAGGATTTTTAGTTCAAAGTAGTCGCCGGAAGCATGCAAAGAGGAGGATAATCTAATGAAAATCACACAGGAAGATCTTCATAATTTTCAATTTCAACTGAAAGTCACCAGTTCCGAATATGCACAAAGGAGTTAACGCATCTAAAATTCTTACCGAAAATAAAATGATAAACGCTCTGACGACATATATTTCAATCCCCGATTAGCAAATAGCTGAGATGTCTACTTACTAAAATAAGCAGCATACCTGTTATATCAGAATTATGAATTTCATGACTAAAAATCAATTTCAAAGCACTTTTAACTTTACAATTTCCATCACATCAGAATATAGATGTCAGTTATTCCAAAGATTCAAAGCGACAGAAAATTGACCAATTTTCCGACATACTATCATAGCAACATTCATGACGTTTGTCACATAATAGTAAATGTACATTGTACAGATTTTCTCGGCAGTCTGCCCGAAAAAAAGTCTTGCCCCAGAATCACTGGTATAGAAAAGGATTGATTGATATGCACACGTGTTTGCGAGACAAACTTATTTTTAAGCATTTCAAAACTTCCACAAACTTGCAAAGACCAATCTTTCAAAGTTATTACTGAAAGCAAGTTGTACGAAATGGCATCAAACCAACAGGATAAAAGTGTCCCTATATTACATAGGAGAACGTGCATGTCGGTCACCAAAGTCATCAGCAAGTATCTGAGAAAAATTTGTCTCTTGTCTCAATGACAACAGTAAAACAGTAGCATTAAGCACTAACCATTACTTATTGTCAAATAACAAAAGCGATATTGACGGAATATCAAATCTTAATCGAAATTTACAAAACGTTACTATCATTTCTGCTTCGGCGGTGTCTCCTCTACAAGCACGGTTGCTTTTCCTTTTCTCTCGGGAGTTTTAAAAGGTATGAGTGGACATGATCGAATATCTTCACTTGCTTGAGGCATCTTAGAGCGCACAGAGCGTCGGAAATTCGGTGATTTTTCTCTTTGTTTCACTTCAGGTGTCTTAGAAACCGGAGAATCGTCAGAAGTAAACTGTAAGGCTGGAATGCGACTATGTGGACGTTGAGAAATAACTGGGCGGCCCACCGTCTTCCCCCGTCGTCTCGGCTTGTCGAAATAAGCATCAGAGGGGAATGCTGAACGAACCCACGGTATTAGAGCATGTCCATTTAACGCTCGAGTCCCCACTCCGTTGTGGGAAGTATCACTGCAGAATACAGGTGAAGGTGGATTCCGATTATTGTGAAACGGTGACTCCTTGAATGTGAGGGGCTGCCGGTTGTCATCATTGTCTCGTCTACGGCGCCTCTGCGGAGCCATCCCACCACCTGAAAAAATCATAAGATTGACAATTTTCCTGTAGTTAATAAATAGGACAAATTTTTATGACGCCATAATTTCGCCATTTTTCTGCTAGGCAGGGTGACCTGTCAAAAAATAGAACCGAAAGTAGTTCAATGTTCAACCTCTTGAAGTGATCGCTAGGATCAGCATTGTCAGACCAACCTTACATCTTTTACAAAGCGCCTTCAAATTTTATAAATGAATTAAATGAATATTTTTGGTTTTAAAAGAAACATTTGAGATTTTGGAAATCTTGACATTGAATGGAGTGCTCTTGAGCTAGGTAATTGTAGGTAGATTCAAGCTCTATGGAAGCTGTTATGTAAGGGACAAAGCGTGGCAAAGCGAACTGGATTGCAGAAAAAATTTCATCAAACCACTGGAAAACCGCGATGAAAGCTAAAGCAAACGGTGTGTATACTTTGAACGTTTACGCCAAAGTAAGTTATTTAAACATTTTACTATGAAAAATAACTTTCCTTATCGTTCGCTTAACGGACAAAGGTCACAACACTGTGGGATAACGAAGTCAATGAAAGAGGAAATCTCTATAACTGTCAAGTTCGTGTCTTGAGTTGATCTTTGGTTGTAACTTGTTAATGTAATAGGCTTCTCTCAAGCGAAGGTTGGTTGAATCACTTCAAATGACAAAACTGTTGTTGTTGTTATTGTCCTGGAGATGTTACACGTTTGCAGGTGTTTAACGCTCGAGTCCCCAATCCGTTGTGGGAAGTATCACTGCAGAATAATATTTAATTGCATTCCTCTATCGAAACTGTCAATGGCATTGACTGGATGAGTTTTTGTAATTATAATCTAGCACTCGATGTTATTGTTGGAGACATACTCATGGGTATTAATTATTTGTACAATTTGTATTTCAAGGTGAAAACTGTTCGAATCCGGAAACTTGAGCCTCCCTGGATGTGAAGTATAGTTTAAAGATTTTGATCAACGAATGTGACAAAGCTTTTTGTGGCAATAACAGAGCCAAGTATGTTCGATCACGCGAGGCTGTCATCAAGCAAACTAGATTTCTTAAGGAGGAATTTTTGAACAAGGCGATTACTTCCGGCGACTCTAAGAAAGTCTGGATTGCTATTGGCTCTCTTAGCAAACGTCAGCAGAGAATAACCAAGCACAATGTTTCTTTGCAGGATTTAAGTGATTTCTTTGCCTCTAATTCTTGTCGTAATGATGGTGTTCCTTCTACATCTATTTTTGATCATCTATCTGATTCTGTTATGAATGAAATATCATATTTCGAAGTTGATAATTGCCTTAGGAAGTTAAAGAACTCTTCCAGTGGTCCTGATGACATTCCACCCTGGGTGTTCCGGGATTGTCATCTTGTTTCTGCTCCTGTGATTACTGTTTTATTTAATCGTAGTTTGAAAGAGGGCTATATTCCTGAATGCTTGAAAGTTGCTAACATTGTTCCTATCCCCAAAGGTAATAGCGTCTCAAGTGTTAGCGACTTTCGTCCGATTTCTATTCTGTCTATTTTGTCACGTGTTTTTGAGAGGATTTTCTGCAAAAATTACCTTATTCCTTATGTCAATAAACATACTCACTGATATACATGTAAATAATGAAACCAACTATCATTGACTTGAATGGAAGTTTGTTTCATTTTTTTCTATGGTTTGAGATGATATCTCGCTTTCTATGTATCACCATTGAACTACATATGATAAGGGAAATGATATAGGACCATCAAATTTCAAAATTTGATATTGATCACAGTAACAGCTAGAAGTTGAACAGAATCACCATCTACTGCTGACCAGATTTGACTTATGAAATGGCGCATGATAACTTTACCAGAGGAATGGCAATTGGGATGATGCGTTGTGGGCAAAGTTCTACAACTGTTGCGAAAGAATTGAAAATTTCAAGGGTCGTTGTATGGAGGTGGTGTCGTTGGAAAGCAGAAGGAAATGTGGAAAAGAAGAACGGATCAGGAAGACCAAGGGTATCATCCAAGCGAACAGATGCACGCTTAGTTTTAGCTGCTAAAAGAAACAGATTTGTGTCCCGAAGCTAATTGTGTACTAGAAGGTTGCTGGGAACGTTGCCTGTAGCGTTCGAACTGCATATCGAAGATTGCGAGAAGCTGGTATACAGTCTCGACGACCCGCTGTGAGAATTCCGCTGAGCCTGGAACATCGAAGGAGACGAGTGACGTGGTGTCAAGGTCATCAGTCGTGGAGTGACAGTCAGTGGGAACGTGTGCTCTGGACTGATGAATTGAGGTTTACTCTCGATTTCAACGATGGTCGGATCCGTGTTCATCGCTTGCCAAGTGAACGATTTGCTCCATGTTGCGTCAAAGAACACGACCGCTACGGCGGCGGTAAAGTCATGGTTTGGGCCTGTATCTGGCACAATGGAAAAACACCAGCAATCGTAGTGAAAGGAACAGTGACAGGACAGCGATATGCCGACGAGATCGTGACACCGGTCGTGGTTCCAGCAGTGACATCGAATCAATTGATTTTTCAGGATGACAACGCAAGGCCCCATCGCGCTTCAGTGGTCTCTAACAAGATAGCAAGCAGTGGAATCCCAACCTTGGAATGGCCCTCACTTCTCCCGACCTCTCCCCCATCGAGCACTGCCGGGATGAACTTGGTCGCAGAGTGAGGGAGAGGTACAACCACCCACCAGTGTCTTTGAAGATGTTGGCCGACAGACTGATCGAGCAGTGGAACCTCTTAGACCTGGCATTCATCCAGCGACTGTGCTCATCCATGCCCTCACGCATCGATGCCTGTTTGGATGCTCGCGGTGGTCACACCCGTTTCTAACTTAAGTTGATAAAATCATGAGTATCAAATTAAATGTTTTTGAGTAAACCATTCGAGTTCTCCTTTTACAAACAACAAACAAACGTACAGTACAACCAAGTTTAAGTCATAAGTATTCATATCAGGACTTGTTTCATTCTTTTTGTCACTGAGTATATTACTGATGATCAATTTGCGTATGTCCCTGGTCCAGGTAAAGGGACCGTTGTTGCTTTAAATGCTATTTACCTCAAAATGCTAAGTTATTTGGATAACAGTTCAGGCGCTGTTCGTATGGCAACTATTGACCTCACTAAGGCTTTTGAAAGTCTGACACATGAATCTATTATTGAAGCCTGTCTTTTATCTAGTCTTCCTAAATTCTGCATTCAATGGATTTTCAGTTATGTCTGACCGAGGTCAGCGTGTTTTGCTGGATGGGAATTTGTCTACTTTAGTGAAGACTAACTGTGGGGTTCCTCAGGGCAGTGTGATCGGCCCGTTACTTTTTTCGCTTGTCATGAACTCATTGTCTCCAACTTGTAACAACTCGTGCTTTATAAAATATGCAGATGATCTGACTGTTACATTTTCTGAGAAATGAAAGCGAGGATCAGCTCCAGGTTGAGATTGATGCAATTTTTGAGTGGACTACTTTACAGTTTGAACATCAATCTGAATAAAAGTTGTGTAATTGACGTAATCTCGAAAAAGAATATGATTTGTGAGCCTATTTATTTATCCAGTCTGACCCTTGATAGGGTTAGTACTGTGAAAGTTTTAGGTTGTAATCTCTCATCAGATCTAAAGTGGAATGTTTTTATTGATTCGGTAATTAAGAAAGCGTCCAGACACATGTATCTTTTGTTGTGTTTGAAGCGAGCCAATTGCCCTTCTCCTTTGTTATTTAGAGCTTATTGTGTTTACATCAGAACCTTACTTTTGTATGCTTTTCCTATAACATGTAACATGACAGATTATTTAAGAATTCGTTTGTCACGGGTCGAGAAAAGAGCGTTTCGTTTAATAGATGATAAATCATGTATTAAAGAGTCCTCGTTTGCTGCAGGTGACAAGATGTGTCGTAATCTTTTTGAGAAAGTTTTAAGAGAACCTCATCATCCGCTTCGTCCCTTTTTTGAACCAAGGCAGTTGTCGTTAAGGAATAACTGTTGTCTGAGGAAGCCTTTGGCAAGAACAAAGAGATTTCAAAGCTCTTTTATTAAGTATTGTCCATGATTTTAGGTTTATGTGTCCTTTTTTTATGTTTTTATGCATCTACTACCTTGTCGAATTCTCACCGCTATTGTGAGTCTAAATAAAGCTTTTTGAATTTTGAATTGAATTGAATTAAATACGGATGAGTTGATGTTGGTGGTGTGTTCACAAAAAGCGGATGTGTAGATGTCTAATGGTGCTACCAATATAAAATTGTTTGCACTTGTGACATGTCATTTTATATACTACACACCTTTGGAAACACATTTTGTTGTTTCTGATGGGACAATTTTGGAACGTCCACTATTGATTGGGTCGCTTTTGTTTCAAAGCACTTCGCAAGATTTTTCTCATTCTTGTTGCTCTAACATCTATGTTTTCTCGGCGAAACACGTTCTTGATTTGTCTGTCTACTTTTTCGGAGACGAATGGTAATGGGAAATACATATATCCAACATTCTATTCACTTCGTTTTCTTTTCATTTGCTTATTGCTTGCGATTTCGATCACTGAATCAGGATAACCGCTAAGTTGAGGAGTTCTAATAAAATTATTCTCACATTTTTTGTATGTATATTGCATAATTCGAGCATCGATCTGCTATTCTGTCTTTCTCGTTTCTTATAAAGTTCAGTTTTGCTTCTTGAGATATATGGGAGCGACAATGTACAAAAAAGGTTTTTCTTTGCTGGTTTACGATAAAATTCGAAAGTAGGTTCATCTGAGGAATGCATCGTAACGCAGAAGTCAAGAAGACTCAGACGATTATCGTTGCCACAAGGTAACTCAACTTCAAATTTTATGTTGTCATTTTGAGAATTAAGATGTTGAAGAAGTGACATTGCTTAATCTTTGCTTTGTACAATCGCAAAACAATCATCGACATAGCGCATGAAAAGTGGCACATCGTGCATTGTTCTCATTCTTCTTAGAGCGATGGTTTCAATGGTGTCCATGACGACAATGGCTAGTATACCGGATAATGACGATCCCATCGGCAGGCGTATCACCTGAAGAAATATACTGTCTTTGAATCGAAAATATGTGTAGGAGATATTGAATTTCCTCGATAGTAAGTCCACTTATGCTATTTATGTTGCAGTCATCTAATTTACAGATCACGGCTTGAATGGCATCATAAATTGGAAGAGAAGTGCATATGCTAGTAGTGAAAACTGTGCCCTACTTGCGACGGATAGGTACATGGATAGGTACATGTAAAATTTAGTGTTATCAATAGGTACATGGATAGGTACATGTATAATTTAGTTATCGATAGGTACATGGATAGGTACATGTATAATTCAGTGTTATGAATAGGAACTTGTATGAGATCTGTTTTACTGGATAGGTACATGTGTTTGGTACACTCAGTTGAGTACACTGTGTTTCGGAACGTCTATGATCGAACTTGTGTGGTTTGGTTCTGAGCACTTGGGTACGTACCGATAGACGTCCGTTGTTTGATTTTGAATGGGTTTGCTCAATTGCGACTATTGTGACAATTATTTTAAATGAAGCACTATTTAGATGTGAAACTTTAATGTGCAGTTATGATTTAGTTGCTCCCCAATAAGAAAACCAATTCCAGAACTATGTTTAAAGTGAAAAAGACAAGAGATTTACAATGTAAGTTTAATTTAAGCATGAAAAATAAAGGATGGGTACAGATCACGTCCCTCAGGCGACTCCATGATCTTTAGGAAGTCATCACACCATTCATGAAATGTTTTATTGTTGCTAAAGTCATGATCGCACTCGTGTACCGGACACTTCACTGGTAGTCCATTCCGCCTTTGAAGTGCTGACACAGTCAAGGTCTTCCACAGGGCCACTTTGCAGCCGCAACAGAGATGCATGGTCATGTCCAACTGACCTCCCATAATGACTTGGCTGTCATTTTGAAAATAAAATAATGGCTTTGAGGACATGCTTCTTGTTATGGAACGTTGAGGATAAGTACTTAACAGTTTGGAACAATGACATCCTTTATATAGTTATATATTCTTTAGGGAAGTTCGGTACCTCTCTGATTGGCTGTTAGGATTTCCTTTGTTTAAAAAGTATATAAGTCCGATGTTTGTACCAATTCTTATCAAAGGTTCTAATCCTCACGTTTACAAGTTACAATTATTTTAAATCTACAAGTCATAATGGATCGCAAACAGAAAGCCGCAGTTGAGAACGGTACTGCTGATCGTAACACTTCGCCAGTGGAACGTACCAATACACCTCCCCAATCTCCGATGGAGCGATCGACAACACCAAGCGAGCCGGTGGTGTTCACCCAAGCCCCTGCATCGCCCGACTACTCGAGTGATGAAGATAGTGACGTATCAATCGAGACGATGCGTCACATGAATAAGAACTCCATGCGAACGCCACTCTATGGAAGGGTCACGGTCAAAGTCAAGAACGCCCCGAGAAAGTACCACACGAAACGGGTCTTCATGCGAATGGAGCCGAACGAGCGGAACCTCACAACCGCTCTCGAATTTTCAGTCATCGACCTTGACACACCACGTCGCTGTCCCTGTGCGCCCAAAAAGACCAGGATCCATGTGCAAGTGGACTTGAAAAAAATTGTACCCTTTCCTTACCTTGATGACATTTAGTGTGTTTTTTCTTAATCTCTTCATTTAATATTCATTTGTATATATGAACAGACTTGTTTTATCATTTCACAAATCGGTCTTCAATTAAGGTCTGAATGGGAAAGGGGAATAACTATCTACAATTAATGATGTTCAATAACTGAATTGAAACAAAAAATCAAATATGAAGACTTCAACTTGAAATAAATAGGAACATATAACTTTTAAAGAAACAGTTATGCTGTTAATTTTAAAATGCTTGTAGCAGTCCAGGATGATATCATACATGTGTCATACACGACACCATAAGAATGAGAATGAAAAGACCTTTCGAATGATATAAGGTATGTACCTATTCGATGGGAAAATCCTAGTTGTATGCAACTGTATGCAAGCAGACAAATGTTAGATTTTTAAATTCACTAAGTTTTTAGCCCATTCTTTAAAGACATGTAGCTCTCTAGTTATATGTCATACTTGTGTCATACAATACACCATTAGAATCAGCATGAAAAGAGCATTCGAATGATATATTGTATGTACCCATTTGATGAAAAAATCCTAGTTGTATGCATCTGTATGGAACTTGAAAAATTCCAAGTTTTTTTACAAAAATGACTAAGTTTACAAATTTTCAAAGTTAAAGTTTTACAACTAAAAATGACCATAATATACAAACCTCTACACATGACCTTGACCTTCATACACTTCATACACGGCGGGGGGGGGCCTCAAAAATTGATCGCGCCCTCGAAATTTTTCGGATTATAGGATAAATAAATTTTCGAGTGCGCCAAGCGCATGGGTTCCGGGTGCCATAGATACTCTTCTTGCTTCCCTATCCCTAACCTTAACCCTAACCCTTAACCCTAGTATTTTAATTTGATTATTTGAAATTTGGCGCGAAATTTGAATTTTTGAAATTTAGCGCTTAATTCAAATTTAATTTTCTATTCAAATCACATGTTTTATATCTTCAAATATGAATCATTATATGACTATTAATAATAACATGTATATCAAATAATACATCAGTCCATCAGTTCATATTACTTTGAATTCACTCTACTGTTTACATGTAGAAATCTTTCAACACATATGATGGCACTTCCATTTCTAAGGTTAAAAATAAACCAGCTGTTCCAATTCTTGTCCTTCAATCTGTTTGTCATTCAATATTAGATACACATCTGAGAACAGACTGGTAATAGGAAGATTTGCTAATCCCACTTTATCCTTGGATGAATCGATATTTGTACCATCAGCCTTCTTAATTTGTATACACAACTCTAAATCAATGGATTGACAGTCAATATAATCTTGAGGATTGGCAGGTATATCAAACTGAATAGGCTGCTGGTTACCATCGATATTTGTTGTGGGGACTACAATTGTTGAGGAGATGATGTCTGTCTGATGAGGGGGAGAATCGAAGAAACACAAAGCCGAATTGATACTCTGCATCGTATTAGCTCTACAAATATGTTGTCTTCCTTCGTTTTGACTTGTTTCCAGTCGCAGTGGAATTTCGTTTGCGCTTTCTTGCTTTCACACGACGTCTAGATTTAGAATGTGCTGCTCTAGTCGGCTTTTTACTTTTCCTGCGTCTTTGCTTAGTAACTCGACCGGATCCAACTTGTCTTGACTTCCTACGCTTCTTCCGAACTGTACGTCTCGTCTTTGTTAAATCATCTAATGCGTCTATGGCAGATTGCTGCGCGCGCATTTTCATAGATTCACCGATATCCTCACCTTGAAGCGCATCAGCTGCAACATTTGCACCAAAATCTAAAGCCCTGCTTCCAACACGCTTCATGATTGGTACGCCATACTTTTTGAGTGTTGGAAGAACCATACGTCTTAGTGCACCAAATATGCCTCCTCCAACTTGTCGTCTACCTCCAACAAACACGGGATAACCGCTCTGATATGATGGTCTACTGTAAATGCCTGTCATTATGACTATTGAATAACTATGGAAGTCACAATAGCGTAAAGCCTTATTCTCGTGACCTAATATGTAGGGTCAAAACAGTAACACCACCACAGAACGGTACTACTTCTCCTGCGTCATCATGAATTGATATGTCAATTCTATTGATGAAATTTCGGCTGATTGGTAGATACATTGTGTTAAAAAATTCTCGATTGATTAGTTGCTTCCTTACGGATGAGAGAGGAAATGTGCGCAGAAGTGGGGCCTCAATGTCGCCAACCCTTGTATATTCAATAATGTTACAATAGACGTATAAGTTACTTATATCACGCTCTAGTGATGGGGCTGTATCGCCTATTGATGTGCCTTCATAAATAGTTGATTTTGAGAATCCCAATGTGGTCGTTAACACGCTATCCAGCTCGATAAGAGAGTTCTTCCCTACCTTTAGAATCATGCGTTTCTTATGTGGGTCATAAGAAAAGTGATATTCATCTGCATCAAGGTAATCTACACCAAACTCATTTAACTTTGTACACAATTCAGATGGCGTTTTCAAGCTTTCAATGTTCAAATTAACTCTTTTTACAAGTTCACTGGAAGTAGACAATTCATCACCCAATATGTCTTCGCTGTATACGTGGATATCCCATGAAGCATTTGTTGATGCTTTGAGTTTAGAAGAGGACAATTGAACCTTGAATGTATCATTTAATTCTGTCAACCAAGGTGCGCTTTCAAGGCCCTTAAACATCCCAATCATTTCAGATCCGAATTCAATAACAGCGGACTCAGACTTTTCCAATGGTGTCTTTTTAGTAAAAACAATAAATTCTGCCTCCGTTTCAACAGTAAATAAAGTTACTTTCTCTTTCTTATATTCACAAGTCATTAACGTTTCTGGCACTGATCCTTGAAACTTTCTTGCAAAGTCTTCAACACTTCTAATGACCTCAAATTTATTTTTTACTCGGATGCTCCTTTTTTGTAATGCATACAATGGCACAATTCTACATTGAAAATCAGTGACTTTCCTCTCCGAATTCCACCCACGTCCATTGTACCAATACCTTGATGAGAAAGTTGTTCTGGAATACCCAAAAGTATGACTCAAATCCTTACCTAATACAAGAAGAACATGCTTCCCTTCCTTCATTAATTTTGTTGACCCCTTTATGACTGGTTTGTAGAATTTATTCAAAGTCAGCTTGAAGAGATCATTTATTCGTTCAAACATTCTACCGATTTCCTTTTCTGTATCTTGCAAGCTCATTGTGGGAACCTTAGAATCAAAAGTTGACGTTGCAAATGCCTTTTGAATTTTAATCATGTTTTGGACAGATGGTAAAGATGTTGAAAAAGGATGTAAAGTTAGATGATGAAAAGCCCATGTACCATGTAGACTATTTTGAATTATGCCAAAGCAATCATCCTTCTCTCGCACTTCTTTATGTAATTCAAAATAGTTGTTCTTTAGCAAACTGATATCGTTGTAATAAGTAATTTCAGTTAGAGCAACTTCATGGGGTCCATGCAGAGTAATTGGATTAGCGAATTCAACAGAGTATAGAGATGGTTTGTTACTTGGGAATATCTTGGGGTTGCTATTGCTTGGAAGAATGATGTTGAAGTTAGTAGACATGTTAAACTCATACATGGAAGAAGGCACATGCTATATTAGCTTAAAAGTTACGAGTGTCTCCCACCTCCACATTTTGTAGATCCTGGTGCGTTATCCAGCTATTGAATGAATCAGGATATCCTTTCCATTTAACTAGATATTTCCTTTGATTGCCATGACCTTTCCTCCTAATTATTTGGTCAATCATATGCACCTCTTCACTTCTGTCTACTACTTGCAATTCATAAGAGTAAAATTTTCCTTCAATTGGATTGCCATGGTAATCTATTAATTTATACATGGTGGGTCTAAATTTTGTATTTACTTCATCCACAAAAACTCTTCTTCAGTCCAATTAGGTAGATACCCCTTCTCAAATGTAGACTTAACCTTCGAAATCCGAACTCTATCACCAACATTAATTTTCTTTTCATTGGAAATGCTTTTCGCTTTCTTATCATACAATCGAAGCCATACATCCATCGCATTATCTGGGGTAACATCGACAGGTTTCATCTTAATGATTCGATGGTAGCTTTCATTGTAATTCTTAACAAATTTCTGCAGCTCACCTACCCAAACATGCGTATTTTTTGCGGTGAAATAGCGCCATATTTTTGTCTTCAGTGTGCGATTGAACCTCTCAACCATGGCAGCTTTATAAGCACTTTTGACACTAAACAATTCCACATTATGACTTTTAAGGAGACTTCGAACATGAGAGTTTTCGAATTCCTTCCTTTGATCGGTCTGTATTCTTTGCGGAACACGCCCCTCATCGAAAATGCTCTGAAAAGCCGCTTCAACTTCTGGTCCTCGTTTAGATTTCAGCACACGTGCCCAAGCATAGCGAGATAAAATATCTATTACGGTTAAGATGTATTTATAGCCATCATTGTACTGTGATATCTGTTGCATGTCAGCCAAGTCCGCTTGCCATTGACTATCTATATTGTTAACAACATCTTTTCTTGTTGGAAACCGCTTTCTCGCATTTTTGTGAAGAGTGTAAGTCGGTTGACTCCTCAACCACTTCTTGACTTTCTCTATTCCCACACCTGCTGCACGAGCTAGAACCTCCGGACGACTGAAACTTGCGGGATGATTTAAGTCGTAATAAATCTTTCTGAGTTTCACTGCTGTACTCATCGTCTTTGTTCTGATTTGCACGCGTATTACTCCCACAGCAACTGCTAACACAATTGATATCAACCTCTATTCCCTCTTCTCCTTTACCTTCGAGCGCAGATTTCAAACAGCAGCAAAACTTGTAGCGACATGATATGAGAGAAGCAAAGCTTAATTTATATTTGCTTAATATTTACTATAATCCTTTCCAACACGCATTGAGCGCCTAGTAGCTCTTTTTGGTTGAAGATCATCGGGATCATGAAGCTCTCGCTTGACCGCCATCGTTGGTGTTTTACTCTTTGATCCATCTTGTAAGTGACCCTTATCCAATTCATTCACAGTCGGTCCTCCAATAATATTGTGAGGTACATTTTGATCAGATAAAATTTTCTGAAAATATGTCCACCCTTGTGGTGCACCTAGTTTTCGCCTTACATCTCTGACAGCATATTGTAGAAGGTCATCTATGTGACTATTTCTAATAACATCACCAGTTGTTTCATCTATTATCTCCCCTCTCTCATTGAACTTCACATGTGGATCAATGAAGTCAAATAATCGCTCAGCGCGCACACGATATGGTCGAGGTGTTGACAAGGTTATAAATCGTCGCAACTTGTCACGAATCTGTCGCCTTTCGTCAATGTTTTCAGCTGCTAACTGCATTCGTCGATAGGGATCCTTAATCTTCTGAATTTCCATATGCTTTTGTGTAAGTTCCTTAAGTTGATTAGTAATAGGTTGATCTATATTTTTGACTTCCTGTGCACTTTGTAATGTAGTCAATTGTACATACTCCTCTTGAGGAATGACTACCATCTTTGAATACGACATGTTTGAAAATAATAAGGCAACAAAGTACATTGCTTAAAACTAACTGTGAACCGAGAAAACTGTCATTGGTTCAGCGGAATTAGGTATGATATTTGTTCGAAATCGAAGTCGTTCCGGACATTCCTGGGTTAGATCAATAAATAGATAACCATGTGGTTTCTTTGTTACATCTTCATATATTTTTGAAAGTACTTTAGGTTGTTGAGGTAATATCTGTCTACTGAGATGATGTATCTGACTGCTATCTCTTGGATTTTTAAATATTGCCAAATAATGTGTATTCAAACTTCTAGTTCTTTGCTCTTTCCCTCCATCGAAGATGTTTTGGGTGATGTAGATAATAAAAGCTTCCCTATGATGTGCAGTTTGAATGAACATTTCAGTTACATCCTTTGAAGATTTGCTTTCTCGTAATAGATCATCTAATACTAGTAAGTCACCTGCTTTGATATCCTCAGTTGATGGCAACCCTTGCTTCACCACATAACCTTTCTGGCGAAGTGCAGAATGTAGTTGTGGTTGAAATATTCCATAATACCATTTGACTCTCTTAATTTCCTTGTTAAACATTTCATTTCTATATTGTAGCAATTCAGTTACAAATGTAGTTTTACCGGACTGACTTGGTCCAGCGACACACATTGTGCGATCAGTGAATAGACGAAAATCTGTCATCTTATAATTCCATTAACATTAAACTCATCATCCCGCTAATTTTGCTTAGAACAACAAAACAGACACATGCTCCAGATCACGTTTATTTACATTCAGAATAGAAACTTTCAAGTTACATTTACAAATTAAAACATTTGTGTTTCCTCATCACAATTAGGATTATAAAAAGTTTTCAAGTCAGCATCTTGGCGCTTCAACTTCAATTTAGGATTCCCATCTTTAGATTTCCGCCCTCGCTTTTTGCTCTCTTCCTTCCCATCACTTGAAGCAGTCTTATCAATGTTAATTAAACATTTATCAATTGGTAGTGGTTCATAGACTAGTTGAAGAACCTTCATTTGTAAAGATGCGACTTTACCAGTCGAACCATGTGAACCAATATAAAGTCCGGTAACGTGCACCAAGGCCATATAGCGACCCCGTTTGAGATCCTCACATTCCATCGCGTTTGTAAAGAGATCGAATGCTTGAAAATGATCCGATAGTTTTAAAAACAGTGTATCGAATTCCGGCAATTCCTTATAACCAACTCCTTCCTCTAATGCCTTTCTCCAATGAGTGGGAGCACTTTCAGGCAGCTCAACACATTCTTTCGCGAAAGGGTCAATAGTTTTAAGAATCACCTGTTGCCATTTTGGAAAAGTCACTCGCATTTGTCTCATATTGCTATACCCTGATGTAGACATACCATTATTGTGGAAGAATGGAACTTGAAGATAAAAGCCATCATCACCATAATTCAAGGTTTGAAAGTAGAATGTATTTCCAATCCCTTGCACCTTTCGTGTCGGACGAAGCTTCAAGAGATCTTTCTCAAAAGCGTCACCTTCCTCTCTGATTGTATACATTTTCTGAGTCATGTTTCAACAAGTACTAATTCGGAGCTTTCAACCAGCGCAAATGAATTGTCACTTGAAAGTGGTAAAATATCATTAAAGCGTCTTCCTTATATACACCTATATATGACTCATCAATCAAAGTGATGACGTGTCACTTTATGATTCGCTAACCTTATATTAACATTGCAGCAGTTGCTGCAATCCTTCCAAGCGGACTATTGATTACACCATTAATACTGTTTCCAATATCATTTAACATACTTAGAAACCCACCACCACCGCGCTGAATTAAGTTTCGCCTTTTCTTATCACTACTCCTTGGATTTGAAAACTTTTTTATGCTATTCAAAGTGCCAGCATTCAACAGAGGCTTGTAAATAGGCAGACATTTGTGTATTGCAAAAGCTAAATCACGAATGAAATCATCACTTGAATTTTGAATCAATTTACACTTCTTCTTATTATCATGTATCCTGTTTAACTTTCGCAACGCCTTTTTAAACTGACTTGAAGGTTTGAAGGACCGTTTCGATTGACGAGAAGATGCCTTCCGTTTTACAGACATTTTTATTCTAATATGGAAATAGATAATACAATTACAATTTTTGCTTAGTACTTACAACATTATATATAAAAGTTTACAAGCATTCACAGAGTTTGTTGCTGGTACTTATAAAATTACATAAAACACTTAACAAGTTGTAGAGGGAAACTGATATACACTCACATCGGCTAGAGTCTGATTTGTAGCAGTTATGAGCTGCTCAATGTCTTTCATTAGATGTTTTGAAATTGGACAGCACATACAGCAGGGCTTTGAATGGAAAGTCTTTAAAATATTGGCATAGTATGCCCGCAAACTGATTACCTCAGAATGTCCTTGAGCAGCCACATTGATGCTTACTGATGGCGGTCCACTGAACAAGTCCAGTTTGCATTTGTCACCCTTCTCGTCATAGTAGCTGGAGGTGATAATGTCATGGAGACATGTGTTGAGTTTCCGTTGGATACTGCTGCACCAACAGCGAGAGTATTCCGGTACAATCTCCGTTTGCGCTAGTGGGCGAAATACTTCATTGAGCCAAAATCTTGCAACTCGTGTAAGAGCGTTGTTCACGACTCTCATTAACATTCTCTGCACCACAACGTCCTCTCCGCAGCGGAAATACTTCACTATTTCCTCCATCAGATCCACCAAATCCGCTTTATAGCCAGTTATATTCACGGCAGAATAAAATATATTGCCGGTGAAGAGTTGACTTCGGTAAATTATTGAAATGGGAATGTTGGTAGTGAACGACATGCTGATTGACATTGTATTAGCCTCAAATTATGCTTGAAATAGAACGGTACAATGTCCTCCTTATATAGAAAAGTCAAACAAAGACACAATAGTGACCAATCACAGACCTGCATGATGACTCATCATGCACGATATACAGTGACTGTTGAAGATATTTCTTCATCGCAAAGGGGACAAGATGAAGTTTCAAAGGGTACATAACATGTAGAACACATAACGCTATGAGAACATGGTAAAAAGAGAAGGGATCGTTCCTGTTTAAAACATTTAACGCAGTTCCGTTCACATAATAATTTAAATGTCTCTTTTTCTAATTTCCTTCTGAAGTCACTTTTATTGGGAGAACTTTTTATTAAAACACTGTCAGATGTCTCCTTCTTTCCATATCGTTCCAATTTGATCCTCCTAATTTCACTATCATTGCAGTGTAGCATGGAGAAATCCTCTATCCACCTACGATCCAAATTGTGATTCATAGCATGCTCATCTAGATCCATTAGTCGATCAACTAAATCACCAGCGTTGATATTTTCACTGAGATTTGTTACAGTTTCTATGGATTTGAACGAATATCCAAGGTCTCTTGCGACAACCCACGACGTTGGGATACTAGTCATCATTATGTATGTCATCAAAAAACTAACTCATATTTATAGCATAGTTTGTCTACGTAAAAGGAAAATCAATGTGTCATCTTGATTACAATGGTTTCAATAGTCACAATAGTCGCAATTGAGCAAACCCATTCAAAATCAAACAACGGACGTCTATCGGTACGTACCCAAGTGCTCAGAACCAAACCACACAAGTTCGATCATAGACGTTCCGAAACACAGTGTACTCAACTGAGTGTACCAAACACATGTACCTATCCAGTAAAACAGATCTCATACAAGTTCCTATTCATAATACTGAATTATACATGTACCTATCCATGTACCTATTGATAACACTAAATTTTACATGTACCTATCCATGTACCTATCCGTCGCAAGTAGGCCACAGTTTTCACTACTTATGCTGATTACATCAAAACTGCATGGCTATACTTTACTTTTTAGTTTCGTCGCTTTTATTTTGTCGATAAGTTTCATGCTTGATTTCAAGTTGGCTGGAACTTTGTCGAGTAATGGAGATAGAAGCTTTGTAAGCAACCATGCTATTTTTGTCGTTGGTCCAGGAAAAAAAATCGGTCTTATTTTAAGCTCATTGCTCCCCTTGTGAGTTTTTATAGGGTGATAGAAATATGGTAATGAGGAATTGCTCGTACAATAACTATTAATAACATAAACAAATGAAAGGAAAAAGAAAACGAAGTGAACAGGATGTTGAATATATGTATTTCCCATTACCATTCGTCTCCGAAAAAGAAGACAAACAAATCAAGAACGTGTTTCGCCGAGAAAACATAGATGTTAGAGTAACAAGAATGAGCAAAATCTTACGAAGTGCTTTGAAACAAAAGCGACCCAATCAAGAGTGGACGTTCCAAAATTGTCCCATCAGAAACAACAAAATGTGTTTCCAAAGGTGTGTAGTATATAAAATGACATGTCACAAGTGCAAACAATTTTATATTGGCAGCACCATTAGACATCTACACATCCGCTTTTTGTGAACACATCACCAACATCAACTCATCCGTATTTAAACACCTGCAAACGTGTAACATCTCCAGGACAATAACAACAACAACAGTTTTGTCATTTGAAGTGATTCAACCAACCTTCGCTTGATAGAAGCCTATTACATTAACAAGTTACAACCAAAGATCAACTCAAGACACGAACTTGACAGTTATAGAGATTTCCTCTTTCATTGACTTCGTTATCCCACAGTAATCAGGTTTTCAATTCACAATGTGGCGGCCGTGCTATTTACAACATCTATGTACATGTCATAGATAAGTCATAGACTACTATGGATAAGTTATGTAGCTATGTGCATGTACATGTCCTACATCTTTGATTACGGTTGTACTGTCATGCTATGTTAAATTTATGATGCTGCTATGTAGGGGTCATAATAAAGCAGACTAGTGACGACTTAGCATCGTTTTATTTGTGAGCGTGGATCGGATATTCACGATATTTCCAATGACTTCAACAGCAGAACTGTCCACCACTTCAATGAAATTACCCGCATTTTGGCCTTCTCAACGAGGAGCTTGGTTCGCTCAAGTTGAGGCTCAATTTCATATTCGGTATATAACAGCAGATGAGACAAAGTATTGTCACATCGTTGCCACACTTGACCAATCAACTGCAATCCGAGTGACAGATGTCCTCTCCAATCCTCCTCCATCGAATAAGTATGAGAACTTGAAGCAAAAGCTATTGAACACCGTTTCATTAAGCCCCAGCGAAAGAGCCTCTGACTTCTACATCTGACTGGCTTATGTGACAGGAAACCGACAGAGTTGATGGATGAAATGCTAGCATTGCTGGGTAGCCATGCTCCTTGCTTTTTGCTACACCATCTGTTTTTGTAACAAATGCCGAATGATGTCAGACTTCAATTAGTTAACGAGGATTTCAGTGATCCAAGAAAATTTGCCCTCATTGCTGACAAATTGGGGTTTTCCAGAAATTCTACATCTGCCTATTTTGGTAAAGTAATCAATAACCGAGAGTGTGATTCCAAATCGCATTGCAGCGCCTAAAACAACCGGTATGTGTTTCTACCACGTACGCTTTGGTCAAAATGCTAAGAAGTGTGTATCCCATGCAGTTATTCGTGAAACGAACTAGCCGACCGTCATTAATAGCAGCAGCGGTCGGCCAATTAAAAAGAAGACTTCTTTTTATCGAGATCCTATTTCTAACTTTGAATTTCTTGTCGACACAGGAGCAGAGGTCAGTGTTGTTCCAGCAACCAGTCTAGAGACACGTTCTAAATACAATGGCCCGCTATTAAGTGCAGCTAACGGAACTTCGATACGCACTTTCGGCGTTCGCACACTTACTCTTCACATCAACTCACGCGCACTCAGAACTTTTTGATCGCTGACGTGGATAAGTCATTGCTAGGTGCAGACTTCCTCTGTTACTATGGCCTTCTTGTCGATATGAGAGGCCGTCAGCTACTTAATTCCCTAACTTTTGAAACTACTCCGTTTCTGGCGGGGGTAGTGTGGCGGCCGTGATATTTGCAACATCTATGTACATGTCATAGATAAGTCATAGACTTCTATGGATAAGTTATGCAGCTATGTGCATGTACATGTCCTACATCTTTGATTACAGTTGTACTGTCATGATATGTTAAATTAATGATGCTGCTATGTAGGGGTCATAATAAAGCAGACTAGTGACGACTTAGCATCGTTTTAACATCTTACCTCTTCAATTTTTTCTTCCTGTCAGGTCATTTACAATGAATGCTATTGGTACTATGTAACCCTTTACTTCCTGCCGCCTAGCTCCTTCTCTTGCAATAGTTTTGTAAATTTTTTTGTATATCTGTTTTATTTATCTCTTGATGTGAATTTTAAATTTTATTGTAAATCATTCACTTACAGCCTGATGACACCTACGGATAGTAGGATAATATATTGCACTAATTACTAATTATTGATAAATTATATCAATTTAATTTTATACTTTCTAACTCTCTAAACATAAAATGACTAGCCAATGAATACTCCCAATTCACATTTTAGTTCTTTAATTGTAGAATAAAATTGATTGAGTTTTAATTTTTTTATTTTTTACGATGTCTTATTTTAATTTAATTGATTCCTATGTTAAGAGTGATATAACTATTCTTCATAAGCATGTTGACTCCTTTACGAATAACATCTTTTGCCGGCTATTCATTACAAGTGCAATCTTGACCACTTCATTTGCATTTTTACACGAGTGTGATCTAGGAGTGGTAGCAGCATGAAACAACACAAAACTACTTATTCAATTTTCAGAACTACTCATCAAATAACGATAATGATAATCTCTTGGCATAGCGACCGTTTCTAGCGGAACCGAGAGCGGTCCCTACATCGAGGCTTGACTGTAGATATCAGGCTTGGGGTAAAGTACTTCGATTGTATTTGAGTACAAGTACATTGAAAACAATGAATACAAGTCCAAGTACATGTACTTGATCCAATTGTTATTCAAGTACAATTACAAGTACTGAACAATTATTACCGAGCTAAATCGCAAAGCATTCTCAAATTGTATTGTTATTCCTGTTTGTGCGCTCGTGCTAGTCAAGTTCAGAACAAAAATTGTGAGCAATACATGTGTATACTATAGTGACAAAAATTAAGTAGTACATAACAGACAACTGAAAACAGCATTTGATTGAAGACACATGCATTCCTATTTCAAGGAGCATGTACGACTATTGTTGGTGAGAACGTGATAAAAGTATGGAGCTTATAACATTTTAGGAGAAGTTATTTTTTGATTTGATAAACATTAGTCTTTTGAAATTTTGGTATTTAATTCGACAGCGATCCGGTCTAAAAACTTTTCCGGCGATGCTGAATATTCTTTCCACAGGAGCAGACGAGGGTGAGGTAGGATACTTTAATGCTAAATTAGCTAGAGTTGGATATTTGCAACTTTGAGAATACCAAAAGGACACGGAGTCAGCGTTCTCAGGCAAATGCATTGGGGCTGGCCAAGCGGTAACGGAATTTCATCTTCACTGTTAACATGACTGAGTGTCAATGAAGATCCATTTCCTTTTGAAATGTGTCATGTGTGACACTTCGGTGGGCTCTTCAATGACACAGAAAAGAATTTTTGAGAAATTCATTTTCTTCAATCTGTGTCCATAAAACTGCTCGGTAGCGGAATTTCAAAAAGGTAACATCACTTTTACAGGTATATAGCACATGTCTCATAACATGCTGTTCCAGCACAAAAATGCGTATGTGAATGCCATATCGTTTTAGGGTTTGCAGACAACGTTATCACCAAATATTGTCCTAGTTATGATAATTATTCCATTAAATAAATAAAAAAATAATTGGTGCTTCATGGTAACGGAATTTCACGTTAACGGAATTTCAGATGTTCATTTAAGTCCTGTAACGGGATATAACTTCCCTTTGCTAATTTCTATCCTTACTCCTTATTACCACACCCATTTGACTTTCAAACCACATCACAGCCCATAATTACATCATAGCTACATGCATTAATAGAGATGTATCAGGGATTCCCAGCACCCGAGAATTCGCGGAAAACAATCGAAGAGATGTTGATTTGATGATATCATTTTCTCATTTCATGTTGCCCAATGGTAGAACAAAATGAATTCATTCCTCTTACAGCAACCTATGAAATTGTAATCATCGTATTATTGTCAGGACAATCAACTTTCTAGGCTTGTATAGGTAGCACATTAGGCGTACAGATCAAGGTATGGATGTATCAAATACCGTAGTCAAATAGACATTCAACTTAAGACAATAATCTATTGCACATGAATAATGCACTTGTGATACATGCCTGAGCTTATACACTGGACATTTGCACAAACTGAATTAACGGGTGGTAAAAATGCATCTCTATTAGTCCCCCCCCCCCACTCACAGGTCTTTTGGGTCCCCTTTCACATTTTTCATGATTGAAAAGAAACCATCTCTGTTCAGTTTAGAACGTTGTTCATCACCGATGGGTCATTCCACGCCACTTCAACCAAACCATGTGGCTGACTTTCTCGAAATCCGATGAAACTCACATATTATCTTATACTGGGTATAACTACATGATTCCTGAAATATTTCCGCTCAATTATACCTTAAAGTACATTTAAATGACCTTTTAAGTTGAGATAAATCGCCAATTTTCACAAATTTAAGAAAAACCAAGTAAATTTCCAAAGTCTGTTGTTCTGGTCTCATTGCGAAACAGATGTTCAAATTTTGACTGATGATCATTCAAGATCTATATTATATGTATGATCCATCAGAGTTTTCAAAATAGTATAGAGAAATTTTTTACATGACCTTGAATATTCAAAATATTTTGAACAAAAATAAAAAAAATGCATTTCTTTGAAAAATTCTAGAATATTCTAGAACATTCTACAATTTATCGGCTGCACATATCAACTATCCTGTCCTTAGACATGCGTAGAAAAATTGTTTGAAAAATCCATGTAGCATAGATATGCCATTTTTACCTTGTTAAAGTTGGCTTAGTTTTGAAATTTGCACATCTTTGACCAATTCCTGCCAATTTCCCTACAACCAAAATTTGATTTTTTATGATTGATCAGTAGCAACTGGAAATCAATAATAAGTATGTAAAAAATCATAACCCGTTTTTGATTAGAAGATGAGTAATTTTGAATTTAAAATGTACTTCAAATATTTTGCTACTTAATAAGGGTAATAAGTAGTGTTGAACTACTATATTAGCATTGCAAGGTTTTTTTACAGATTTTAGGTGAAATTATTTAAACTAGTATTTCTTGTGATAAAAATACCGCATTATGGCAAGTAAACATTTCTATTCAGAACATACACAAGGCTAAAACATCGAATTGACATAACTTCAAATACACGTCTATATACAGCAATAGAAACACAACGAAAATATACAGCTAGTGGATAATGAAATAAGTACTCTCCAAAATCAATTCTATGTAGAATAAAATTTGATATCTATACACATACTTTTAGGAGTTATATTGGAGAAGAGCTACTGGGGCAGGTGAGGGTAACGGTGGCAAACTCAATTATTTCTTGCGCAATTTTATGTTCAATTATTCTTGATTAATGATTATTGAAGAGATAATTCTTGATTTGATCAGTAAAAATTTCATGTTGTCGAGGAATTGTTGTATCATTATGCAATGACCAATTTCAAGCCTGCCAAAGTTCCCTTGCTACAAAAGTAGGTCCATTGTTCTGCACTAAACTATTTTGTACATTCCTCTTGAATTAACCAAGAGTGGTTCCTGGATTTTTATAACAATGTCTATCAGAGGGTATCGATGAATGTCCGGGGAATCGGGATAACGGAAGTACTGAGGGCCTGCTTTCGATAAAGTTTTAATTGTCGCAATATTGGCTTCAATTTTCAAAATTTGGCCAGGGAATTCTTCACCAAAGTAGGAGACAATTACCCAGTCGTTTGGTTCCCAATTGACAACTTCGTCGAAATCTTGCTGCACAATGTCACTAAAAATTAAAAAGAATGCGTGTATAGGCGTTATTAGAGTGGAACAAGATTTTTGAGCATGACATACCGGTTATCTCCATTCATCTGCAAAATAGATAACGTGAAATAAATAATACCATATGCGAGTAATGGGCAAAAGACCGTTCCAGGACCAACCAAAAAAATTGGTATCTTTAAAAACGACAAATTTAAGAATTTTGATCATTTTTCAGGTCATAAAGATCTAAATTCATAAATTTAGACGTTTTTAAAAATACCTAGTTTTTCAAATTTTTCAAAATCTCAAATTTGATATTATAATTATTTTACCTTGAAATTCATGACCGTTCCAAGACACAACATCATAAAAATTAAGAAGACGCAATTATTACTTAGACATTCTTCGTTATTGTATTCTCAACATTATTTAAAGTACTAGTTGTGTGAACTAGAAGATCATTGTAACTCATAAACACAAAATTATTCAATGAACACTGGTTGATGAATGAAGAGAGAGAGAGAGAGATTTATTGTTCTAGCAACGGAAACATCTAACAGCTTTCAACTAAAATTATAGCGCAATCTCTTGTCATTTCAATTTACGCATCGGTAATTTTTTGACAGTTCAATTTACGCGTCCGCAAAATTTTGATAGTTCAATTTACCCCTACGTAAATTATTTTCAGAATCAGTTTTGCAAATAGATTTATAAAACTCACATGCATTCACAAAATTCATTGAACGTTTCCTCTCTACGCATGTATTGATTAAAAGTACCTCCCATTGTGAAGTCATGAATAGGTTAAACACATAAGGGTGCGGTGACAATAAAAGCAACTCTTATTGTGTATTCAGAAAACAGTAGAAGGAGTATTTAGATAGTTGTTATAGCAATTTTAAACAATCCCTTTTATTAACGAATGAAGTTCATGAAGAAAATGGAAATCTGTAAAACAATGCAGATAAGAATAATTATAATATCATCATTTCAAATCGAATAAGAAGTAAGCCAAGTCATCATTATGAGAGTTTTAAATCAATCACCCCTTTCTGATTTCTCTCCTTTGAGAGGGGACACTATAAGAAATTTATTCCATTTAAAATGAAAAACATAAAAGAGTTTCTAAAACAATACGGTAAACAAACAACTACAAACTTCGACCTAAAGAAAATGGCTTAACAATTAGGAATAATGAATTTTCACATATTGATGAGAGACGAATTACAATTCCTAAAAAATAAGCCATCTATAAATTTTGTAACAAATCTCCACACATCAGATCAAAAAGGAGTACATTGGTCAGCGGGACAAAGAAATAAAAACGCTTCTAATTATTATTTTGACTCATATGGATTAACTCCAACAAATGAAGTCAAAGAATTACTTGGAAATGGAACATACAATACTTTTCAAATTCAAACACCAGGAACTACTTATTGTGGTCAATTATGTTTATATGTTTTGTATGAATTACAAAAAGGAGCACCATTTCTTGATATTATGTTAGAATTGAATAATGATAATGATAATTAAAAATCACTTCTTTGCAATTCGTTTTCATAAAATCTGCCAGTGATTTCATCATCATCTAAATCTTTGATTTCGTAAGTAATCGGATAAGTTTGGTTTATTTTACAAACTTCAAATATTTCTTTAGTCCAAGAGCCAACAAAACCTTTTTCAAATTTATTCTTATACTTAAATATTCGTATCCTATCTCCAATCTTAAATTTCGGCTTACGTTTCTGTAAATTAGGATTACTCTCATTCGAATAATTATTTTCGAATATTTTTCGTATTAAATCAGGATCATCAGAAGCCTTATTTGGAGTTTCTTCAATGCCTGAATGAACTTTATTATTGTACTGATCTACAATTCCTGGTAATATTTTTAACCTTGTTCTGTAAATTTCTTGAATATTTTATTTCTTAAAGTTCTATTGAACCTCTCTATTACTACAGCTTTGCCAGCATTTTCTGTGGAATAAACTAAATCAAATAGTGGCTTAACATTTCTGTTATAAAACTCAGATCCTTTATCAACAAACAATTTTTTTGGCTTTCTATTTCTTTAAACGCATATTTAACTGATAGACCACTTTTATTTTTTAAAGGCTTCACCCAAGCGTATCGTGTATATAAATCTATAACGGTCAAAGCGTACTTAAACCCTCCTTCATTCGGCATATGAATAAGATCAGCACTCCAAATATCATCTTTACTAAATACTTTTACTTTCAATAGATATCTAGGCTTTCTATATTCTTTATGAATTTCGGAGGCGTAGGTTTCATTTAAACCCTGACCGAATAATATTTTAGCTTGTAAAGCTTTCTTAACAAACATTCTTTCAAGTTTTTCTCTAAATGTAGGATTTTTAATATTATCTAATTCATGAATCATTTTCTCATCAGCTTCATGTCGAGAACTTAGGTCATGATTTCGATAAGCTAGATCGTGTCTATAAGCTTCTGCATCCACTCTGTTTATTGGTTATTCACCTGCTTTTGGATTATTATTCTCATCTAGTCTTATATCTAATCGAGTTCCTGGACCGGTATATGAATGACCAGGGAGATGTTCTTCTTTTGAATATTTACTCCAAATAAATCCAGGAAAGTTTTCTAATGTTTTTTCGTATGTCACCTCCGGAATGCTGACAATTTGAGGTTTTATGCACTTTTAATAGATAATTCAATAAATCAAAATTTGAAATTTTTAATTTAATTAAATTTTCGGAATTTGTAGAATTTGTGGAATTCATTTTTAAAGATAAAATAAAATAAATGTTTTACCTAATAGAACCTAGTTCACAGGCTTTAGCCGATCGGACCAAAGGACCTGATGTTATTACCGAATCATACTAGGACTTAGATATATTCCAGAACCATCTTTTGTTTCTTTTATTTCAATTAAATCATCAACATTATGTAGAATGTTTTTGAGAACTCGTTTTCCTTCATCAATTAAATTTAATTTACCAATAAAATTATCTGCTATTCTTTCACCCCTAGCAACTTTCTCTAACTCTCTATTATGACGTTTTTGTTCTTCTAATGCTGCCTTCTCTGATTTATTTTTATTTACTGCTTGGACAATACCAGCTGTCCCACCTGCAACACTTCCTGCTGCTGCTATGCCACCTATTACTAGTGGAATTAATGGGAGAATTCCACCATTCTTTTCTTCTTGTAATTTAATATTCTCTATCATTGGTTTACTTATGTAATATTTCTTTTTGCTAATCGTAGTAGTTTTAGGTGTATTTTTGTCAACAATGGTACGTAGTTCTAATTCAACAGTTTTATTATTGATATTATTATTACTTTTCACTTGCGACATTTTTAATAAAAAATTTTAAGTTAGGAAAAATTTTAATCTATTCTAGTTATGAAAAAATTTTATTACTGATTACTAAAAAAATTTTAATCTAAGAATTTTTTTAATCAATTGTAGTTATAAAAAAAATTTTTATCTATTATAGTTATGAAAAAATTTACTCTATTGTAGCAATGAAAAAATTTTATCTATTCTACTTATGAAAAAATTTTATTACTAATTATTAAAAAAACTTTTATTGCTAATTAGTAAAGAAAAATTTATTACTAATTACTAAAAAAAATTTTAAGTTATCAAAAATTCTAATTAACCTATCCTAGCCATCTTTCCATTAAGAATTTCAATAGAATATTTTACATCTTCTAGCAATAAACCATAAGCCATCAATGAAGTTGTGGAATCTTTCTTTTCAATATTAATTGTTACATCACAACCAGTCTTGATAATATCTTCAGATTGTGCACTTAAATCAAAACAGAAAACAGGATATAAATGTCTCCAATCTCCAGGAGTTAATTGTGGTTCAACTCCAAATTCTATACAAAGATTTCGATAAGCATTTTTTCCTTCCATATATTGATTATTTGTATCATCGAATCTTAATGGATCAATTGGATATCGGGTTTGATTTAAAGCAACTTCTAAACTTCGAATTGTATTAATATGAAAAAGATTGTTGTTCTTATCAAAACTTGGAGAATTATTTCTTTGAAATGTTAGTAATAAATATCTTGGAGTATCCGAAGTTCTAGTAAAATGCCAATTAAATCTTTGTTCAGAAAAAGTTACTGAACTAGCAGTACGCTTTAGAAAATTTACTGGAATTGGTTTGTTAGTATTTAATCTTTTTGCAATAGTTGTTTCAACTTAAACTAGGAGTAATATGCTTTATCTACCATTCAAGTCCATCAATTTCTAAATATGCTTTTTTCCAGTCTTACCATAAAAGATTAATTCATTATATGCTGTGCGATGAATTATTAATTTAAATTTTAATTGATATATTTTGTCATAATCTAAATATCCGAATGATGGAGACAATGACCAATTTACTGTCTGTTTACTTTATTTGTTAAATTCACGTCTTTCTTTATATGCACTACTGTTTGTTTTATTTAAATGATTTGCAATATTTTCCACATCTTTCGCAATTCCTGCTGCATCTGTTCCAGCGTGAGTTTAATCATCAACAATTATACCATCATTAGTATCAGGAAACCAACCTTCGATTTCATGCTTTTTATTATTTTCACCAATCGTTACCAATCTAAGCATTGTATCAATTACACCTGGAGAATCACTTATTGTTTCTATATTTTGAGTTGCAACATCTAAACGCATTTGTGTAAATAATCTTGGAAAGAAATTATTCTCTAATGCAATATTATCGCTATCTGGCAATGGTGTTGTAAAACTGGCATCACTATATAAAGAATATTCACAGTGTAAAAAGGTATCAGGCAAATATAAATAACTTTGTTGATTATCAACTTCAAAGATTATATCTTCTCCAGTATTTACTCTACTAGAAGATCCGGGATTCATAGCAATTCATATATAGTCATTCTTTTTTTGATTATAACTGACGAACGGAGGATCGTCTAATCTAAATTTATTTTCGATAAGAGAAGACATTTTTATAAAAAATAATTTGACTTTTGTTTTTCTTACACCCAAAAAAATTTTACTAAAAAAAATTTTACTAAAAAAAATTTATTAAAAAAATTTATTAAATAAAATTTTACTAAAATAATTTAATTAATAAATTTATTAAAAAAAATTTAATTAAAAAATTTTACTAAAAAATTTTACTGAAAATATTTTACGAAAAAAATATAATAAAAAAATTTTACTAAAAAAATTTAATTAGAAAATTTCACTAAAAAAATATATTTTAGAATTTTGCTAAACCATTACCTCTTATTTCTTCAATTGATTTCTTAAATTGTTTATTTTCCTCATGTTTGCTATCAACAGCTATGTTAGCAATTTTGTTTTTTGTTTCCCCTCAAAGTTTTTTTAATTTTTTTTAGTTCTTCAGAATCATTCTTAAGTTTACGAATAGTTTCTAGTTGTTATAATTCGTTTTGAGACTTAACAGTATTTGATATTGCACTAGCTGTACTACCTATAGCAGCTGCTCCTTTTGCAGCGGATGTAATCAAATCTTTATTATTTTTAATAACATTAACGATACTTCCTATGCCAGAAAAGATGCTATCTCCTTCTTTTTGAATAGTTTCTACATTGTTATAATGGTAAACAGATTTCATAGATGCTTCATGTGCTATTTTTTGATTTGAAGCAAAATGTTTAAGATTGTAGGCATTTTTTAGGATTAAATTTGACTTTTGATAAAAATATTTACGTCAAGATTTACGTGCGTCATCAATATTTACGTGTGTGAATGTCCAACAACTTCGTGACAACTTTATTAATTTTCTGTTGCACTTTATCTATTGCGTCAAGCAGAGTGTGATGTATTTTAATTTCTTTTCTATTATCTTGCATTTTCTGCTGATTAATCTTCAACGCCGTTTTAAGAGCATTCAATTGAACTTTAAGAACATCTAACTGATTTTTAACAGCATCTAACTGTTCCTTATTTTCTTTATAATTTTTCTTTAATTCATTTTCTTAATTGATTTTGATATTTTTTATTTGTTCAACTTTTTGATTAATTGTTTTTATTTCATTTATTAAATGATTTATTTTTTTCATTTGTCGAGTAATTTTAGAATTCAATTCATCAACACTTTTTTGGAATGTAGCTTGTAACTTATTTAAATTTTTAAAATTTTTTTAGGAAGTTTTTCTAATTCATTTTCTAATTATTCTTTCAATAATTTTATCTGATGTTTATTTTTAATGACTGCAGATTTTAAATTCATGGAATTCATTTTTTCTTTTTATCAAGTTTTAATAATTTTTCGTTTAATGATTTGTCATTAAGTTTAAGCAACTTTGATTCATTCATTATTTTATATTTTTCTTTTAAGTCATTGATTTGTGTATCAACATATTGTTTATTTGTTAACTCTGTATTTTTTTGCGGAAGAATAAAAAGATGCAATGGACCAGATAAAACGTCTCCAGTTTTCATAATATAATTTTCTATTTCTATTTCTGATTCACGATTATTCGGGATATATGCACCTCCACGAACATTTGGTAACAACATCTTTTAACAAAAAAAGTAATTTTTTTCTAAAAAGTATTTTTTTTCTAAAAAATGTTCGATGCAATAAATGAATCTTAGAGAAAAAAGTTTCACGATAAAATGTATAAAATGGAACATGTACCAGTTTTAAAAGATTATCGTCATCCTACAAATCCTCTTACTCCAAAGCAAGAAGTTAAATTTTATTATCACCATAAATATATGCAATTTGTTAAAGATTATAAAATAAAACACGGTATATCAAAATATACTAAAACAAATGATTATCCACTTTGTTTAAGAAGTTTTCGAGTATTTTTGGCATACAATAATTTATGGTGGTCGATAAATAAAGAACATTTAACAGTTTATGATTTAAAAACATTGCATCAATTAAATCTTCCTCCATTTATTTTAAAAAAAATTATAAGATTTAGAAAATCCAAAATTTATAAGATTTATAAAATCTCAAATTATAAGATTTATAAAATCTAAAATTTACAAAATCAGAATTTCATGAGATCTTTTGAATAAAATTAAAACACAAATTTTTTCTTTAAAAAATAATAAATGGAAAAGTTTTATTGTGTCTTATGTAAAAGACAGTTACAAACAAAAAGAAGTTATCAATCTCATTTAAAAAGTAAAATGCATTTACAAAATGTATATCGAGCTGATGAAGGAAATATATCAAAATTAAATAATTACAAAACTATCTGGAAACATTGCCTACTGATATAAAAGTTAAAAAAATATTTGATGATTATTCACATTCAGAATATAAAAAAGTTTTTAATAGTGAAGATTTTTTGGGGAAATCGTAGGTTCTAGTACATCGCCCGAAGGTTCTAGTACTTTTAATGAAACTGACAAAACTTAAAAAAACCGACGAAGCTGTAACAGATATAAAATATTTATTTGATGAGTCTGTCGAACATAACGAAACCGATGAAACTTTTTATGATATTTTATTAAACTTTTACAAAACATTTAATAAATCTTTCAAATGTTATATGAATGTAGAAGTACTTTATACAAAAACTGGATCCGATGGAATGACTGAAGAAATAGTACAAGGACATTTTACACAGACACAAGAAATTCATAAAATAAATTATATACAACCCATATTCGAAACAATTTTAAATATTATTGACAGTGAGAAGCCGTAAGCTTTTGATAAGTTTATTAGCAGCAAACATGTTTCAGTAGGCAAGCCGAATCAACCAACGAAGCACTCAGAACCTTCGAAAGTACCTGCCAACCAGATGTCCTTCCGATCATCCAAGTCCTAAGTCAATCTTCCAATGTCAAAACAATAGATTGAATCAAACTACAACACTCAAAGAAGTTAGAGAATCTACAATTCCACTCTCAAGCTGAAGCTGATCCCGAACCTTCCACAAAACTGAGGATCGTCAACCTGTCCAAAAAAGTCCTGACCGATCAGGAGAAGGAGGCGCTGACATATGGTCTTGGAATGTGTTGGCCCTGCAAACCGAACGAGATGAGGCTCAAGATAGAAGGTGAAGCAATTTTCAAGCGTATCAAGTCCCTCGAACAACTACAAGCAAAAGAAAAAGAAGAAGAGGTGAAGTTTCTTATCAAGTCGACAATCAGACTCATATTGAAGAAGAAGCAAAGTATCCCAAGGAAAATCATACAAATGATGAAGACTCTCAAGGCCATCTGCAAAGAAAAGGATCTCTACATCAGAAAACCGGACAAAGGCAATTGCGTGGTCCTCATGGACAAAGACCAGTACATTAAGAAGATGGAGAAACTGCTCGAGTCACCTAAATTTTCCCAAATTCCAACCAATAAGAAGAATATTTTCATTTCAAAGGAAACTCAAGTCAACAACAAGCTACTCCAACTCAAGAACAATAGGCAACTCATCGATTCTCAATACAAGCTGCTGCGAAGTACCGGTTGACAGCACTCTACGGTCTTCCTAAACTGCACAAGAACGTCAATGATCCTCCAATGAGACCGATCCTGTCAATGACTGACTCCTTCTGCAAAAACATTTGCGACTGGCTCCTTGCTCACCTAAAACCTTTTTTGCCAAAGTCTTTTTCAACTAAGGATAGCTTTACAGCTCAAAGAAAAATTAACTCTTTCGATTTTCCGCATGAAAATCCTTACTTAGTTAGTTTCAATGCTGTTCAACTTTTCACAATATATTCCAGTCAATGACACTATCGACCATATAATTAGCTTAGTCAATTTTGATAGATTTCCTGTTAATGATAATACTTTGCGTACTCTCTTGCAACTCGCTTGCACTAATGTGCCGTTCCTGTTCAACAGTAGAAACTACCTTCAAAAAGAAGGAATGAGTATGGGATCCTCCCTTGCACCTCTTATGGCTGAATTCTCTTTAAATATTATAGAAAGTAAAATGCAAATGCCGGACTTTTACATTAGGTGCGTCGACGATATTTTAGCAGTCTTTCGGTCTCGAACCGAAGCCCTCACTTTTTTAGACCAGCTCAATGCTGTTAATTCATCTCTTCAATTTACGATAGAACCCATAAATGACTCTATCAATTTTCCAGATATGAATATTTTCATAAAAAATGGCAAATCTGAAACCAATTGGATAACAAAAGAAACCAATACTTTATTGTATACTCATAGCAACTCCTACAGTCCTGACTCTTATAAGAACAACGCGATTAAAGCCTTGTACAATAGATCTCAAAAACTGAGCAGTCTCCCTGCCGACCGCGATTATAACAAAAACAAAGTTAGGAATATTTTATTCAAAACGGATATCATCCGAATAGAATAAATAAAGTCTTTGAGCGTTCTGGTAATCCTAAGACTAAAATAGAATCTAGCGAAAAAACTGAAATATTTTGGAAGCTCCCCTATGTTTCAACTCTTCTTTCTCGAATAAAACGTAATATTCGCCACAAAAATAGTGCTTTAGAAAATAGTATTTTAAGAATTGCCTTGAAAACATACAAAACACAAAACATGATAAGCAATAAAGATAAAATTCCTTTCAATGAGTTATCTTCCGTAGTGTATAAGTATACTTGTGAGCATTGCAGTCAATGCTACGTCGGTGAAACCCGTCGCCATATTTTCACTAGGATAAACGAACACGTGAAAGGTCGACCAGCATCCGAAATATCTCTTCATGTTCACATCCCAAATAAAGATAATTTTAAAATTCTCATTCGCACTCCATACACGAAAATTGCTGAATCATTGTACATAAAGTCATTCCTTCATTCACAGTACCTAATGAATAACCGCAGCCAATCACAGCCGCTTTTCCTATATTGACTTTTCTTGTCTCATTCGCACTGTATATATTGCATCCTTGTTTATTGACCGTTGTCACTGATGATGGTAGCTTGCCTACTGAAACATGTTTGCTGCTAATAAACCTATCAATGTTAAATAAATTAAAAGATGCTATAACTGAAGCTGAGTTGGGTGAATCTGGTTGGAGATTTGTTGCAATACTATCTAAGAAAATAGTAATTAATAAATATAAAAATAATACTGGTGGTAGTTACATACCCCTTCCTTTCAGTTCTCCACAAATAATCAACATACAAAATGAAGATGAATATTGTTTTCTGTGGAGTATTATAGCACATTTACATCCTGCAGAATATCACAAAGAAAGACGAAGTCATTATAATAAAGAAGAATATATAAATGAACTAGATCTCTCTGATGGCTTAGATGAAGGTCCGTATAATTATAATAAATTAATGAAGTTTCATAAAAAGAATAAAAATTCAATAGAACTAAATGTTTTTGAATTGAATGTGAAGTATGTTTCTATTGGTGATATTACTCCCTTATATCCCGGAGATATTGAAGTTAATAACATTGTTTATAACAACTTAAAAGAATTTTATTTGAATACCAAAAATTTATGCCAAACAGAAATAGTATACAATGAAAGAGGAAATTACATGCATCATAATATTATTTACAAAGGAAATGTAATATGACTGAAAAATATGAAATTATAAAAACATTATCACCAATAATGATTAATCATAATAATTATAAAGGATGTGGATTTCCCTGAGTATAAAACCGAGTGTTCATCTTTATTATCAGAGTATAGACATAAGTTAGAGATGTTACCAGAACTATATAAAAAACAATATCAACAAGACTATAAACAAGAGTTACAAATATTATATAATAAATATCAACAAGAAGAAACTAATCTATCATTAAAATGGATAGAAAACGAAATGAATCTTGAGGATGAAGAATATTTAAAATTATCATACACAATCTACAAACAATTAAATTCTCAAGACAATGAATTGATATATCCTCCACAAAATCTACAACAATATAAAGAATATTGTCAACAAAAAAATCGAAAAGAATATAATATGAGTAAAAAAACATTAAATAAGGAATATCATGAACAATATGAAGAACAATGTCGAAAACAATACGAAGAACAATTTCAAAAAAAATATCTTGAACAATATCAAGAACAGTAAAAAAATATTACAACAAGAATATCAACAAAAATTAAAAATGTAGAATGAGCAGTTAAGGAAACCAGCACAGTAGTAACCCCATCCCAGGCGCAAGTCCAAAATGCGAAATGCTGAGTCATCCCCCCCTCTGGAAGGAAGTCGCCAAGGATGTGCTGGGAGGAATGGGTCCGAGAGGAGGAAACGGGTCCCTACCCCCCCTGGAAGGCAGGAAGGAATTACCTGTGAGGTAAGGGATGGGAAGGAAGGTGATGTGTGAGGGATAGAGTTGGAAAAGGGTGGGTGTTTGGGATGAGAAAAGTTGGAAATCGTCATGAAGGAGGGTTTGGATGTGAAAGTGGAGTTTAGATGTGGAATCTACGTGAAATTTTGGGTGGGGAAGGAAGGCGGGAGGAGTTTTCCTGGGAGGCAAGGGGTAGAATCTCTGAAAACGGCAGAGTTGGAAAAAGGCGGTGTTTCGTGGTTTTGGGATGAGAAAGTCCATGCTTCGGGCAGAAGGAGTGCTCGGATGGGAAAACGGAGGCCAGATTCGGACTCTACGTGAAATGTTGGGTGTGGAAGGATGTTTCCAGCGAATTCGGAGAGAAAAAATTTTGAGGACGTCCCCCCCCCCCCTCCTGCCAAACTTCCAACTTTGGTGTGAGAAATCGTAGAAAGTCGTGCAATAGCTCATTTGAAAGCTGAGAATGAGAAAAATGCAGTGGAAAGCTCAGTTTGGTCTAATTTTCTTGGGTTTAGGGAGGAAAATGGCAGGAAAACGTCAGAGTTGGAAAAGGCGGATGTTGGATGTTTTGGGATGAGAAAAGTCGTTTTTCGACAGGAAGGAGGCCTCGGATGGGAAAATGGAGTGCAAATTCGGACGTTTTGGTCAAGTTTAGATCTAGGAACTTCTTCCCAACTCAATCGGAGAGAAAAAGTTCTGAACCCCCCCCCCTCCTGCCAAACTTCCAACTTTGGTTCCAGAGATCGTAGAAAGTCGTGCAATAGCTCGTTTGAAAGCTGGGAGTGAGACAAATTCAGTGGAAAACATGGCTTGTTCCTATCTGCCCTCGTTTAGAGGTGAGACGTTATTGAAAATTTGGGACATTGGCGAAAAACGACAGAGTTAGAATTTTTATGAAAATCACTCTAGCGGGTGAAGCAAGCCTCGGACGGGTAAACAGAGACCAGATTTGGAACCAGCGTCAAATTTGTGACAAATAATGTTTTGACCCCCCCCCCCCGGCATGGATTGGCGATTGCATATTCACAGGGTATATAAGAACGGGATCGGGAGAGGAATTTCACTAAGTTGAGAAACTGACTACAGGTAAGTCGTTTCTCTTGAGTTCCGATATCGGACTTCTGACTTTCCATTGCTGATATCAGCTAAGGTGTCAGACTTATAGGTTAGTCAGTATAGCATGACTGACCATTTGATGATAGTAGGCCGAAATCTTCAAACGGCTATAACTTTGCTTCTACAAGTCCTTTAGACTTGATTCAAAAAACATTCGACAGCTCTTGCTGTGGTGTAGGTGACAGACTACTTATAAACATTTTATGAGTAGTACTAAAATACTGAAAAATTAAAATTCATATTTAATGATAATAATTAAAGTTTTTGAATAAAAAGCAGTCGTTTATGAGTCTCTGTGACTTGGGTCGTTTCCTCTTGTAAATAACTCCACCGGTTTTCATGTCAAAACTGGGTCCCGGATACCAACACAGTGATATGACGCACGCTCTGTACGCTCGAGATTGGATTTGTGGGTCGAGGCCTTGGAGCTGGGATAAGATCCCCTCTGAGTAATGCCTGTAACGGATTCAAGAGCTTAACACCCAAACGGTTGCTGGCTTGCTATCAGGCCTTCTTCGTCTTCGTCTTCTTCGAAAAACCGCTCTAGTGGGTGAAGCAAGCCTCGGACGGGTAAACAGAGACCAGATTTGGAATCAGCGTGCCATGTTACACCTGAGTGTCATTCATGCTATGTCTCCAAAGTGAAACGAAGAAAGATGACATAAGCAGTAAAGTTTACGAATGAATTTTGTTCACTACGTTTTCATCGACAAAGTCTTCGTGGTGTGATTAGGGGCTACATCATCTCATTTCATCATGAAAACGCAGACATGGAATTTGCTATCGCTAAAGGTTCCTTCGTTTTCCAACAGCTCATGGACAGTTTGATGAATAAAGATGTGAAAGGACAATTAGATGCAGAGATTGAATTTGGGAAAGTGACTGATGAACATGCAGGTGAGCGTGTAGTGTTTCATTTTGCATCCTATTCTGCATAGACGATACATGATCCCAAAGATTTATATCAGCGACACATGGCGAAAATTGCATCTCGGCTATATTCATTTCATGAGCATGGATCCAACTTGCTCTTATGTCGCATAAAATACATTCATATTCAACTCAATGTGCTAAACTAGATTTGACTACAATATTTGGGAAAAGCATTCATGAGTCAGACGTCCGCGTGCCTCCTTTTCCCTGCCGCAACGAAGTCAGGGGAGAAACGGAGGTCTCTGAGATTGACTCACAGTGTCAAATTTGGATTCGCGGGAGACTAAAAAAGCAGACGTCTCCCCATTTTCTCTTCATTTCATTCTCATGACTTGGAAAGCGTGTGTGACTTGCTGAAGCCATTCTCCCCTCTCAACTTTGGTAGATCAATCCTGTTTGCAAATTTACAAGTGAGTGTCATGACGGTGTGGCCTAAACCTTACCAGCATTTTAGAAGAGAGACGCAGGAGTGTGTGGCCGATGATTGAGCAATCTTATTTTGTTGAACCATCACCACCACCGCCTCCACCACCTAGACGCTTTACCTTTACGTCTTTTAGGGAATTGAAACTCAATTCGGGTCCTAAGCCCAAGACATTTAATTTACTGGACGATGACGAAGACTTAGACTTTGGTGATAAGCTTTAAATCCTGTGAACGCTCCAAAAGGTCCTCTTAAGGGCCACCTCATATGTCACTGCTAAGCTAACAATTTTCTTTTCTCTGATGATCATGAATGTTCTTAGTGGTATTCTTTCGTTACAGACTGCCATGGCCATGAATCCTACTCCAACTGCTGCATCACTGAATCCTCAACATCTCGAGCTTTGGAATCCGAAAATTGAAAAGGTAATTCACGGCTATCCTACCTACAAACAACAAGTGCGCTACAACGATGTTCGACTCTATCTTCAAACGCCGGCGGTGTACTTGCCAAAAGTGGATACGCAATTAAATCGTTGCGGTCAAAACCTGAGTATCCCTATTGATAATTGGTCGCGTCAGCAGCTTGACATTTTAGAAGACGTTGTGAGGCAGAAGGCTCTTATTCCTACTGAATTATTACAGTTGTGGCCAGAAAAGAAAACTTCTTATTATAAACCATTGTATCGGGGCACTCGCTGTTATATTTTACAAAGCAAGTATTGTAAAGTCACTTCAGGAGTGACAGTTGAACAGTCAGTTGAAACAGAATTGTCATCGTTAGGTGCAGGCTTTTATTCCTTTCATATTGAGGTGACTGCTGTTTATGTAGGACCTCATCAATCTGACGGTAATTTGATTTCTCTCAATTTGCGCATTGCTCAAATTCATCATCAACCTGAGTTAACAGGACTTGATCACATTGAGAAAGTCATTGATTCTTGTGTCAAAGAGTGTCAAGAACCTGTCACTAAACCTAAACGTCGCACATCAAAGAAAGATGGTGTTACCACCAAAGAGAAATCTTAAGTATTGTAATCAGCTAGTATGTAGTGAATGTGGAAAACGCGGCCTTGCGCGCTATGTTCAAATAAAACATTGTAATCATGTTGCATGTATCTTTTGTTATGTAAAGGACAGACATCCTTGTAAAGTTCCTGCTCAATGTATTATCTTGTAATGAAGTCATTTTGATATTGTAGGTTGTCATCTTCATAGACAGTGAGGGAACACCCATGCAGGAATTGAGTGCTATTGCAATGAGAGAAAGTGATCAAACTGTTGTTAGTGTATATCATAGATTAGCCTACTGTCCTCCACACAAAGACGGATGGTCACGATGTCATGTGCATGGACTTGATCCTTCTATTTTGATTCATATTAGATTTGTAAATGAAACGTTTTTGATAAGTGATTTCAAACGATGGCTGTCAGGTTTTCATATTGTTAAAATATTAGGAAATGATTCTGAACGAGAAGCAACAACACTTCAGTTGCACATTGATAATTTATATTTGCCATGTTGGGTAGATCGTGTAAGACAAGACTATCATATGCATTGTGATCAAAAGAAGTTTAGAGATGAAATGATTTTTGATATGGCTATATGTTTCGGTGAGAGACATCACCTTTACAGACCACCATCCCATTGTAATACTAGAAATAAAGCTACCTACATTGCTAAATTCTCTTCACGCTGGGATTGTAGTCTCTATGACGTTTATGAACTGTATCTATATTATTGTCAACAGCATGGGTCTATGTAAAACATGTTTTTACTCCTTGTGAATGAGTGATGATCATATTATGAAATGTATTCTGTACTTGTGAATTTTGTCTGATGTTGAATAAACTTACAGTGGAACATGATTGTTTTTTCTGTTTTATTCATAGTGGAAGTCATTGAAGCAATGTGAAATCTATAGTCACAACGTTTATGATGGCGCATCGTACCTTAAGTAGCCACATGTGTCATTTGACACTTGATCAACAAGGATTCGATGGATTTTTACAAGATTGGAAACTTACATTTAAAATGAAGATGAATGATATGAAAGTAGTGCTCACTGAAAGCCTTCCTCTCTTCAAAAGATTGATGGAGAGTTTACAACCTCAAAATGTAAAGGGTAGACTCGTTGCTTATATAGAGTTGAAAGATTTACAAAAACCACTTCGTTTTGGATCTTATTGCACAGAATGGATTACTCTTAGTGATCAATTTTATGGTCGTCATATGGAGAAAATTATGGAGAGAATAGAAGACGTTGGAAGGAAATGTATACGTTGTTAAACATATCATGATTCAACTGAGTGTGTTTACATCCACGACTTTGTTTGATGCTCGACACATTGTGTGGATGCAATAAAGATTTCTTTTCACTGAGTATTTTGTAATGGTGTATAGAGCAACATGAGTCATTGCGCTTTGTGCATTACTATCGGACTCTTTGTTAGATAAATGAATGCGTCTTTGTTCGAGAAAAGGGGCGCGTCATAACATGAGTCATTGTGCTTTGTGCATTACTATCGGACTCTTTGTTAGATAAATGAATGCGTCTTTGTTCGCTAGAAGGGATGTGTCACTCAAGTCTTTCTGAGGACTAGATCGACTTTGTAAGAGGGAAGGTTTCCACCTACGCAGTCAAAAGTTCACGTGTGATAACTCCTTGTCACATAACAAAGACAGGGAAAACGTGAAAAGGGAAACGCATGTGACTGGAGCTAGGTTTGGTTATGAAACAGATGAATGAGCTCATGGCAATCATTTCCGTCCTTGCACTAACCATACAGTTGCTCGAAGCCATCAACTCCTCTGCTCTCGCACTGGGTACACTGAACTCCCTTACTTTAGCATCGGGTAAAAATGCTTTCAATCAAAAGATAACTGATCATGGAGAAGCCGTGACCATAAAAACTCCCAAGTCATCGGATAGATCATCTAAAGGTTATGTCAACAAAGTATGGACTGGCCGTGTGTGTGCCGTTAGACTATTGGACACGGTTACAATTCAATACTCTTGAAACATTCCTGAAAGAAAATCTCACCATTCACAAAGAAATTGTTCGACACAATGGGAAGCAGTCACAAGTTCCCATCATGGAAAGACGATACATGTATGTTCATATGGATAGACACAGTCTCATCATCCATGAAAAGGAGGGCAGCGAATTCGACTTACTCAATTGCAAACCACTCCCCATTTTGGGAAAAGGATTCTACTCCTTCGAAATTAAAATTCAAACCATCTACATGGGTCCGCGCAGGGACGGATGGTTGTTTACGTTGAATCCCTATCTTGTCTCCATAACCTTTAAAAATGATGTCCATGTTGATGATGATCAACTACAGTAACACTCTCCACACACTGAGAACGCACCATCGGTCTTTATGAGACCACGGCCTAACGGCCACCGTATCAAGAAAGAAAATGTACACTCACCATGCCACACATGAACATGACTCTCTCCTTCTTTCTTAGGCATACCCTTCTTCACTCAGGTTTTAAACATGTGGAAATTATCATCATGGCTCCATGTATCATGGAAAAGTCAGTGTGTTACATTTCATTATACGAAACGTCAACTTCAGATAACTCTAGAACGCTTTCATCTACGAAGGTTGCATCGCGCAATCCTATCCAACTCTTGCCGTGTCAATAACGTAGGAGACGGCATTGTATTTATTCGCATTCAAGAGATGATGCTACATAATGATCACTGCTACATTGTGATTCCAAAACCCTCATGGTAAAAGTATAAAAGAGAAGTTCACTCAACCCTCATGTCATTTGTGAGTCATGCTCCCCGTCCGCATCATCAACGCCATGCGCGAAATGAATCTCAGAAGAGACGTCGATTTAGAACAGTTGCATACCCATCTTCCCGATTCAGTCTATCATCGCGGTCGTCCGCAAATGTTGGTCATTCGCATGAGCAACGGTCGAAATCTTCAAATCTTTCTCTGCGGCAAAATCCAAGTCCTAGGAAACCTTTCTCATTTCGTGATGCAGTCCATGTGTTACGAAGTCGTCAAGAAAATGCGAACACTCATGCCTCATCTACGCCTCAGTCCCCTGACATTGAAGAATATAGTAGTGTCTGTTCAATTGAAGATGTTAGTGAATCTAGCCAACATTAAAACCAGTAATCATTGTATACTTTATGAAACTGAACTCTTTCCTGCTGCTCTGATTCGGAAGTGGAATCCTGTACATATTGCAGTGTTTCACAACGGACATTGTATCATGACTGGTTTACGTGATATCAGTAAAATAGCTGACATTGTAAAATCTTTAATGCGTTATCTGTATGAGTCACAGTTAATAGAATCGTGTTAATCACATGATGCGTTTTGAATGAGTCATCGCAGTGAACTATCGCCCACACTCTTGTCAGTGAAGAGGGCATCAACAAGGTTCTTCGCTTTATGATGAGTCAGCGCTATTTATAGACATGAAATGATGTCCACACACACTTGTCGGTGTAAAGGTAATCAACAAGGTTCATCACTTTATGATGGGTCAGTGCTATTTATAGACATGAAATGATGCCCACACACTTGTCGGTGAAAAGGTCACGCTGTCTGACGTGAGGCGCCATAGCTTTGTCTGATAAGTATCGCCCGCACACATGTCGGTGAAAAGGTCACGCTGTCTGACGTGAGGCGCCATCGATGTTGAATGACATGGCCACACACGTGTCGGTGAAAAGGTTGAACAAGACTGATCAGATTCGTATGACTGGCGCCTTACCACCTCATGAGTCAGAGCTATTTATAGACATGAGTCAGCAAAGTGGTTGATGTTTCCTAAGCCGAAGAAATTGTCATGATGTTACATTCGTTGGTGAGGATGTTAACTTACAAACTCTAACATGGGTATGACTTCATTTATATTTCACCTATCTTACAAACAGTGATATGGTGATAACTTTATTTCTAACTTTACAATCATCAACTTTATTTCTAACTTTACAAACGTCCACTTTATTTCTAACTTTACAAGCAGTGAAGTGATTCTGACTTCATTTTCTATTTCGCCTATCTTACAAACAGCGACATGGTGATAACTTTATTTCTAACCCTACCCATCTTACAAAATGATCAAAACTTTTACTTCTATCTATTGAGTGAGAATCCCATCTTTATGTCAAAAGAAAAACGAGTCTGTACATGATATGTTATTGAATGAAAGACATTTCATCACAGTCACACATAGTTAATACTGATGGTAGCAGAAAACAAAGTTTTTATGGCTCACATCACCGGAGAAAACAAAGTCACTCATATACGGGGAGAAAACAAAGTCACTCATGTGCAGGGAGAAAACAACGTCAGGAAAAACTAGTTGATATGTAAGTCATGATATGAAGTAATTAGGAGTTGGACGCATGTTACAAGGCACTCACTCACAACACCCCATAGAAAACGCCATGGAGCGAAAAAGCAAAACATCAGCCACAACAGTGAGGAAGCATTCATCATCAGACATCGCCGGACGGAGGAAGAGAAAGTTTCTGTCTCGTGGGTGGAGGTAGATGAGTGTCTGGATGGCCGTACGGTAATGAGTCTTCCCAAGCTGAGAGACCTCGTTTCCTAAACGTCGTTGTTCTGACTTGATGCGACTGTGATTTTAAAATGGTCATTTCTACTTTTTAATTTTAAGAGAATCTAAAGCATCTTGATAGTCCCTATGTGTCATTTTTCTAACGATCGACATCGAGATGCCTCTCGCCCGTTCTCGCCGTTTTTGTCAACAGATCTGGCGGCCTACCTCCTGGACGGCGACGTTCCCTCCCGTCCCATCATCCCTGCATCGCCACCACCACTTGCAGCGACCGACCTCCCTCTCCTCTCCGTCAAGTCGGTGGAGAGACTGTTGGAGGAACAGGAGTTAGAGATAGTCGGAGAGGAGAGGGAGATGGAAGTCGAAGAGAAGGAGGACTTTCGATGCCAGCGGTGTGACAGGGTCTTCGCCTCAGCCTACAATGTGAGACGTCACACCGCTGGCCATGCCTGCAGGGGAGGAAAGCGCCGACCGATCCCTCAACGACCCAAGTGTGAAGGTTGTGGACGCACGTTCTACAACAACACCAACTTGCGAGTCCACATCGAAGGCGGTTCCTGTGGCAGTGTGAGGCAACCACCAACGTCATCAGGTAGGAAGCATCCTTCATCGCACGTCGGCTTTTCCTGTTCTTCGTGTCAGAAGACCTTTCCTGCAGAGTTCGTTCTTTCTTCCCACACACTCTGTCACACACATTCCACTGAGCTTTACACAGACAACAACGTCACTCTAAGGCTGAGAAAGTTTTCCCTTGAGAGGCTCGTTCGCGACTATGAGTTAGAAAGCTCTGAAGCTGTACAAGACATTCATCCTTTCTTGATGAATAATATAGGCTTAATTCATCAAATGTTGGCGAGCTTAGATAGATTTTTACTTAAGGGCATGTTCCATCTCACTGCTCGTTTCAATAAGGTAGACAGTAGCACGGGAGAAGTAGAGTCCACTGTGACCATTAGGATAGCCTCCTGTGATCTCATAGGTGATGTAAACGAGTGGATAGAGAGACATGCAACCTATCTCGTCAGCAACTTAAATAAATTTAATGAAAGACAGCAGTCTGGTCTTTGATGGGATAGAGAAGGTAGACATTGAAATTGATCTTTTAGAAAATTTACAAGGGAGTGGTTGTTTCACCCTCCCCAAAGCACTGGCTGACAAAAAGGCTGTCATCAATGTAGAGTGTCAGTCCCAGTGTTTCAAGTATGCCGTCCTCTCCATTCTTCACTATAATGATATAGGTATGCATCGTCAAAGAGTCAGGAAGTATTGTGAATGGGAGGATGAGCTTAAGTTAGACGGGTTAGATGTCAACACATTAGATTTTAAAGGCATCGCCCAATTTGAAAAATTGAATACCATTCAGATTGTCGTCCATTTCTGGGAAAAAGGTCTGAAGGGCGTTAGGTATAATAATCGCCAAAGTAACTTCAACCAGGTTGTCAATCTCCTCCTAGTCTATAGCGACAACCACCCACAATGGCATTATTGTGCCATTCCTAAAATTTCAAAGTTATACCATCATCAAGCAACCTATAGGGATAATTTCTACTACTGTGATCGCTGCACACGGCGTTTCACATCTAAACCGTATTTTGAAGAGCATTACGAGTGGTGCTCTCGGGTTTAACTTCAAATGGAAGTCATGCCCAAAGATAAATTTTATAGGTATGAAGAAAACGGCAATGAGCTCAGTCCCATATGTACCATCTATGCGGACATTGAATGTTATATTGAACAAGAAGATCTAAGTCATGAGCCAGCAGCCATTGCGTGCTATGAAGTTTGGCATCCATATTATAGGAACCAAAATAAAAAGCATGTGTGGCAAGGTGAGGAGAGCGTTGAAAACTTCCTCAACTTTTTAGATAGGAAAGCCCGTTTTCATCAACGGTATGAAACGGAGCTGACTAGGAAACCCATGTGCTTCACAGAAGCCGATAATATCAAGTTTGATAGGACCACGGAATGTCCCCGCTGCTGTTCATCCTCTGATGATCAGCAACATAAGAAAGTGAGGGACCATTGCCATCTCAGTGGTAAATTTACGTCTGCCTTATGCAGTAAATGCAATATTAAACTTAGGCTCAAACGCCGAACGCTCCCCGTCATCTTTCATAACTTTAAATGTTATGATGCTCACATCATCATTCGACATGGATTCGGTAAAATGAAATCCTGGTCATCCAAAGTGATTGCACAAAGTAAGGAAAAATTTATGTGCATCACTGCCAAAGTCCAAGTAGATAAGACGAAGGAGGGGAAGCCTGTCTTCTATGACAAAGTTTCTAGACAGTTTTCAATTTATGTCTTCTTCCTTAGCCGCGTTGGCTAATAATTTAGAAACACTTCCCCTCACTCAACATTTAAAGAAGGACTATCCCAACATAAGTGACAGTCTGATGCGACGGAAAGGGGTGTTTCCTTATAGTTATTTTAGTTCAATGGGACTGTTCGGGAGAGGACTGTTCGCTGGATGATTATAGGCATGCAGAGCAAGCATGGCTAGAATTTAGGTGTCGCACTTTTGGTGACTACATGCTTGCCTACTTCAAATTAGACGTCTATCTGTTGGCTGACGTGTTTGAGACTTTTAGGAAAGTCACATTAGAACAGGACGCCTTAGACCCCGTCCATTTTGTTAGTCTGCCGGGTCTGTCCTATCAGTCAGCCTTCAAGATGACGAAAGAGAGCATTCATTTACTGCAAGATGCAGAAATGTACACGTTATTTGAGCGTCGTATGAGGGGTGGCTTAACATTTGTCAACAAACATGTTGTCAACAGCACCCAAGACATAGGATCGACCACGCATTTAATGTACATAGACCAAAATAATTTGTATGGGAGTGCACTGTCCAAGCCTTTGCCACAGTCTGACTTCCAATGGGTAGAGCCTCATGACATTGAATACTTCTCCAATCCTGCACACATCATGGCACTGGGAGATGAGGCCGACATAGGTTATTTATTTGAAGTCGACCTCATCTATCCAGACTGTATTAAGAATAGAACCGTTGATTTTCCTCTCGCACCCAAATCTGGCATAGTCAGTCCAGATATGTTCTCTCCCTTTATGGATGAACACAATAATCAGTATGAGGCGGAAAATGACAAACGATAAACCCACTAGGAAGTTGTTGCTCACCCAATTGAACAAGCAGCATTACATCGTGCACTATTCCATCCTCAAATTCTATCTAGGTATGGGGATGCAACTTGACTAAGTCCATCGCGCTATCCAGCTTAGGCAGAAGCCCTTTCTAAAACCGTATATAGAATTTAATAGCAAGAAACGGGCTGAATCCAAGAATCCTTTCGAAAAGGACTTCTTTAAATTTAAGAATAATGCCCTCTGGTAAAACCATGGAGGATGTAACAAAGCGGATGGACTATCGTATCGCAACTGATCCGGAAACGAGTATCAAGTTATGTCGCTCGCCGTTGTTTTGCCACCATGATGTCATTTCCGAAGACATCACTGGTTTTAAAATGTTAAAATCTGAAGTAGAACTTTGCAAACCCATTTATGTCGGTCAAGCTGTCTTGGATCACTCAAAGTTAGAAATGTACAAGTTATTTTACCACACTTTTAAAACGTGTCCATTGATCCAACATGTGGAATTAGTAGGAGGCGATACAGACAGCTTCTTCCTAGCTTTGACAACCACTAGCCAAGTCAAGCAGGAAGACATTTTAAAATATTTAGCAAACAAGTTTGATAGTTCCAACTATCCCACTGACCATCCACTTTAATCTACCTCAAATAAAGCGAAGCTTGGCTGCTTCAAGGATGAGTGTGCCGGCAAACAGATAGAGGAGATGATCTTGCTTCGCCCCAAGATGTACTCCTTGAAGCTAAAATCCTCAGAGCTTTCTATAAAACGGGAGAGAGGCATCTCGATGTCGATCGTTAGAAAAATGACACATAGGGACTATCAAGATGCTTTAGATTCTCTTAAAATTAAAAAGTAGAAATGACCATTTTAAAATCACAGTCGCATCAAGTCAGAACAACGACGTTTAGGAAACGAGGTCTCTCAGCTTGGGAAGACTCATTACCGTACGGCCATCCAGACACTCATCTACCTCCACCCACGAGACAGAAACTTTCTGTTCCTCCGTCCGGCGATGTCTGATGATGAATGCTTCCTCTCTGTTGTGGCTGATGTTTTGCTTTTTCGCTCCATGGCGTTTTCTATGGGGTGTTGTGAGTGAGTGCCTTGTAACATGCGTCCAACTCCTAATTACTTCATATCATGACTTACATATCAACTAGTTTTTCCTGACGTTGTTTTCTCCCTGCACATGAGTGACTTTGTTTTCTCCCCGTATATGAGTGACTTTGTTTTCTCCGGTGATGTGAGCCATAAAAACTTTGTTTTCTGCTACCATCAGTATTAACTATGTGTGACTGTGATGAAATGTCTTTCATTCAATAACATATCATGTACAGACTCTCGTTTTTCTTTTGACATAAAGATGGGATTCTCACTCAATAGATAGAAGTAAAAGTTTTGATCATTTTGTAAGATGGGTAGGGTTAGAAATAAAGTTATCACCATGTCGCTGTTTGTAAGATAGGCGAAATAGAAAATGAAGTCAGAATCACTTCACTGCTTGTAAAGTTAGAAATAAAGTGGACGTTTGTAAAGTTAGAAATAAAGTTGATGATTGTAAAGTTAGAAATAAAGTTATCACCATATCACTGTTTGTAAGATAGGTGAAATATAAATGAAGTCATACCCATGTTAGAGTTTGTAAGTTAACATCCTCACCAACGAATGTAACATCATGACAATTTCTTCGGCTTAGGAAACATCAACCACTTTGCTGACTCATGTCTATAAATAGCTCTGACTCATGAGGTGGTAAGGCGCCAGTCATACGAATCTAATCAGTCTTGTTCAACCTTTTCACCGACACGTGTGTGGCCATGTCATTCAACATCGATGGCGCCTCACGTCAGACAGCGTGACCTTTTCACCGACATGTGTGCGGGCGATACTTATCAGACAAAGCTATGGCGCCTCACGTCAGACAGCGTGACCTTTTCACCGACAAGTGTGTGGGCATCATTTCATGTCTATAAATAGCACTGACCCATCATAAAGTGATGAACCTTGTTGATTACCTTTACACCGACAAGTGTGTGTGGACATCATTTCATGTCTATAAATAGCGCTGACTCATCATAAAGCGAAGAACCTTGTTGATGCCCTCTTCACTGACAAGAGTGTGGGCGATAGTTCACTGCGATGACTCATTCAAAACGCATCATGTGATTAACACGATTCTATTAACTGTGACTCATACAGATAACGCATTAAAGATTTTACAATGTCAGCTATTTTACTGATATCACGTAAACCAGTCATGATACAATGTCCGTTGTGAAACACTGCAATATGTACAGGATTCCACTTCCGAATCAGAGCAGCAGGAAAGAGTTCAGTTTCATAAAGTATACAATGATTACTGGTTTTAATGTTGGCTAGATTCACTAACATCTTCAATTGAACAGACACTACTATATTCTTCAATGTCAGGGGACTGAGGCGTAGATGAGGCATGAGTGTTCGCATTTTCTTGACGACTTCGTAACACATGGACTGCATCACGAAATGAGAAAGGTTTCCTAGGACTTGGATTTTGCCGCAGAGAAAGATTTGAAGATTTCGACCGTTGCTCATGCGAATGACCAACATTTGCGGACGACCGCGATGATAGACTGAATCGGGAAGATGGGTATGCAACTGTTCTAAATCGACGTCTCTTCTGAGATTCATTTCGCGCATGGCGTTGATGATGCGGACGGGGAGCATGACTCACAAATGACATGAGGGTTGAGTGAACTTCTCTTTTATACTTTTACCATGAGGGTTTTGGAATCACAATGTAGCAGTGATCATTATGTAGCATCATCTCTTGAATGCGAATAAATACAATGCCGTCTCCTACGTTATTGACACGGCAAGAGTTGGATAGGATTGCGCGATGCAACCTTCGTAGATGAAAGCGTTCTAGAGTTATCTGAAGTTGACGTTTCGTATAATGAAATGTAACACACTGACTTTTCCATGATACATGGAGCCATGATGATAATTTCCACATGTTTAAAACCTGAGTGAAGAAGGGTATGCCTAAGAAAGAAGGAGAGAGTCATGTTCATGTGTGGCATGGTGAGTGTACATTTTCTTTCTTGATACGGTGGCCGTTAGGCCGTGGTCTCATAAAGACCGATGGTGCGTTCTCAGTGTGTGGAGAGTGTTACTGTAGTTGATCATCATCAACATGGACATCATTTTTAAAGGTTATGGAGACAAGATAGGGATTCAACGTAAACAACCATCCGTCCCTGCGCGGACCCATGTAGATGGTTTGAATTTTAATTTCGAAGGAGTAGAATCCTTTTCCAAAAATGGGGAGTGGTTTGCAATTGAGTAAGTCGAATTCGCTGCCCTCCTTTTCATGGATGATGAGACTGTGTCTATCCATATGAACATACATGTATCGTCTTTCCATGATGGGAACTTGTGACTGCTTCCCATTGTGTCGAACAATTTCTTTGTGAATGGTGAGATTTTCTTTCAGGAATGTTTCAAGAGTATTGAATTGTAACCGTGTCCAATAGTCTAACGGCACACACACGGCCAGTCCATACTTTGTTGACATAACCTTTAGATGATCTATCCGATGACTTGGGAGTTTTTATGGTCACGGCTTCTCCATGATCAGTTATCTTTTGATTGAAAGCATTTTTACCCGATGCTAAAGTAAGGGAGTTCAGTGTACCCAGTGCGAGAGCAGAGGAGTTGATGGCTTCGAGCAACTGTATGGTTAGTGCAAGGACGGAAATGATTGCCATGAGCTCATTCATCTGTTTCATAACCAAACATAGCTCCAATCACATGCGTTTCCCTTTTCACGTTTTCCCTGTCTTTGTTATGTGACAAGGAGTTATCACACGTGAACTTTTGACTGCGTAGGTGGAAACCTTCCCTCTTACAAAGTCGATCTAGTCCTCAGAAAGACTTGAGTGACACATCCCTTCTAGCGAACAAAGACGCATTCATTTATCTAACAAAGAGTCCGATAGTAATGCACAAAGCACAATGACTCATGTTATGACGCGCCCCTTTTCTCGAACAAAGACGCATTCATTTATCTAACAAAGAGTCCGATAGTAATGCACAAAGCGCAATGACTCATGTTGCTCTATACACCATTACAAAATACTCAGTGAAAAGAAATCTTTATTGCATCCACACAATGTGTCGAGCATCAAACAAAGTCGTGGATGTAAACACACTCAGTTGAATCATGATATGTTTAACAACGTATACATTTCCTTCCAACGTCTTCTATTCTCTCCATAATTTTCTCCATATGACGACCATAAAATTGATCACTAAGAGTAATCCATTCTGTGCAATAAGATCCAAAACGAAGTGGTTTTTGTAAATCTTTCAACTCTATATAAGCAACGAGTCTACCCTTTACATTTTGAGGTTGTAAACTCTCCATCAATCTTTTGAAGAGAGGAAGGCTTTCAGTGAGCACTACTTTCATATCATTCATCTTCATTTTAAATGTAAGTTTCCAATCTTGTAAAAATCCATCGAATCCTTGTTGATCAAGTGTCAAATGACACATGTGGCTACTTAAGGTACGATGCGCCATCATAAACGTTGTGACTATAGATTTCACATTGCTTCAATGACTTCCACTATGAATAAAACAGAAAAAACAATCATGTTCCACTGTAAGTTTATTCAACATCAGACAAAATTCACAAGTACAGAATACATTTCATAATATGATCATCACTCATTCACAAGGAGTAAAAACATGTTTTACATAGACCCATGCTGTTGACAATAATATAGATACAGTTCATAAACGTCATAGAGACTACAATCCCAGCGTGAAGAGAATTTAGCAATGTAGGTAGCTTTATTTCTAGTATTACAATGGGATGGTGGTCTGTAAAGGTGATGTCTCTCACCGAAACATATAGCCATATCAAAAATCATTTCATCTCTAAACTTCTTTTGATCACAATGCATATGATAGTCTTGTCTTACACGATCTACCCAACATGGCAAATATAAATTATCAATGTGCAACTGAAGTGTTGTTGCTTCTCGTTCAGAATCATTTCCTAATATTTTAACAATATGAAAACCTGACAGCCATCGTTTGAAATCACTTATCAAAAACGTTTCATTTACAAATCCAATATGAATCAAAATAGAAGGATCAAGTCCATGCACATGACATCGTGACCATCCGTCTTTGTGTGGAGGACAGTAGGCTAATCTATGATATACACTAACAACAGTTTGATCACTTTCTCTCATTGCAATAGCACTCAATTCCTGCATGGGTGTTCCCTCACTGTCTATGAAGATGACAACCTACAATATCAAAAAGACTTCATTACAAGATAATACATTGAGCAGGAACTTTACAAGGATGTCTGTCCTTTACATAACAAAAGATACATGCAACATGATTACAATGTTTTATTTGAACATAGCGCGCAAGGCCGCGTTTTCCACATTCACTACATACTAGCTGATTACAATACTTAAGATTTCTCTTTGGTGGTAACACCATCTTTCTTTGATGTGCGACGTTTAGGTTTAGTGACAGGTTCTTGACACTCTTTGACACAAGAATCAATGACTTTCTCAATGTGATCAAGTCCTGTTAACTCAGGTTGATGATGAATTTGAGCAATGCGCAAATTGAGAGAAATCAAATTACCGTCAGATTGATGAGGTCCTACATAAACAGAAGTCACCTCAATATGAAAGGAATAAAAGCCTGCACCTAACGATGACAATTCTGTTTCAACTGACTGTTCAACTGTCACTCCTGAAGTGACTTTACAATACTTGCTTTGTAAAATATAACAGCGAGTGCCCCGATACAATGGTTTATAATAAGAAGTTTTCTTTTCTGGCCACAACTGTAATAATTCAGTAGGAATAAGAGCCTTCTGCCTCACAACGTCTTCTAAAATGTCAAGCTGCTGACGCGACCAATTATCAATAGGGATACTCAGGTTTTGACCGCAACGATTTAATTGCGTATCCACTTTTGGCAAGTACACCGCCGGCGTTTGAAGATAGAGTCGAACATCGTTGTAGCGCACTTGTTGTTTGTAGGTAGGATAGCCGTGAATTACCTTTTCAATTTTCGGATTCCAAAGCTCGAGATGTTGAGGATTCAGTGATGCAGCAGTTGGAGTAGGATTCATGGCCATGGCAGTCTGTAACGAAAGAATACCACTAAGAACATTCATGATCATCAGAGAAAAGAAAATTGTTAGCTTAGCAGTGACATATGAGGTGGCCCTTAAGAGGACCTTTTGGAGCGTTCACAGGATTTAAAGCTTATCACCAAAGTCTAAGTCTTCGTCATCGTCCAGTAAATTAAATGTCTTGGGCTTAGGACCCGAATTGAGTTTCAATTCCCTAAAAGACGTAAAGGTAAAGCGTCTAGGTGGTGGAGGCGGTGGTGGTGATGGTTCAACAAAATAAGATTGCACAATCATCGGCCACACACTCCTGCGTCTCTCTTCTAAAATGCTGGTAAGGTTTAGGCCACACCGTCATGACACTCACTTGTAAATTTGCAAACAGGATTGATCTACCAAAGTTGAGAGGGGAGAATGGCTTCAGCAAGTCACACACGCTTTCCAAGTCATGAGAATGAAATGAAGAGAAAATGGGGAGACGTCTGCTTTTTTAGTCTCCCGCGAATCCAAATTTGACACTGTGAGTCAATCTCAGAGACCTCCGTTTCTCCCCTGACTTCGTTGCGGCAGGGAAAAGGAGGCACGCGGACGTCTGACTCATGAATGCTTTTCCCAAATATTGTAGTCAAATCTAGTTTAGCACATTGAGTTGAATATGAATGTATTTTATGCGACATAAGAGCAAGTTGGATCCATGCTCATGAAATGAATATAGCCGAGATGCAATTTTCGCCATGTGTCGCTGATATAAATCTTTGGGATCATGTATCGTCTATGCAGAATAGGGTGCAAAATGAAACACTACACGCTCACCTGCATGTTCATCAGTCACTTTCCCAAATTCAATCTCTGCATCTAATTGTCCTTTCACATCTTTATTCATCAAACTGTCCATGAGCTGTTGGAAAACGAAGGAACCTTTAGCGATAGCAAATTCCATGTCTGCGTTTTCATGATGAAATGAGATGATGTAGCCCCTAATCACACCACGAAGACTTTGTCGATGAAAACGTAGTGAACAAAATTCATTCGTAAAATTTACTGCTTATGTCATCTTTCTTCGTTTCACTTTGGAGACATAGCATGAATGACACTCAGGTGTAACATGGCACGCTGATTCCAAATCTGGTCTCTGTTTACCCGTCCGAGGCTTGCTTCACCCACTAGAGCGGTTTTTCGAAGAAGACGAAGACGAAGAAGGCCTGATAGCAAGCCAGCAACCGTTTGGGTGTTAAGCTCTTGAATCCGTTACAGGCATTACTCAGAGGGGATCTTATCCCAGCTCCAAGGCCTCGACCCACAAATCCAACCTCGAGCGTACAGAGCGTGCGTCATATCACTGTGTTGGTATCCGGGACCCAGTTTTGACATGAAAACCGGTGGAGTTATTTACAAGAGGAAACGACCCAAGTCACAGAGACTCATAAACGACTGCTTTTTATTCAAAAACTTTAATTATTATCATTAAATATGAATTTTAATTTTTCAGTATTTTAGTACTACTCATAAAATGTTTATAAGTAGTCTGTCACCTACACCACAGCAAGAGCTGTCGAATGTTTTTTGAATCAAGTCTAAAGGACTTGTAGAAGCAAAGTTATAGCCGTTTGAAGATTTCGGCCTACTATCATCAAATGGTCAGTCATGCTATACTGACTAACCTATAAGTCTGACACCTTAGCTGATATCAGCAATGGAAAGTCAGAAGTCCGATATCGGAACTCAAGAGAAACGACTTACCTGTAGTCAGTTTCTCAACTTAGTGAAATTCCTCTCCCGATCCCGTTCTTATATACCCTGTGAATATGCAATCGCCAATCCATGCCGGGGGGGGGGTCAAAACATTATTTGTCACAAATTTGACGCTGGTTCCAAATCTGGTCTCTGTTTACCCGTCCGAGGCTTGCTTCACCCGCTAGAGTGATTTTCATAAAAATTCTAACTCTGTCGTTTTTCGCCAATGTCCCAAATTTTCAATAACGTCTCACCTCTAAACGAGGGCAGATAGGAACAAGCCATGTTTTCCACTGAATTTGTCTCACTCCCACCTTTCAAACGAGCTATTGCACGACTTTCTACGATCTCTGGAACCAAAGTTGGAAGTTTGGCAGGAGGGGGGGGGGGTTCAGAACTTTTTCTCTCCGATTGAGTTGGGAAGAAGTTCCTAGATCTAAACTTGATCAAAACGTCCGAATTTGCACTCCATTTTCCCATCCGAGGCCTCCTTCCTGTCGAAAAACGACTTTTCTCATCCCAAAACATCCAACATCCGCCTTTTCCAACTCTGACGTTTTCCTGCCATTTTCCTCCCTAAACCCAAGAAAATTAGACCAAACTGAGCTTTCCACTGCATTTTTCTCATTCTCAGCTTTCAAATGAGCTATTGCACGACTTTCTACGATTTCTCACACCAAAGTTGGAAGTTTGGCAGGAGGGGGGGGGGGACGTCCTCAAAATTTTTTCTCTCCGAATTCGCTGGAAACATCCTTCCACACCCAACATTTCACGTAGAGTCCGAATCTGGCCTCCGTTTTCCCATCCGAGCACTCCTTCTGCCCGAAGCATGGACTTTCTCATCCCAAAACCACCAAACCCCGCCTTTTTCCAACTCTGCCGTTTTCAGAGATTCTACCCCTTGCCTCCCAGGAAAACTCCTCCCGCCTTCCTTCCCCACCCAAAATTTCACGTAGATTCCACATCTAAACTCCACTTTCACATCCAAACCCTCCTTCATGACGATTTCCAACTTTTCTCATCCAAAACACCCACCCTTTTCCAACTCTATCCCTCACACATCACCTTCCTTCCCATCCCTTACCTCACAGGTCCTTCCTTCCTGCCTTCCAGGGGGTAGGGACCCGTTTCCTCCTCTCGGACCCATTCCTCCCAGCACATCCTTGGCGACTTCCTTCCAGAGGGGGGGATGACTCAGCATTTCGCATTTTGGACTTGCGCCTGGGATGGGGTTACTACTCAGCACAAACGAATATATTATATTATCAGGGTCATTTTATATTGTGTAAAGGTATTTCTATATTTACAAAAACTTCAGATAATTCTAATTTTCCCTGTCTCCAATGTATGACGAGGTTTAGAACTAAAGAAGAAATGAATAATCACTTGAGAAATTGTCAACAAAATGATGTAGCTAAAAATATTTTTAATAAAGAAGATTATTTAGCATATAATAAATGGCATTACAAAAATAAAGTACCCTTTATTATATATTGTGATTTTGAAGCATATAATGTTGACATGACACAAAGTTCTGGTAAACATTTGCTTGAACAAAAACCATTATGTTGGGGAATGTACATTCATTCAAATTATCCTGAATTATTTAAATCAGAATATTATCAATACTATGGTGATGATAGTTCAGAAATATTTACAAAGAAAATAGAAGAATTACAAAAATATTTTTCACAATTGCTTAAAACAAATAAACCAATGCTTCCATTAACGTCTGAACAAACATTACAATTTCTTAATGAAAAAAATTGTTATTACTGTGGAAAAAATTAGGATGTGATAAATTAAAAGATCATTATCATCTAAATGGATTATATAGAGGTGCAGCACATAATTCTTGTAATCTTAATGCTAATAAATTTAGATATAAATTTGTTCCTTTATATTTCTACAATGGTTCCAAATATGATTTCCATTTAGTAATGAAAGATTTATTTTCATCTGAAAAATTACAACAACAACAAATAAATGTGCCATGTAAAACAGAAGAAGAACATTTTTCAATGCAATAAGGTTGTATTAGAATATTAGATGCATTTAGATTTTTTACTCATTCATTAGATGTTATGGAAAAAACTTTGAAACCTGAACCTGATGTAAAATATTAAATAAATATAATTTAAAACCTTTAAAAGGTATTTTTCCCTACGAATATTTAACTGGAGACTTTAATTCTGTGAATGAAATTATGGAAGATAAACAACTTCCTCCAATAAATAAATATAAATCAACATTAAAACAATCACATCTATCTGAAGATTATTCAGAAGCTGAAAAAAATTGGAGAGAGTTCAATTGTAGAACAATGTATGATTATACAATGAAATATCTTCAGATAGATGTATTAATCCTTACTGATCTTTTTGAAAACTTTCGTGACATGTGTTTAGAATATTATGGAATATATCCATATTATTGTTATTCTACACCAGGTTTAACATGTTTAGCAGGATTAAAACATACTGGTGTCAAACTTAAACATTATAAAGAAAATACATATGATAAATTATTATTTTTTGAATCTGGGATTAGAGGTGGTGTTTCATCAGTTTTAGGTAATAGATATGTTAAATGTTATAATAAAAAAGTAAATCCTGATGATGATGGTTATTTAAAAATTTTAAATCCAGAAAAGAAAAAAATATTAGAAATTTTTCGAACGAAACGAGAAGGAGTAGAACATGAAAATGCAATTGATGAATTCATGAGAGAAAACTATTTGTTATATTATGATTTTAATAGCTTATATTCTTCTTGCATGATACAAGAATTACCAACAGGTGAAATGTCATGGTGTAATATTCTCGATTATCAAAAAAAATGATGGAAATCGTAATTTTGGTTATATATATGAAGTTGATTTAGTATATCCTGATGAAATAAAAGATAAAACAAAATATTTTCCTTTCTGTCCCGAAAACAAAATTCCCAATATAGAAGATTTTTCAGATTATCAAAAATCTTTAATTCCTAAGAAATACAGACCAACAAAAAAACTTATGTTAACACAAAGCAATAAAGGAAAGTATGTTGTTGAAGGAAGAATGTTAGATTGGTATTTAGAACATGGCATGATTCTCACTAAAATACATCGAAAACTATTTTATCAAAAATCTAAATGGCTAAAAAATTATATAGAGTTCAATATTGAAAAACGTAAAACAGCTAAAAGAAATAAAGATGATTTTGGAAACGTGTTCTTTAAATTAATGAATAATGCATTTTATGGCAAGACTTTAGAAAATGTGCGTAATAGACAAAATATTAAAATAGTTTATGATAGAGATAGGTTTCAAAATTTAACAAGGAAACCTACATATAAAAGAACTACTAGATTCAGTGATGAACTATGTGCTGTTCATTTACGTCGAATCAGCGTAAAACATGATAAGTTTGATTTTATTGGATTCACTATATTAGAATTAGCTAAACTATTGATGTATAGATTTATATATGATTATTTAGCACCTGCTTATGGCGAAAACTATAAATTACACTTTACAGATACGGATTCCGCTTTCTTAGAATTAACAATACCGTACAATTCTTCACTTGATGAAGAAATTAATAAAATAAAAGATATCATTCATCCTTCTGATTTATGTAAAGTAAAAGATGAATTAGAAGGAAATGAAGATTTCATAACAGAAGCTATATTTTAAAAATCCAAATGTTATTGTTATAATACAACTAATGATATTTAGACGGTGGAGATATACTCAGTCAATGTATTCTATAAATCACGTGGTTACAATCTGCATTTAACTCTTGTTAACTCTTGTTGCTGGCCGAGCTCCTGTGGCTCCGTGTCATACCGCTGTACTGTTTTGTATTTACAAGTTTGGTTAAGCGGCTTACCGTAACTCACCTGCTGATCTTACCTACACTGTAAGTTATTTTACCTCGTATGTTGTCGACTTCATCTTCATACTACTGTATTGATTTTACTTAATTTTTGCATAATTTCCTACCGCACGTTAACCTAACTTTAGTGGCTCTGATGAAGATTGTTGGTAACAATCGAAAGACGTCTCAGCAAAATCAAGTGTTTTCTATCTTGTTAATGTACTTACCTAACTATGAGTCTATACTCACTAGTCATTTGTTGTATACTGTGGTTTGTAAAAAGTAGTAATCTTGCTGATCTATACTTTAGAATAAGTAATCACTTTAATGTATCTGTGAATGATCTCCGAAAACTGGAAAAATGCATTCTCAAAGTCAAAAAATTACAATTGGATATCACCTATTTCAATGATTGTGATATTCTTCACTTGTGTCCTAAATTTCTTCTCACTAAACCTAAACTTAAACCAATTAGTGATGATGTTGATGAATTCAACAAATTAGCCATCACATCGCATATAAAATTCTTGAATAAAAGATTGAAACACAATAAATTTAAACTCCAAAAACTTACCAGTCACATTTCGAGTCAATTATCGTGGTTTCGTATTCTCACGTTAAAATTGGCTATTTACAAACATGTCAATAACTCTCTCCTACAAGTAAAAGAATCTCATCGTAGTAAATTAAGTAAACTTTGGCTTGAACAAAGGACTGCAACCCCGGATTGCATCATTAACCTTAGTAGCCATTCACTCTCTCTGTTTGAACGTGAAGCATTACGGTATGGTTTAAAAAATCCTATTGCTCCTAGACACCTTGATTTAGATAAAATGAAATATGAACTAGAAAAATCAATTTGTGGCGTACCACGCAATGATCCTAACTGGACCAAAGAAATAAAATTAGATATAATACACTCACTGAAGGAATTCGAAGATAACTGCAATGACACTTTGAAAAGTAAACGTAACCGTATGTTACACATGACTTTAAATAGACTATCTAAGATTCGTAACTTAAAGATTTGTTCTTTTGATAAAGGTCAAGGTATCGTGCTTGTAGATACTGATGACTATAATCATAAACTTAATGCGATATTGAGTGATTCTTCTAAATTTAAAATAATTCCTGTACCTAATGATATTAAAAAACATCCTGTTTGTATCGAGGAAAATAAATTATCTCGCTATCTCAATAAATATGTAAAAAATAAAGTTGATGACAGCGTTTATAAGGACATACTGCCTTCTGGTAGTAACATTGCACGTATCTATGGTACCGTAAAAGTACATGAGAACAATTACCCTGTTCGACCGATAGTTAGTACTATTGGTGCTGCTAATTATAAATTAGCTAAATACTTAGACAATTTAATTAAACCACATATCAATGATGACCTTATGTTGAAATCAACTAATGATTTCATTAGTGTATTAGATGATGTTAAACATAAAATAAACCGTCATAGCACCCTTGTGAGCTTTGACGTCGAAAACTTATTTACCAACGTACCCGTAACTGAAGCAATCAACATTGCAACTAAATTAGTGTACTCACCTAGTAATGCCAATAAACCGAAGTACGAAGAAAAAGTATTTAAAGACTTATTAAAATTTGCCACGTCTGGTTGCTTTCTTATGAATGATACTGTATACCAACAGGTGGATGGTGTAAGTATGGGTAGCCCGTTGGGTCCAACCCTTGCTAACGTCTTCTTAGCTAATCTAGAACATAAATGGCAGGACTTACCTTTCTCTCCTGTTGTGTATCGTCGTTATGTGGATGATATCATAGCTGTATTTAACAATGAACAACACATAGATGTATTCCATAATTTTCTAAACATTCAACACAGTAACTTGCACTTTACATCAGAAGTGGGCAATAAAGAATTACCGTTTCTAGATGTCCTTCTGAAAATTGATGAGGACAATATACTTACTGAGATTTATCGTAAACCTACCTTTACAGGTCTTTTACTGAATTTCAATGCTTTATGTCCTCGCAATTGGAAAAACACACTAGTATTAGGCATGCTTCATCGTGCTTACAATGTATCCACCAATTGGAATCTATTCCATAATGAATGTAATAAAATTACCAATATCTTAAGTAGAAATGGCTATCCATTGCAATTAATTCAATCAACAATTAACAAATTTATAGGTCGTAAATTAAACAATTTTTCACGCGTTACAATTGATAATGACTTCAATAAAATAATCAAAATCCCCTTCGTGGGTTATGCATCACAGAAATTTAGTAATAAGTTAGTAAAAATATTTCGTAAACTTAACTTGGAATGCAAGGTTGTTATGACCTCGTTCAAAACTGGAAGATATTTCTCCCTTAAAAGTAAGTTAGGTCCAGACATGCAATCGCGTCTTGTCTATTGCTTTCAATGTCAGGTTGATCCTGATTGCCAATATATTGGCAAAACCAAAAGACGTCTGCATCAACGTAAACTTGAACACTTAAGTGGCAATAGTGCCATTGCACAACACATAGAACAATGTAACCATTGTTTTCGTAACTATAATGATTGCTTTAAAATCATTTACCGTGGAAACTCGGACTTTGAGATTAGCATTGTTGAATCTATAAAAATTTTTAGTAGCAATCCATTGCTTAACCGAACATTAGGTTATAATGGTAGCTCTTATTTCTTAAAGATATTTAACTAACAATACCTATTGTTTAATTGTTTATGCGTAGTATTTAAATAACCTTTTCTTCGTTGCAGATTGTAACCACGTGATTTATAGAATAAACTAATGATATTAAAACACATAAAACATTAAAAGGAATTTCAAAGGCATCAGTGTCTAACCAAACAACATTTCAAGATTATAAGAATGCATTATTTAATAATGAAATAAAAACAGCTTATAATTATAGACTTAATTCAAAGAAACATAAAATGTATTTAAAAGAGGAACATAAATTAGCACTAGATCCATTTGATGATAAAAGAAAAATTTTACCTGATGGAATAACTACTTTACCTTTTTAATTTTTTTAACAAAGTCTAGAAGAAAAAAATTTTATTATTTAAATCAGTCTAGAAAAAATTTTTTGTTATTTAAATTAATCTAGAAGAAAAAAAATTTTATTATTTAAATCAGTCTAGAAAAAAATTTTTATTATTTAAATTAATTTAGAAAAAAAAATTTTATTATTTAAATTAATTTAGAAGAAACAATTTTTTTATTATTTAAATTAATCTAGAAGAAAAAAAAATTTATTATTATTTTTTAAATCAGTCTAGAAAAGAAAAATTTTATTATTTAAATTAATCTAGAAGAAAAAAAATTATCATTCGGCGAAAATATTTTCATCACTCCCGAACAATTGTTCGATAACCCTAACATCAATATTAATTGTAATGAAATCATAATCTTTTGACCAAGCATTGTTACACGAATGTTTAAATTCATCTTTATCTCTAATACATAAATCTCTTAACAAATCACATAAATTTCTTGCATTCATTTCAAATAGTATAAATATATTTGCATTCTTTCTAATAACACTTCCGTCTAATGAATACATACATTGTGTTAAATAAAAAACACTACAGCTGTTATGTCTACCTCTTGTGAAATAATTTCTCTGAACTGACTGATTTCTATCATTAACACAATCATCAAAAATTACACAATGTTTCATTGTTTTATCTAGTTTACTAGGATCTTGCATATTACCACTATCATCTATTAATTGTATCTTTATATGGTCATCTTTATTGGATTCTACTAACTGATTATTTTTTGCTGCTTCTTCACACCACGAACTTATTTCTTCTTCACATTCAGAATTTTCATATTCTTTGAATAATGAAGCAATTGCTGTTTTTTAAGATTATTTTCAAATCCATATTTTAAAAATTGATAGACGGGTTGTTCTGCTGTTGTTGTATAAATTATAAGATTGTTATAATCCAAAAAATTTGGAGTCGTTAAAATAAGAAGCCAATCGACTCTTTGATGTGGTTGAAGGAGGTAAACTTCAGCGGATTCACTCATCGGTAGTGCCAAAAACGGAAGCAGTGCAAGAACAAAATGGATTATTTGGATTACGTTGCAGATTCAAGGATAGAAGGACTCATCACGCGGTTGAACATTCTCATCCAGAGGTGAACGCGGTCAAGAAAAAAATTAACCGGTTAACCGCCAAATTAACCGCGGTTAATTGTAGTTTTCAAAATTTCAGTCTCAAAATACATAACTAAAACCAATCATCTTCATTTACGTGTATGTAGGCCTACCAATATGTGAGCATAGATAGGCCGAGATTGAGGAATTTTGATAATAGGCAATAGACCTTATTTGTTATAGGATAATGAAAGTCGAGTTAAATCACAGAAGAAACAGCGAACGATTAGGACTGCTATAGCGTGAATTATAGGCCTACTAACTGCCTAGTCGTGAACGGAATAAATGATGATGTTGCTAATCTTGCTATGATGACAAAATTCATTTTTTCTATGTGAATTATTAATAGTGAATGCGCATCAGTCGTGCAAATTATGACAAAATTACAGTATGTAGGCGCATGAATGGCAGGATAGGATAATAAATTAGGTGATTTACATGTATGTGGACGCACATAATAAGTACGGTACGGACCTTTTTTGGCAGAAAAAAAGAATGATATTTTTAATTTGAAAATATATATTCGTTCAACTCAGGAAGACTTCTTGGAGTTCAGATTCAAAAACAATATCTGCTGTGCATGTTCAGCTATGAGTCCCATTCGCCTTTCATGGTAAATGTTGCCGAAGACAGAGAAGACTCGTTCGGAGGCAGCACTCGTAGCCTGAATAGCCAGATACTTTCTCGCAAGCAACGAAAGCTTTCTGAACTTCGCTTGATTGATTCTCCACCATGAAAGTGGATCCTTTGACTGTGAAGGTAATCCTTGTGCCGGAAAAGAGAAAAGATGAAAGAGCATTAATCAAAGCCTGTAAGAATTGAATTTTAGGGTGATGAACAAGTGTCACAACATGCATACTAAGAATCATATATACGGGTATAACATAGGCTTATAACTGTCATGCTATCATGTCTAGCCTATATGATGTAATGTTTGAATGGATGAAAACTCCAAACCCTGTGATTCACGTCATAAAGATTGTGCACATTATAGACATCGTCGATATACCACAATATCCAATATATAGTAGGTCTGTAACATTGTATCGAACAACAAACAATGCTATCAAAATGCAACTTCATGTGGGCAATTAACATTATCATGAACAATATCAGTTATGCATAATGTTACAACAGAGTATAATGTTGACAAAAAAATGACAAAATATTACAATTAAAAGTAAAACAACATGTATTTTCACTGAGATAGTAAAGTACAATTTTTTAATATCGTAGACATCTTGATATTATTTTTGTAACTTCAGTCAAACAGCCTATTGCAGAGTTCATATTCCCCTACATAGATTTATGAAATTCGTGTCAGCAAATTTCCAATGCATTCCTGTTGCAAATCATGCATTTTTTGAACTTACTTGTATATAGCTATCCAGCTCATCCTCTTCTTTTGATACTTTCTCTTCAATCACATCGTCATCAAGCAGCGTAAGTGACTTGCATCGTTTTGAACTTGGTGCTCCGGACGTGTCGTCGCGTTCGACTTCTGTTATTTCTTCATCCACATTCACTGATATCTTTTTCATTTCGTCCAATATTGTCGCGTGAACATTCAATCTTGTTTCGCGAGACAAGAATGTCAGCTTCTTGAACCTAGGATCCAAGAAAGATCCCATGACATGAACACTTATGGAACCAAGGAACTCTTGGTCCTCCACGGAAAATCGTTCCGAAAGATTAATCAGCAGACGTGATTGAAACTCCTTGGCCATAGCAGTTTCGCAAGAATTCAGCTGCAGTCGTTTCAGGAGACAAAACATGATCGGATAAACTTCTGAGACACTAACAGATGTTTCTGTTTGCCATTCATCTGTTGTCATCTTCAGGTCTTCAAGCAGAACAATCATCTCCTTGATTGCGATGATTTCATGCGAACCAAATGACAGCGAACATTTTTCCACATTGTTGAGTACAGGTGTTGATTTTACAAGGAAGTCAAATGCATTAAAGAGCTTTGAAAAGCTTTGAATTTGAAGCATAACAGTGCTGTTCCACCTCGTTTTATTGTGCTTTTGAAGCTCGCACTTATCGTGATCCCTGCATAACTGTGCCCTGTAGGTCCGAAATTCCGAAGTCAGCGTTATGGATCTGTGGACTGTCGAAATTGCAGTATGGACTTTGTTGATCAGTTCTTTACTTCGTCTACCTCTTCAAAAGAATCGTTGATGGAGAGCTGAAGAAGGTGAGCGAGGCATCCGATATGGTATTTTGTTGATGAGGACAAATCCAACGCTTTCTTCATATTGCTCGCATTGTCATGGGTTGTACAGAAGGCGTTTACTTTGAAAACTCAGCTAAATTGTCACCGGTGTGTTGATGCGTTAACAAAGGACTACCAAAATTAGCATTTCGAAGCTGCCAAGATCGATCGATCCAATGAGATGTGATGGTCATGAATGCTGACATTTGTCTGTTAGTCCAGCAATCTGTGGTGATGCTCACTAAAGTGGAAGAAGTCAATCCACCCGTTTCTACCTTCTGTTTGAGTTGAAAAGATCTTCATCGTAAGTTGTGATGATATGTCTCATCAGAGTTGTATGCGAGGGAGGTTGGTAGTTCGGCTCGAGATAGAGAAGCAGTTCCTTCATTGAGGTATCCTCACAGAATGTCAACGGTTGCATATCAGTAGTTACACACCTGAAATAGGATAGAAATTTCACTATACAAAATGTTTACTCTCATTTTCATTTTGAAAATGTGTCTTAATTCTTGATAAATCCATATTTTGTCTAGCAGTAAGAATATTATTCGTGCTTGACATACTACGTATTTACATGTATGTACCGACTAAGTAAGAGATTATGTACCGATGCATTGTACTACGGCCTCGTCGTACTTCTAACTTCTTCACAATTTATCAATCAAGTAGGCTAAAACAAGCAGCATTGTAACACAAGATTTCAGAAATTTGAGCATAGGTTCCCCGCCCTATCAGGGCAACCACGTCCCTGGCGTTCATCTCAATATGATTGAGAAAGGTAAGTCATAGTTGCTAAAATAAAATAGTCATTGTGTAGGGGAATTCAAACAGATTTCACCGCTAAATAACGTCATCACCTATTTCATAAGATAGGAGGACTAGCTAATCATTACTTGCTGTTCCTCTTTTGGTATTTTGTAGGCCTATGGGCTGCGTAATACCTGTCTATGCTCTCCACCATATTTGGGAAAAACAAGTCTCATTGATTTACTGAAATTTAGTGCATAACAGGCCTATATGCATGGTTTATGCTTAAATATTAAGGAACACGTTGAAAAACAAGCCTACAGAGTTACTAAATGAGGTGGCTCCAAGATATTAGATATTGTCATTTAAAAAACATACACTTTGTTACATTTATCCATATTTAAAACATAGACTATTTAAAATATTACACTGAAAATATCGCAACCTTTCTGCGAAAAGAAGTAGGCTCATGTTGAAAATGAAGCTCTAACATACATGTAGGCCTACATGTAGTCACAGAGTTAACTCACCAGACAATGAGCTTGGTGATGTCGATGGCTCGTTCTTTTGAGCATGTTCTGGACTTGGATGTCTTTAACCATTCGTCCATATTAACTTGTGTCGATTCCCTCATTTCCTCGACGGCTGCTCGGACGTTCGTTCTTCTTCCGGATGCATCACGAACAGGCGTTGATACGGATGATCCAGGATTGTCGTTCAAGTTGAAAAGAGGATATTGATTCTTCATATGATATAAGAGGGTTCCAGTCCCAGATGAAAATACATACTTCACATAAAATCACATTTTGCGTACTTTTTGTTGTCAATAGTGACAAGCTTGAAGTTGTCCCAAACGCGAAACATTCTATGACTGTTCACGAAGGAATGATGACCGAGGTTTAACGACGAAATTTCAATGATTGAAATGAATCATGACCTCGATCGCTAGTCGCTACATTATTCGAGATCCCATCCCACCTCAAGATCAGCGTCTCATCACCTCGCTCAACGCCTGGTGACTCATCTGGTGCAGGTGTTAAGCGACTTCGATTCCTACGTTCGTTTTTCTATGAGATATCTATTGACTGACGTAAATTTTGACGCTCGTCTGTAGTCAAGTCTCAACTGCTGCTTCTATTAAGATTTTGGTTCAGAGACCAATCTTAACAAAATACTACTATTCAGGCCGATGGCAGCAGGTTAATCTCACTAGCAAAAGTATAGAAAATCTGAAAAGACTCTTTAGAGTAAAAAATGTAGCGGTTAACCGCACCAAATAATTAACCGGGTCATGAAAGATTAACCGCGGTTAACTGGTGTCAAAAATTAACCGGGTTAGGAAAAATTTAACCGCGGTTAACCGGTTAACCGCGTTCACCTCTGTTCTCATCCGCATTGAAGCATTGGGTGATCCTTCTCCACTTTCTGTCTTCAGTGTGCGGTGTTTTCCGTTTATCCTCAACCAGTGTGATTTTGAATAATTGAAGAAAACAATTCTTTCTCGGCATTAGTAAAGTTAACTCGCTTGTTCATTTTTTCGATGATTGTGAACGTTGAAATTCCAAACATTGAAGGAATCACAAGGCAGGATTGATTCGTCAAACGTGCGTAACGTCGATTCATTGCCATGACAACAATCGTCACTCTATACATCACTGATACATCAGATGCAACGTCACAACTATTTCGTGACAATTACCATAGATATTTATGTTATTCACAAGCTGTTGAAAATAGGTTATGAATAAGTTATTCACTACATCAGAAAGCCAAATTTTTATGTTTTACATAACTTGCACAAGAGCTGTTGTATATAATACCTAACTTATTCATCACATCTGCAAGACCCCGTATAGGTTTGTTTATTAAATCCTAATAGTTTTGACAATGATCTATCATGATTAAAATCAACTTGATGATTTTCGTCTAAAGTAAGAGAAAATTTATTAACTGCCGGTTCAACTGCAAAATGTAATTGTTTCTTATCTTTAAATGGTATACCTAAATGTCTCTTAATTTCATTTGATATTGATTCAACTTCGTAAGAACCAGGAAGAAAAGTTAGTATTTTCCATGTTTTACCTTTATCAGTAGAATATCTAAATTGATCATTCACATCTTTGATAACGTTTTGAATGGTGTTAAATGTGGAGAAACTAGTCAATGCAATTTGATAATTTTTATTTTGTTCCAAATGTAGAATGGGTTCTAAATTACAAGTGTGTGATGAAGTAGTTGTTATAATTTTTAACGTCGTACTAAATTTTGATTAACCCAAAATCTCTGTTAGATTTTCTAAATGATTATTGATTTTGTCTAAATCTGCTGAACACATTTTTTAGTTAAAATTTTGAATAAATATTTTTTTGTGAAAAAATTAAAAACAACAATATATTTCAGTTATACTTTTATAATCCTCTTTATTTAGAATCTTCTTTTCTAACAGTCTTTTCAATATAGCATGAATTTCATTGAAACTAGAATTATGTCCTTCTTTTATTGCACATATTAAAATATTTAATCTATTTAGTAATTCTTGTGGATCATCGGGTAAAAATACAGTTGTTTCTGTTTTAAAACCTTTTCCTACTTTAACTCCCGTTGATAATAAATTTTCTAATTGTTTATAACGTCTAAGAGATTTTACTGCATCAACTCTATCTAACATAGCTTTATATTTTATGAGATCTTCTACAGCATAATTTTTTTAAATCTGCTCCTCTTAAAAGATCAACAAAATTTCTATCTAAACTAAAAGGAGATTTATCTGGTGAAAAAATTAAACCTCGAAAAGGTTGTGGAAATATTTCTTTTTGTCCGAGATAAAAATCCAGGTATTGTTTTTCCATCTATAAATGAAATAGAATGTTCAAATTGCATAGATTTTGGTAATTTCTTATTAATGTTTGATTCTAGTAATCCATAGTCATCTAATATAGTTTTGTGCTCTGGATCTGTTATATCAATTTGTTTATCATTATTTGTAAGTTCTTTTTCAAGAGTTTTAAATGGTTTCATAGTTTTTTCAAAATCAGTTTTTACTTGCTCGGCTTGCTGCATTTTTTCAAACATATCAGATTGTATACCAGCTTTTTTCATTCTATGTTGAAGATGATTTTCTTTCATAATATTTCTTTGTTTTATTAACTCGTCTAATTGTCTAATTCTTTTTAGATTATCAGCTCTAATTTTATCCATTTTTAAAATATAATATTTGAATTTTGTGGTACGATTGGAATACAACAAAAACATTTTACTGAACAAATTATTTTTTTATTGCTTTGGTGTCTGACATCTTTTCGTTTTAAGTTTTGTTTAATGAAGTTTTTAGTTCTTCTAAAAAAATTTATCATTTTCTTCATTAGAAATTTTACCATCACTAGAATTTTTATCACCAACCTTTTCGGACTTTAAATGATTTACTTCATTAGCTATTTGATCAAATTTTTCAATCTCATCTAACGAAATAACATTATCATCACATACTCTTTGAAAGTAGTAATGTAATTTGTCATAGACTTCTTAAATATGTAAATGTTTAGTTTTTAATGATTTTCGTTTCTTAGTAATTAAAGATTTATCTAACAATGTAATAAGTGAAGTTGTAAAAACATCCGTACCTGTTAAAGCAGTAGCAACTACTGGAATTACTAAAACACCTGAAGATATAATAATTGTTAAAGCACCTAAACTTTTTGTTAAAAATATTCCAATATCTTGTGTTACATTCTTAACTTTAGACCATCTCTTTCTTAATTTTTTATAATGTTCTAATCTAATAATAACTGAGATTCCTTATCTTTCATATAACGTACTCTATCTTTGTGTTTTTCTTTATCCATTTCAGTTATTTTTAATTGAGATAACGAAGGATATATTCTTGAGGTTTCTTCCACTTTTGAGGTTTCCATTTTCAAAGAAATATTTTCCCCCTAAAAATAAAAATGATTAAAAATTCATAAATTTTGGGATAATTGGGGTTATTTTAACTACTCCTAAAATTACCAATTTTTATGATATTGTGTCTTGGAGCGGTCATGATTTTGAGGATAAAAATAATTATAATCACAAATTTGAGATTCTTAACTTTTACAATTTTCGGTGTCCTGGAACGGTCATGATTTTCAAGATAAAATAATTACAATATCAAATTTGAGATTTTGAAAAATTTGAAAAACTAGGTATTTTTAAAAACGTCTAAATTTATAAATTTAGATCTTTATAACCTGAAAAATGATCAAAATTCTTAAATTTAGTCGCTTTTAAAAATACCAATTTTTTTGTTTGAAAAAAATCATAACATTTTAGATGTTCTAAATTAATGAATTTAGGTCGTAAAAACCTGAAAAATGGTTAAAATTCTTAAATTTAGTAGTCGTTTTTAAAAATACCAATTTTTTTTTTTGGTTGGTCCTGGAACGGTCTTTTGCCCATTACTTATGCGGTGTAAAAAAACGGTAATTCAGATATACGGTAATTTCAATATGTGCATGTCAACTACGTACTTACTCACCTTTCAGTACCTTTGGATAAATTGTACACGGTTCCTGTCTTGTCTGAACTTAATCAAATGCTTTGACAGATGCTTCATTGATAGGAGCAAAGCAATGATATTGTCTGATTCCTTTGATAGGCTGTGTATCACTTCTGGTCTGAATAATTTTGTCAGTTCCTCCAACATAAATGAACCTGCAAGATAATCGTCAGAATGGATATTTCATAAAGATAATTGATTATCATAATATAGATTTCGATAAAAGTATTTGCCTGTAGACAGTTACAACACGTTCAAGCAGCATTAGAAGACGAAGAACATAGTTTACTTAATGCCTGTTATCTGATCTTTTGCAACTTGAAAGAATCTTTCTGGACTATCGATTAGCGCAATATGAGGGTGTAGCTTAAATCATAACATTAAGAGGGTGTGAATATATCATAGTATTAGTTCAGGGGTATAAGATTTCTACTTAGAGAAAAAATTACTGCAGATAAGCCATATTCGACATATCGGCCTAAAAGTTTCCGGTGAAAATTTGCGTGTCATAGCCTTGAATTAAAGACGGCCTTGCCTAAATATACCCTGTAGAAAAAACCATTTTTTAATCGCACTATGATTGTTGTCACAAAAACGCGATATGCTTGAAATACACGTATCTTCAAGTTTACGAGAATGTAATCAATTGATACGAATGATGAAATTTGTTTATTTCAATCACAAGAAATTTAACAATGAATTACTCAACATTTATATTGATACATTGATATGAATAAAGATACTTTAACTGATTAAAATATTTTACTATACGTGTTGAAAGCGGCATCTTACATGAGAATTCTTATTCATATGAAATTCTTGAACAATATTACTGCTAAGATTACTTACAGGCTACAGCGTTTGAAATCCTCCGCCCGGCTCGTAGGATCAAAGAAGAACGAATGATTGATAGAAACACCGCGTGAAGTAAAAGTGGGATAGTTGCGCAATCCTTTCACTGTATAGTGTTGATATCATCCCACTCCGATTAAATGAGTCATATGCGACGAATAGTGATGCGCAGTTTAAAGAAAACAATGAAAAGAGAAATCACGTAATCCAAAGCACGATCGATTCGCTGGTGGACCTTGCATTGATGTAGGAGTTAAACATAATAGCGGACTTCCCTAAATTTCTTGCTGCTGCGTTGAAGCCTGGAACTTCCGACCGTCGAAGCGAAACGGGGGATAGAATGTCATACACCCAGCCTAAAAATTAGCTGACAATTCTCTAAAATAAAACCTCTCCCAATACACCTGGGATGTCACTTGAAAGTGTGACATCACACAGAAGGGATATATCACACATGGGATAACGCTACCCATCGTCCGAAAATTAACTCGTTCATTGATAGTGCTTGGTCGTTATGTAATTTAAACAACAATAGCCAAAATCATTAAGTTTCAGAACGGGAACTTAACTTAACATCATTTTGCTCTAGTCAATAGAGACCAAAAATAAATTGGGCACGGTTCAGAAATTCATGAAGATCTTTATGATGCACATAGCTTACATGTATCTAAATAAGTGTGCTTGAACGGGAAACTTAATAAAGTGTAAATACTCAAAACTTCAATTAAGTAATTCAATACTAGTTATGCGGTCGTTTCATCACAAGAAATACTAGTCAATACTAGTTTAAATAATTTCACCTGAAATCTGTAAAAAACCTTGCAATGCTAATATAGTAGTTCAACACTACTTATTACCCTTATTAAGTAGCAAAATATTTGAAGTACATTTTAAATTCAAAATTACTCATCTTCTAATCAAAAACGGGTTATGATTTTTTACATACTTATTATTGATTCCCAGTTGCTACTGATCAATCATAAAAAATCAAATTTTGGTTGTAGGGAAATTGGCAGGAATTGGTCAAAGATGTGCAAATTTCAAAACTAAGCCAACTTTAACAAGGTAAAAATGGCATATCTATGCTACATGGATTTTTCAAACAATTTTTCTACGCATGTCTAAGGACAGGATAGTTGATATGTGCAGCCGATAAATTGTAGAATGTTCTAGAATATTCTAGAATTTTTCAAAGAAATGCATTTTTTTTATTTTTGTTCAAAATATTTTGAATATTCAAGGTCATGTAAAAAATTTCTCTATACTATTTTGAAAACTCTGATGGATCATACATATAATATAGATCTTGAATGATCATCAGTCAAAATTTGAACATCTGTTTCGCAATGAGACCAGAACAACAGACTTTGGAAATTTACTTGGTTTTTCTTAAATTTGTCAAAATTGGCGATTTATCTCAACTTAAAAGGTCATTTAAATGTACTTTGAGGTATAATTGAGCGGAAATATTTCAGGAATCATGTAGTTATACCCAGTATAAGATAATATGTGAGTTTCATCGGATTTCGAGAAAGTCAGCCACATGGTTTGGTTGAAGTGGCGTGGAATGACCCATCGGTGTCTATATAGCTAAACGCATTTAGATTTGGCGGGCCTCTTAATGTCGGCAAACACAAACATTTTGAGCAACTTTATCCACATTTAACCATTTTCTCACATACATTGCCGATTAGATGCATGATAAAAGCACATGCACATCATAGGAAATGACCTGAAGACATTCCATGCCAAAAATTATGACTCTAGGCTGAATACTTTTCGTTTAATCAGAGAAAACATACAAAATTTCATTTCAACAAAAAACTGCAATCTGCGTCCCATTGGATTTACATGTGTTTTTCTCTGATCCTGTCTGACAAGAAGAGGAACTCACTAGAACTCGGCAGACGTGCCGATTCGTAGTAGGCATAGGGTGTACATCATTCTGTGAAAGTCTCATTTTCGGCCTCGTTCCCTGCAGAAACTCGTTCTGGCTGCCGGACTAGACCCCGATATGATGACATTGACGGGAGCAAGCACTTTGATGTGGGAGCGCATGTTTGAAACATTTGAGATTTAAACGGCTTGATGAATGAATCGCAATCGTAACTAAGTTTGTTAACATAAATCTCGATAGTATTCAACATGACTACAGGATGCAGTGTTAGCGTTGTCATGCAAAAACGTGGTCTTCTTCACAGTAGACGTTTCTGTGAAAGTGGACATTGGTACTCATATTAAGGGTGTAGATGCGGAGCGAATGTACTGTAGGCAGTAGAAATAGAGACAGCCAGGTTGACCACTTCAGGAGGACCGAAAATCGGACCATAAGTCTCTCCCACAATGACGTCACATAAATTTTAAATTTTGATGATTTGACTATAGTAGTACTTATCCAAATGAAATGTACATGTATACAAAGAAAAACATAGAATATCATGAAGAATTTCGTATGTATTCCATCATCTCATATAAAACAAATAAATGTAGGCAGCACTTCAGTTAAATACTGCAAAACAAAATGGAGATACGACTTCCAGTCATGTCGAGAACGTTTTAACAATAAGCTGAATGAATCGGCAAATATCAAATTACAGAATTAACTACATGTAGCACATTTGCAAAATAATTTAAAGAGACCATTGAATTTGAAGTACCAAAACAGTAATGAATACTAGAACACTTACTACATGTACGTCTGCTTCTTTATGGAAAGCGGAAAAACATGAAAAACAGATTGCGTAGTTGATTGACTTATACAAAATAATTATCATATCAAAATAAATGGGTAATTTCAACAGTGACTCTATTTTTTCTGATCAAATAGTCAATTCTAAAATGAACGGTCTCTGTCCCTTATTTCGCAAATTAACCACGATTGTTGAGAAGTCTATATCATTCACTTTGTAAATCAAAGCTATTATATAAGCTATTGTAACACGTCATGCTAATAGACTCAAAAACTGCTCAAAAACACGTCATGCTGATAGACTCAAAAACTGCTAAAAAATATTGGTCGCTAATAAACACACGAAAAAACAAGTAAAATGTTGAACTTTAACAAAAAAGACCACGTAGTCGTATGAAGTAACCAAGAAAGTATTGTAGGATCTGCGGCAGATCGATATTATTCTAGATTAAATTGAGCCTCTGCGAACAATTGAATGAAAATTTTAATTTTTTAAAATATTTCTGTTAATTACAGAATAAATTAATTCAATAAGGTGCTCAATTTTTATGTTAGGGTAAGTGGTAGCAAAAAACCCATGAATTACATATTTGGCAATTTCGGACCATTTCGGACCTTCCCCCGAAATTCTGACCAAATCGGACCAATTCGGACTGGTCCGAAAATTCGGACCAAGTGGTCACCCTGGACACAGCAGCTGAAAATTTGAACTTGACTTAAACACAAATCCAACCCAGATATTCACCGTTTTGTGTATTTAATGTTGGACTAAGGAGTATGTGTGCCTACACAATCATCAATATTTGCCAAGCTAAGTGTAACAATGAGCTAGCAGTTAATTTGATAGGATTGATTAACATTCATGAGAAATGTGAGGGAGACCTGAAGATTCCCACCTCACCCTGCACAATTATTTTAATCTTGACAATCTGTAAACTATATATTTCCACCGATGACTAACGTCAGAAATTATTCAGTAGTAGGCTGCGTACCTACGCTACCTATAGTTACACAGACAGCCATGCATCCTTAATCATGGAGTTATATCATTTACATTTATTTGTTTTATTTTTACCTCAAATAATTTAATCATCTTGCTTTCTTAAATCAACAATAGTATTGACTCAGTAGGCCTACATATAGGTGATAGCCATTGTTTTGTAATCTCAACCAATAATGAAGTTATCTGTTCTGATAATGAACGAAAATACTCGAGAAAGATGGCATGTCAAATGGGTATTGTAATCGGGGTAGAAACCAGCGTAGGAGAAGCTTTTATGTGATTTTACGACTTGATGAACATTTGAAATTCCGCTACCGGTAACGGAATTTCATAAAAATGTTGCCTCATTCAACAATGAAAAATATCAAAATTTCGATAGCTGAATATACAACGTGTTAATAATATGCATCAAAATGCTTTCTTTCTGATGAAATTCAGTTACTCACACAAAAATTATTTTGAGTGACAACAAAACATGGAAAATTTGGTAACGGAATTTCAACTGCATATATTTAATTCACCTAGAAAAAGGGGCTCAAAGATTTTATGACTGTATCACCTGTCATATAATTGCTAAGCATTACCAATTGATTATACATCCACAGAGAAATAGATTCCCACACATCAACATTGATGAAAATCAAGAGCATGAATATTAGAATTGATGAGTGACAAACACGACGTCAAAAACATATTTTTTCGCCAAACTTCAAACATCGACTATTATTGAACCACAGAAGATAGGACAAAAATGAGACATCTTCTAGGAACTAAAGAATCAGAGCTTTTCAGAAGTAGGAAGGAAAAATACGTAACTTGTAATTCATTTTTCACTCGAAATGTTAACTTTCGCGTGGCCAAGCCAATTGGTGTATTTGTCATATAGGCCTACTCGAAAACTCTTAAAATGTCAAAAAGTACTTGAGTACTTGAATTTGAGTACCCTAGGCCTGGTAGATATATCTAGTATAATATAGTAATATAATATAATAAATGATTGCGGAGGAAAAATACCATTCTTCAACCGAACATGTCTCGGAAATTTTGTATCCATCATCAGCGGTACATGCAAAAGGCGTAAAATGAAAAGAAAAGTTAATTTATACTAAAATCAGGTAAAATGAAGTCTGAAGTCAAATATTGATATTCTTCTGCGCAGTTACTTTGAGCAGTATTTGACTTCAGACTTCATTTTAGCTGATTTTAGTATAAATTAACTTTTCTTTTCATTTTAAGCTATTTGCATGTACCGCTGATGATGGATATACAAAATTTCCGAAACATGGTCGGTTGAAGAAAAGTATTTTTCCTCCGCAATGAATCTGACTCAATTAAGTTACAATAATAAATGATATAATAATATAATACATCTATTCTCGTATAATGTAATAATAGATATCCGTATAAGTAGTAGCCTTCCAAAAAGGGGAGCGGTTGTCCGGTGGAAATATTTTTAATTTTCTAAAGAAATAAAATTTAGTTGTCTTCATATTTTCCTCATCGACTGGGACATTGTTACTGAGTAAGCAGGTTGTGTCAGTCGATATTTCACCTGTCATTTTGCTATGAAAGTCGTTTATGTATCTACCGGTATAATACCAAATCAGACGGCCTTACTTGCATAATTACCGGCAAGTCTTCTAATTTAGTGTGCAATACCATTGAGGTAGGAGCATTTCACCGTCCATCTTCGCATTCCCATTGAAGATGGCATTGAGGTGATTCCGATGGTTCACAATTTGGACTCGTAGATATCTCAAGCTTGACATACTCCTATGTTCTGAGCTGCTTGGGCTATGTAGAAAATCATCATAGATTTTTGTCTTTTACAGATCAAAATCTTTGAGCTTTGATGTCATAGATTCTAGGTTCAGTAACAATGCATATATTACCCTTCAAATGATAAACCTAAATCATCTGACGATTTACACTATTTGAAAGGTATTACATCTTCATTCATGAAAACTTACAAGGTAGAGCTACATGCCAAACAGTCAAGAGACGAGGCTGAGAAGTCTCCCGTAAGAAGTTCTTGATATGAAAGGGATTAATTCAGATGCTTTGTAGATCCTCAATTTTCCATCTCCTTCGTCGGCTGAACTCAGCTCATGTTGTCATAGCCCTAGTTGTGCTAGTCAACATTTCATGGCATGGTTGTGCATCGCTTGAAGGGATTTTTACCACTTGATGACGCTATCCACCCACTCGATTCTCCATCTTCCTTCCGTTTCTCCTTCAATTGTCGCGAGTATGATGCTGCTTCTTCTTCTCTTCCAGTGTCCGCATTTTCTGATATTCCTATTTTCCACCTCGCTGACATACTTTGCTCTTCTTTTTTTTCAACCTGCACTCTCACCCATTCGCTGGTTTTTCTGCGTCCATCTTATTCTGAGCACTCTTATCCACAGCCACATCTCGAAAACCTTTACCATATTCTCTTACTGTTTCCCTGAGGTCTCACTTTTGGTTAGTCTCACTGAGTTTCATACTTAGCTCTTTTGACTTCAAATCTCAAAATGTCTTCTTTGCCTCTCTTCATATGCCAAGAACCACTAAATTCTTGCAGCTTGATCAGATAATCGGTGGATTCCGCAATTTGGTTGCAACACCTACAGCGACTATTGGTCGCCCTGCTGAAATGAAGGAAATGACCCCAGTACCATCTTTTCCAGGCTCTGTGCTGTGGATTTCTTTTTGAATATCACTGTCTCTTACAGGGACCCATGTTGGACCCGTCATAATGCTTGTTTACAAAGGGTCCTCCTGATCAATCCAAAAATGCTCCTTTTAAGATGCTCTAGAGATTTGGTTGATGACTTTTAAGTATCCAAATGCTGAATTCACAAATAGTGCTACCATTCTTAGTGTTTTGTGGTGGGTAACTCTTTCATGGGATCATCATTTTGATAATGTGATTCGAACGGCATCTAGCCGACTACGTGTTACGAGTGTCAAAGCCTTTTGTTGTCATAGCACTTACTTGTTGTACTTCATGGCATGATTAATTCAATCTTGCTTTTTAGTACAACACAAGTAAATTATCTCATATAATGACACGTCTAGTGAGAGATGTAAAACGAGCGCATATAATTATTTGTGATGGATTGTACGTGCCAAATTTTGCCTGGCAGATAAACTACGCATCAGTGGTATTTGTTCGATTTTGTTCAAATGTGAAAACCTGCTTTCTCACCCACTGCATTATCTGGTGCCACACAGACTTATATATTTCAGACATTTCTGGTTGCCAGTCACGAACTTTCAGACGATATATTTCTTTTTTCCGTATGCAAGCAAGGTAGCAAATTTCAAAATGTAAAAATGATTGGCACAACTTTCTGTTTTATGTCATCCTTGAAGAACGATGTCAGTAATTGATTTTGGTCAGCATGTGATTTTCATTGTGATTTCAATAAACTATCATTATTTGTTCACGACATTAAGTCATGAAAAATTAACTACATGTGTCTAATTTTGATTTTACTCAGCTGTGTGGAGTCTCTATTAACTGAAAAATATGAGGCATGGAACTATACAATGAGAAATTACACGGCTCAATCAGTGTAGTGGTCAGACTATTGAAGCGTTCTTGATTGGAATTCTTAATTTAAAGTTCTTGAATTTGATCAATGATGCCATCGGCAGTTTCATTTCTGGAGTTTGAGATCAAAGTAGCTAATCATACAGCCATGATTGATCACACAGCTAGCTGATCTAATCAAGATTAAGAACGATGACTTCTAATAAACTCAATCAGCTGATCTCTGTAAATGGAAGTGATGTTTATATTGCTAATATATTTTAACAATATACATCGTCAATTAAATTCAATTTTGTGGTTAGAGAGTGATTTCAATGGTTAGAGACTTAAGGGAAAAATAAAGTGGTCCAATCAGAAATTGAATAACAGACGAAGATGTCAACTATGTTGGGTATAGAAGAATGAGAGTCTTATGAAAACTGTAGAATGGAACTTCATGAGCAACTAACTAAAGTGACTTATAAAAGGATCAACGGTGACTCCAGTGTCGTGCAATGATCTTCATTTTACTTCCATCTACTTCATAACCTCGTCTTACATTGTTTCTTTTCGCAAAATGTTCCATACAAATTTGATGCTTAAAGTTGCTTGAAGTAATTGGCAGATGATAGGAGCTACAAAAGTGTTATCTCACTATAAATTCTACTCTATTCCATGCATTATTTTATGCTATATTCCATAGACATCGGAATACATTATCACGATATGTAACTCAATTCATCCAATTCATGGAGCTAGTGGCCCAATCAGTCTGTAGAAGTAACGAATGAAACAAAGGATAGAAAGTGAGGAATATTGTGAGGACGGCCCTGAATAGTGGACTCCAACCAAAGATATTGACTCCAACCAACATAAGAAATGTGTTTGCCTATGCCCCTACCATATGGCCCCTACGTTGGCACCATAGACGTCGAATAACAACAGCTAGGTTGTTCGATGTCTGTTGTTGGTACCAGGCAAAGAGGGTACCAGGCCTACCAGGTTAGTGCATAAAAATTTGTTTCTTAATTTGTTTCAGGAACCAATATTCGAGGAAGCACATTAGTCAGTGGTGGCCAAAGTAGTGGCAGCATCTGTGAGCACCACCTGTGAGATAGGCAAACTTCATAGACATCTTAGTGATTAATATTCGATGTCTATGGCAAACTTTTACACTTTTGATGAGGTGCGCATGAATTTGAGTGATCATGATGGCAAGGCGGAATAAAGAATGGTATTTTACAAATCCTCCATGTCATGACAACCTGGAGAGGCAATATGGTTAGCCAGATTTGCACTTCAACGGGCAACCACTCCTAAAAGATCACGAAAACAATAATTCATTTCATGAAAGAGCCATTCTCAGATTTACTGACTTTCAGGTTGAATTCAGATTCGCAGCAATCACTCTTAATTGATTCGTTTCACCGTTGCATCGTGCTTGAAATTTTGCGAATAGTTTGTTTTTATATGCAAAATGCTTGAGTGATTCAAAATTGTTCTTGAACAGCTGTTGTATTTGTGCCTTGACCTCTTCTTAGTATGAAACGAAGTTTTCATCGTGTTATAGTGTTGTTGATTGTCAATATGAAATTCATCTAAGTGTGAATTTTGTGCTTCCATTTCGCTTGATTGATGATGAATTTGATGCAGATAGATGATTTGCTCAGGAGGAACGATGCCAGTTTTTACTTCGATCCCAGCTTTAGCGATCATAAAACATCAATCGACTTTGGCGATTTCGTTTTAAAATGTCGACTGCTTTTTGTTTGTTCAACCTGCGTGGTAAATGCACTGAATTTTTCTCACATTGAAATTTGCGAGTCTTAACTAGTTGTGGGTCTAGCCCTACTTACATAGGCATACTTTGGTTTATTAGAAGTGTTGATCTGAGTTTCTTCTGTAACTGGTTGAAAGTGTGTGATTATGTCAAGGAGGCTATGAAGAAGGGAATAGAAGACAGATAAATTTTTCACATTTTTCAAAGAATGAGATCGTGTCACCCGTGCTTCATGATTTAATTCATGATATTGCTGCAAGTACTTGAGTTGGTCATGGTCTAGCTAGGGCTAGATAAGTCAATGATCTCTGTGAAACAACAGCTCGGAAGAAGGAGGACCTCTAATATGCAACAACAGCTTCTACGTATTCTGCGCATTTAAAGAATTTTTGGAGATGAAGATAATTTAAAGAATTAAGAGGTTTGAAGAATGGAATTATTTAGCGCTAGGAGCTAATATACATTGCTGAAATATTGTCTTTCTATCACCAATTCGCATACGAGCCTAAAGAAAACCAGGATGCGCATCGATTTTTATTAAGGGGGTGAGCTTTAATCATTCTGGTCGTTCCAGCAATATTAGTATGTGAGGATGCAGGTGTAAGAGCTGGATCAGGGATGAGAATTTTCCGCGGAAATCCGTAGGAGCCACAATAAAAATGAGGGATTTTTTTATAGAAAAGATGCTAAAATTTGTGGAAATCGTGGGATTCCAGGTCAAAAGCAAATGAAAATGAAAATTGAAAATTTTGTTTCTTTGCATGTCGAAAACAATAATCAAATAATGTAATGATAATAATCATCAGGAATGGTCACTAGATAAGATGGTTCAAACGAAGCTGACCGCACAAATGGTAATCTGAAATGTCAAGAATACTTCATCCTCTCATAAAAGAGATGATGAAGCAGATTGCTCTCATCATCTATGATTGTCAGAAATTGCTTATGCGCAATGAGGAGATGACGATGAGACAAATGAACAAAATTGACAAATGCATTTACAATACCAAGATTCACAGATTATGAAATGAGCACGGTTTGAATCTTTCCCAATTCTTTACACAATCCGATGTTCCTAGTTCATGAAGAGGCGCACTAAACCCTGGAACACAACGGACGCAACTTTGAAGGATAGTACTAGATAATTATTCGTTATTGACAAATTGTTAGAGCTTACATAAGACACACATTCTTGATGAAGCTCCTTTACAAATTTAATTGATGTAAACGTTTCACTTAGGAGATTCGTCGAAAGTAATTCCTAAAATTAGCGCTTGTTTCTTGATGGGAATATCCATGAAAACAAGCGATGAATTATTGTCGAACGAGATTCTGGAGACAAACATTACGAGAGCTATTCTCACTCTTGATCTGCATCAAGTTGGTGAATGCTCATCGTTGAACTGGACTATATACCACAGCGTGGTGAAACAGTTATCGCAGTGAAGAGTGGACATGAGATAGATGTCATCATCATATTTGAGAACTCGACATCTGTTGTCTTGACATATCCGATCTGACACAAAATGCGCGAAGACAATCGGAGGCGACATCGTAGGCGAATCTGACGAAATGTTAATTAATTGCTGATGAAGGATGAAAGATGAAAGAAATTACATAACACTAAAACCATCTGTGATCATTTTAGAAATCAAAATATCTCGAGAGTCACGATCAAAATCTTCAGCTAAGTCTAGAGATGCTAAATGGCTATAACAGAGCGATCTTGCAATCCTGCTGACAGAAAGCTCACTATGTCAATGAGTATGCAATAAGTTTAATGTATTTATATTTTTCTCTATTTAAGGCCCCCTGAAACATGAATTTCCGCTGGGGCCCCGTTACCGCATTCTCATAATGGCTAGATGTACTGGTGCATCTTTCTTCATTTTGTGCCACCATCTCCTTCCCTGGCCATCTCCGATGTTCGCTCCTCACACTTCGAAGTAGGTCTTGGCAAAATTTCATACTCCCAAAGACTAGGCGCGGACCAAGTTTTGATAGCGGTGAAGTCTTCAAAGAATTTAACATCGGAAAAGTAAATTGATTGGAAAAACTCCCAATCAGTAGAAAAGACAAATCCGTGTGAGGTGTTGCCATTGCAAAAACACAGGAAGCACAGCTGATGCACTGCAAAGCAATTTCATTTTATAATTTTTTCAACTGTCTAGCTGTCAATATTCTATATAGCCTACTTGGACAGCTTATGTAATTTGCACCTATACAGTATGTTTTTTAATACGTTATCAGCAAATTGCATGCCAACTGATAGATGTGCAATCTGACTTCGTATTTTGCTCCACCGATCATTTTTCATTAACCGATGGCGTCCACAACTTCTCATGTTTAGTTTAATCAAGATTTCAGAAAAAGGTGTGCTTCAAATCAATAAAAAATTCTCGAAAAATGGCAAAGCTTGATCAAATCTTTCGCAGAGCTTTGCGTTTATGCAGTGAGCTGACGGGTATATAAGCGGGTTTTCAAGACACCGATATCCCTCCTTAGCTTCTAAAGGACTGCTCCGAAACGCATGAAATTCTCAGAATGACATATTTTTATTTTGTGTGAACTGTATATTTCCTAGTAGTGGCGTCTGTTCGAGCAAACTCCTTCATCCTGCTTATATAAATAGCAATTCAAAATTAAAAATCAACAATTTTGAGATACTCGTAGGTCAAATTTGAGACATTTTTTCGAAGTTGTGTTATTCATCACCCACGGATTGTCATTTACGATGCCCAACTGGTTGAATGTAATAAGATGCTGCTTTGGAGCACAAAAAGCATTGATAGGCTTGATTTACGCATGGAGTACAGCTGAAATGCACGTACATGAAATGTGAAAGATTTTCCTCCAAACCTTTTCAATGCATCTGTGAAATAGTGCTCCACAGCTCTAAATAATTCTAATGTGACCATGAAAAAGAAGGATGACGAATACACACATAAGTATTCAAATGACCAGAGAACTGCACAAAACTGACTAATGTAATTACAAGCATCATTTTTAGTCGGTTTTAGAAATTGTCGAGTAGCACATACCCACATGAATATTGACATGCTGGTCCACGACAATAATAATGCTAATTTGTGATTGCGGGAGCCATTCTTTATTCGCACATTTAATTCTTCCATCAATAATAGAACTGAAATAGATAATTACCATGAATTTCGTTTCGTTGGCTGCATTTCTCCACCAACTCTTATTATGATTCATCATTTATCATCTCATGTCAGGTCGGAGCGTACTTTTGCTTATGGTCAATATTCGCAACCCAGCATGATCTTGCAGCCTGTTGGAACTTGTTGGAACTAATCAGTCTTACCTTAAGAATCACTTTATACCGCATCCGGTTAATACATCACTTAATACCGCAAGATAGTCTCCATTCATTACATGATTTTCGTGAGTAAATTGGCTTATTGATGAATTGTCGAACCTGCTGACGATAAGGCCCAAAATGCCGAAACATGTGCCGTGGTTGCTACGATTGTTGAGATTTATTAACTCTTGGAATGAACCAGGTTGTTGCAGAACATACCCAAATAGCAAATAGGAGGCCCAACCCGTCATTGCCAAATAGGAAAGGAAGCTTGATTCTTAACAAACAAATAGCGCATGGGCAAATCCACGAAAATTGAAGCATGGGTGGGAAAACATAAACTTGCTGAACTGAAGATAGTATTCGCTTAATGTTCCTTAAGGTAATGTCCGAAGTCATTGCAATTTAGTATGATAGTCTCGATAAATATTATGCAGCTGACAGTTGAGATTCAATGAGACAAGGTGCTTTTTGTTGAAAAAGACATATATGTTTCATCATCAGTGAAATATTTAAAGTCCATAATCATTGGAGGCTGAATGTGAGAAATTTGGTGTTTGTTATTTACACTATTTGACATTTAGATATATTGTCATATTTATAAAGTTGACTTTCATTTATGAAATATTTATAATGGTATACTCGGAGTCCAAATATCATCACATAAAATAACCGTTACCAATTTGATGTTGAAGTTTGGTATTAAGAATAATATTGATTATTGGAACTCGTGCTATTCATAATTAACAGAAGAAAACTAAAATAGCAAAGAAATTAACAAAGGCTTGTACATCGTCAATCAACAGACCTTTCATTAAACAGTCATTTCCTGTAATCACGATAACAGTCGCTTCAGCTTCAGTCTGGTGTGATCCTGTAGCGCAAATGCTTATGTATTTTGATAATGTGCAAGGGTATCAAGCTTCAACAGCTTTCCCATTATGAGCAGGACAAACGGCGCTTGGACAGGGCTAAACTAAGTATTTTGGTAGATCAACAAGTCGGTGGCAAGAATTATCAAAGATACTCAGCGAGAATCAAGCCATATTCGAAATGAGATGCAAGCTACTGTCGTTGCTAAAATAGAAGAAAATGTTGACTTGTTGCAGTCGGAATTTTTGAGGAGCCACTTACTTCGGTCGCTATCTCTCGAGGTAGACGGTCGGATTGATTGCGGTGCGCGTTTCTTGAGCCACCGTTTCTGTTTTTTCTGGCTTTCCTACGGGTCGGTTTTTCTTGAATTTTTCCCTTACCCTTCATCATCATCTTGTGCTCCTGGGGATACTGAGTGGTATCCTCTTGTCTGGATCATCTTGTGTGGATGGGGATACTCACACGTGCCTGTTTGCAGAATCGGGAATAATAGCGTATGTCTCTCGCGCAGACTCGTCAACCGTGTGATGGTCTAGCGGTACAGTGCCCAACTCACCCGCGGAGGTTTGACTGTTCAATCCCCCTTTTTTGCCATCGAGAACAGTCTTGTTTTGCTCTACGCGTTCTCTCATTTACATGTCTGCACAGCACCCTACATACAGATACTCGATTGATGACCCACGTCGTCTTCAACATAAACCTTGTATCTGTATTCTGAGAGTTACAAGGCGTCGTCTGTTCTTTCATGGGATTTTCGTGCAGCACATTCCTGTCCTGGCCACTAACTCAAAACGGGGGGCTTCTTCCCAAGACACTGACCATCGTTCTCGTTCACGCTATCCTCTTAGACTTGGTCCATGCCATTCTCACCATGTCCATCGCCATCTGCGTTATCCTGAAATTGCTTCAACTGTGCATCGGAGAACTCGGAAAGTTGTACCCATCTATTTTTTTCACCAATACCAGATCCGTGAGGAACAAGATTGATGACCTATCTATTCAAATCAAGAAGTGCAAGCCTGGTATGGTGATTATCGTTGAGTCATGGTTGGATGACACGACGGATGACAGTGGACTTCATATTCCTAATTATGATGTCTTGCGGAGAGACAGAGGATCAAATGGTGGAGGCATTCTGGTGTATTATATATATGCAATTATATAATAATTATATAATATTATATTATGCAATTGTGTTCCTGCTACTTCCCAAGATTGCAAAACTGAGCTGTTCTGTTTTATCTTGCATCCCAGTAACATTTTTGTGATTGTGATCTACCATCCTTACTGGGGTAGTTCGTCGTTCCATTCGTCTATCATTGACTCATTGCTGAAGCTGGTTAATCATGGTCGTCAATCTCATTCTATCGAGAATATCATTATAGCGGGAGATTTTAACGGACTTTCTGAAAGTGTAGGCACTATCAACTCACTCCTCAACACGAAAAGCTTGTTTGATCTTCCTACTCGGGGGTGCTCACAACTGGATTTTGTTCTGTGCGATGGTTCTAATTCCTACTTGGACTCTGTCCTTTTACCTCCGATCGGTCGCTCAGATCATTCGGTTATTTACTGTCCCACTAAAAAGGTCTTGCCGCCACCCACATCAACCAAAGCAAAGTTCCGTGTAAAAACGCCCTCGGCTTGTACTGAGTTTGGTTTTGAATTAACGAACAATGATAGATTGGTCTACTTTCTCTCTGAGAGAGATGTTAACTCTGTGACTGATACGTTTATTGAGGAAGTTGGCAATTTACTTGACAGACACTTTCCAGAACGCTGTGTTAGAATGAGGAGTGATGACAAGCCCTGGGTCAAACCTTCTTTGAAACATTTAATCAATCAGAGAGACCGTGCTTACAAGGAAAATAAGACCCTAAAGTATTTACGCCTTCGTGAATCTGTTATCCAGCATGTGATTAAGTTGAAGAGCGATTATCTAGTGAGCAGTTTCTCAAAGACACAATCTGCTGCAGATACGTGGTCATGTATTAACTCGCTCATAGGTCGCGACAATGTCATTGCTAACAACTCCATTGATGCTTCTGCATTGTGCTATGCATTCTCATCTGTCTATGAAAACACTGATATCGAGATAGTTTCGAGTGATGTGCCCTCTGTCCCTTTAGTCATAACCGAAAGAGATGTCATGGAAGTGATTTTCAGCCTTCGAAAAAGTTCTCCTGGACCTGATGGCCTACCTACATGGCTCTACAAAGACTTCTGTGATCCTCTGGTCCCCATCATCCATCATATCTGTACATTGAGTGTCAACAGTGGCATTTTCCCCTCTACTCTCAAGCGGGCGTATGTAGTGCTTATACCTAAATGCAAAAAGCCACAATTTACTGATTACCGACCAATCTCTATTTTGCCTGTTCTGGCCAAAATACTTGAGAAAATCATACTGAAGAACTGGTTTCATTCCATCTTGCCAAAGCTTTCAAGTGATCAATTTGCATTCATACCAAGACATGGACAGGGAACTGTTTGTGCACTATCCTATATGGTCAATCGTATCTTGTCTCATTTGGATTCACCTGGTGCTATCAGACTTTTTATGGTGGATTTCACGAAAGCGTTCGACAAAATACCACATAACGTCATCATAAACTCGTTGTATTCACTTGCCGCTCCAATTGAACTCATTAAATGGATTCAATCATACCTCGATTATAGAGTGCAATGTGTGAAAACAAATGGACAACTTTCTTCTTGGTACCCAGCTATTAGTGGAGTGCCCCAGGGAGGTGTCTTACCACCTCTTCTGTTCGCCATAGCTGTTAACGATTATCATGCTCAACAATCAAATAGCACTCTCCTAAAATTCGTGGATGACTTTTTTATTATCCATGCCCTACGGCATGCCAGCGAAGATCATCTTAGTTCTGAACTTGAACATCTGGCTTATTGGTCTGAATCTCATGGATTCAAACTTAACAACATACAAAAGATTCATACGAAAGTGATGAGCATACAAACGAAACGGTCCATTGTTTTGGCTCCATTGGAAGATACAGCATCTAATTGTGAAATTGAAGCAGTAAAGACGGCAAAAATCTTGGGCATTACATTTGATGATCAGCTAACGTGGCACCATCACATTGAGAATGTCTTGAGCCGTGCCAGGAAAAGACTGTACATGCTCTACTCTCTTAAACGGATTAACGCTCCGAGCGCATCATGTGGCTGGTATACTGTACACTCATACGATCGGTAGCCAGCTACAGCTTTCCTGCATGGTGTAGCGTTAACAAAACTTGTTTCCGGCAGTTAACCCAATTTGAAGAACGTGTTTTCCGAATTTTTCGGATTAAGGGGAAAATCAAATTTGCTGATTTTTGTGACTTGATGGCAAGACGCCTCTCAAGTAAAGCGATGTGCCCTCAGCATCCCTTACATGTGATATTTGACAAATCATCATCTAGGTCTTCTACTCGCAAAGGATTCCTTCACAGGAAAGTGATGGCCAAAACCAAGCGGTTTCAGTCGTCTTTCATAAGATTTGCTTAACTTTCTTTCATGTTTTATCTTCTGTAATGTTGTACATGCCACTTTCAAATCTTGTTTAGAAGTGTAATAAAGCCATATTATCATTATTATTATTGTTATTATTACTGCACCATCTTATAGCACTAGAAAGACCAAGCGGTCATATTCAACGCAAACTTGAAAGTTTTGTAATGCATAAGTTACTATTTCTTTTTGATGTAATATGACTTAGCGATATTCATGCTGCGGGTAAGGCCATATAGTAAAACAACACATCTGTTTTCTATTTGCCATAGACATGGAAAAATACTGTTATACCTAGAAAGAGCGAGAGTAGTCATTTTGAGCGGCCAAGATTGCTGCAATAATATACATTTATTAGTAGAATAAACACAGCGTGTGTCCTCGTCATGCAATTTTATATTTCTATAACTAACATATATCAAAGCCGTCATTGACGCCATATGGACGTATTGCTGTTCATCGATCGTTTTGTGAATCACAGCTGACAAATGAATGATCAAATGACAGTAGCGTTCACTTCATTTCGACAACAGTTGGTACACAGAGAAAGGTTTTTGGCATAGTGAAACAGCGAAAACAATTTACAGCAGCTAGATGAAAAATTTGGATCATAAAGTGAAGGAAATGATGTCGACGTCTTTTACCATAGCTGTATTGATTATGAATGCAGATATGAACACGTAGCTCCGATGATGAAGTAGTAGACATTAATATCTCCCGAGTTGGCGCGAAGGAGGGAGCAGTCGCTAATTCTGATGTCAGACGTAGCTCATCGAAGAATGTGAATGTGTTTACTGCTAGATCTGACCCCTCTAGTATCAGCTAGTGGTATGATTCTGCTTCATGAATGTTCGACTGATAATTATAAATTGTTAAATGACCGGCATTTCTTTTTAAAAAGTTGGTGCATTCGCAGTCCTGAGCTTCCTTCCATTAGTCGAAATGCAACAAATGCAACCTAACTAGAACTTTGTTGGCCCCCAGTCAGTTCTCAGACAGCATCAAAGTCACATCTGGCGAAATAGAACGGGAAACAGCGCTAATTTTGCAGAAAAGCAGCCTGTGTAGGTAATGTGTTACTTTAACGAAACTGTAAACAAGAAGTTGTAATAATGCCTTGGAGATCATTAGGCCTACCTTCTTTTCATGCTAAGAAACACGAAAGATAAGCTGCAACAATTTGATCTCATACATTTTGGAAATTTCCCTCAGCGGTCATAGTGACAGCATTTGGTCTGTCTAGACGTCATTTTATTGGTCTTTCTAGTGTTAATAAAGCACCATTCTTTATCTTGGAATGAAAATGCGTGAGAAAGCTAAAGTTTCTCTTCAATTATTTGGTTACATTCATTGACGTTGTACGAAGTTCATGTGCGCATAATAATGATAGAATTCTGTAATTGTCCGCAATAGTTTTCAATACAATTTCAGTTTTTCTAAAGACATTGTTTCTGAAAGGCTATTATAGTAGAAAGTCATAATAACTAAAACAAATTGAAATGTCTGCCAGGTTTTTGAATACATAAATTTAATCATGAGTACAAAGTCTACGATAGCCTATATCAGAAACTTCTGCTATCAGACTTGGATTTTACTAGGAATTCATGCTTGTGTCTGATTAACAGCAGAATTTCCAAACTATGAAGAGGACCTAATGAATCATAGGTAGACGGATTACTCGATATGCTATTAGAAATAGTCATTCAAAACTTGTGTGATAAATTTGTCACCAATCTCAGTCACAGTACCTATCAGATTTGTGCATCTGATTCGACTGTCGGTTTATTTGTGCAGTTGTTTTCTTGCATTTCTTCAGCATTCAATTCTATGCAGAGTTTTCAACAGTTCATGTAGAGTGTGTCGAATTTGATAGCTCGACCAGTTTCAATCGTGTTCTTAGTAAAGATCGACCTGTTTGAGCATGGGAGGAAGAGACATTTTATTTTTCCTCTGCTATCAGGTCCTAATTGATTCTGTTGTAATTATTCTCATATGCATGCTCTTTACCTCATAGTGAATGTTTTAACTTGTTATTTACTATTTATCTAACAGCACGCATCAATGCAGATGGCATAGTATGTTCATTTACACAGCCCACTATAATACAGCAAATTTTGTCTATCTGCTTAAATTGTTATTGTGTCATGATTTTCATCAATCTCTTGTGTATTTTGATGAATAATGGATTGTTCTAAAAGCTAAAAATAATTGAAGTTGCTATTTCAATGTCATTACAATTCAATAGTTTTATTTTGTATGATTATGGTGTCATAATTATACCTGCATGTCCCACGTGTCTACGAAAATCACACCATAATATTCGTTAAAATCACTTTAAGTTCGATTGTCTGCCTAGGTTAGCTTCCTATTCCATTCGGATTTGGTGGTTGAAGACCGAAACATCAAATAGATATTTCTCGGTGTGTTGGAGTTAAAAGTCTTGTATTACCTTGGTTTGTATGTGTTCTACGTCTCACGAGCACTATCTCTCAATGATGAATTTATGCCATGAAAATGATCACATTACCCAGCATCACGTCCGTGTAGCCTGGTGCACTGAGAAGTTGGAACTGTTCCATCAACTGTCTTTGTTGTGTGAACTAGGCCTGTGAAGTCGAAAGACAAATCAACGGGACATCCTAACCCAAATTGCAGTTATGTCCTTAATTTGCCTGGCTTGATGTATGGATGGTTATTGCATTCAACTTCACTTCCTTGAGTAACGGTTGATATAGACAAATACATCAGGATTCTACGCCTTATCTTATGCCACTAGTACAAAAGAAGCAAACTTTGTGGACTTTCGACATGCAGAGTGTTAATTCAGCAATTAATGAGCATTAGACGACGAATTCGTCATTTAGAGAGTGATTGTCCAAAGTTATGGCTATTCATGGTCGGAGCTTGTATCCGATAGATTGCCTAATGCTTGAGGCAACATCGATTCATTGCTTTTATCCTAACAAAATATTAGAATTAAAGGGTCTCATAATAGGAACACAAACTGCAACTACAGGAAATTCCGCATTTTGTGACTTAACGTTTGCATTCGACTGTTCTGAGCAACGTGTGTTGCTGAATCTTAAATAAAATGATATGAAATTGTTAAAAAAATCATTGACTTATAAATGTAAATAAATAATGTAGGCATGTTGTAACCACATAAATGATGTCTAGGACTCATTAATGTAATTATGGTATTTGATATTATTGCTCATTAATATCAATAACTCATTAGTGTTATTACAAAGCTAGCATTTCAAGCAACAAAATTCGAGATAAAGTTCTGGCATAATACGCAAAAATATGGTTGACCGCTTACATATATGCATTACAAGCCATTCACATTGTGCATGCATTATAATTCCTCCTTATTATAAGAATATGTAGAACTGCTGATATGCAAAGTTGCTATATTGGGATTACATGAGGTTACAAATTTTCTCAGATCTGACGACCTGTTCACACAAGGTTTTTTTCAAAATGACAAAATGCAGTCGTTTCCGAAATCGTTGAACAATCCAAAAAATTAATAGAATTTGACTTCAAAAATTTCCATTATGTCGCATCATCTTTATCATGAGATACTTTGAAGAAATATGTTCGATTCAAAATCGAAAATAAGCCTGTATTTTTTCCTGGACTAGGAAGCTGGCGATGAAACAATTTTAATGATTGTAGTGTAGGTGCCAGTTCTGATATCTTGGGGCTTTATTGCTGCTGCAAAGTAATATAGAAGCAGCATCAATGAGGAAATATTTATATGAGATTAAAGATGTTTATCAGATCTCAAACACATTGGTTTTCGAAAAATTCAATTTAGGATGACCTTTTTATTTTGAGCTATAACTGAACGATTACTGTGAAGCAGAAAGATAGGAATAATCACAGTTAGCAGTTATGTAATTACATGGCCTACACCATGCGTTTTTTTGCTAATGCGCTATTATACAAAAAGTGCCAACGACAACACTGATATTCTCATCAGATTTAATCATTGACTGATACGTAATTACTAAATTTATTCACTAGGGTCGACCGATGCACTCGATTTTGGAAACAGCTTTATTTGCCTAATTGAAGTAAGTAATTAGTGATTGTTAATGTGTTTTTTACTTCCATAGCGTTAGTTTAGAGATCAGGTCGGCCCTCGTGTCACTCACTGTCTTGTCACCATTGATGAGCTGCTCTTTTCGATCCATTTATCGGACACAAGCTGCAGATCTCAGATTCGAAATCTTCTGACCTCAACCGAAGGAAATGATGACTCATCCAATGGATGTGTATTGGAATACTAAAAATTTGAAGTTTGCTTGTGATTGCCTGATTCAGTGGTGACAATCTATATATTGTGTCGCATAGTTTCGTCTGTAGGCACCGGTGAATGAACTGACCAAGAATTTCATATTTTTGAGTCTGCTGGCCACAACTGACCAGACACGACGTAGGAAGTCTGCGAATCTTAAGTACTGAGCATAGTCTTTTACATGACGAAATAATCCCTGCTTAGCCATATGATTCAATGTGGGACGGCAGGGCAACCGTTAGATATTCTGTAAAGTGAAAAGGCACTCTAGTTATAGACCGATGCATTTCGCCGGTGTCCTACCGGCATGTTCACGGAATGAAAAGTCTTTTACATGTTTAAAAGCATCTTCATGAATGATTTCTGACGTCTACATGATGATGATGATGATAACGAGTTTTTATTAAAATTGCCACACATGCTAAACAGCTTCAGGGTCATTTCACAACTTTAAAAGAAGTGCATAAAAATGCGATCAGTTACTCGTGAATCGGCTCTGAGAGCTCAGCACCGTACATTCTTGAGGCATCTCATTTCATAATCGCGTTGCACATGAGGAAAACAGTCTATTTTTAGTCGACTTAAGTCTACATCTTGGCACGATGAGATGGTGAGATGAGGCAGAACGCAGATGAGGTCGGTTTGAGAAGTCGCTCACAAATGATAGCTCCTCACTTAGGTAAGGAGCCAGACCATTGACACATTTGTAGACGAGCGGCTAGGCGCAGATCATTCCGTTGCCGAATGGAAAGCCAATTCAAGTCTCGCATCGCAGAGGTTATGTGCCCAAAGTGGGTAAATATTTTAACATGTTGAAATCTTTCATCAAAGAAGACGTCCATTTCTCTCTCGTGAGGCCTACTGACCACAGCTGATCACTGAAAGTGAAATGAATTTAAAAATAATCTATGGAGCATAAAGTTTCACATGACATATCTTTAATTAGAATTAAGCCAGGACTTCATCACGAAAATTGCATCTGGAAAGGTGCTGATTATTGTGCAATTATTTAGGAAGGTTTGTATCTACATCAGATTTGAAATACCTATGATTTGAAATGTCTCGCATGCTGTGCATTCATCTTTGTTGTTGAGACTTGTTTTCATAGATTTTGCTAGTATAGTCTCACTGGCAATACTCAAAGGAGCAAGCGGGGAAAACGGCCGTAAAACGGGATGAGTGAGAGAGTGAGAGTCTCACTGAAAGGTGTATTTTGACATTAGAATGCTGAGTCCCAGTCATTCAAATTACTCATAGCTGCAGTTGACAGATACATGCCGTCGACGTCCTATTAACGCGTTTAACCTTGTATTTGAGAATGTGCAATCAATTGATTAACTGAACAGTTGGATACATGCAGTAAAGGTCGGGCTCAACAGCTTAAAAAGAAATGCTATATTGGGGGGCAATTTTGGCGATGTTTGAATATATTTTTGGCATGTTTTTTAATCCGTGCATGAATAGAACGGACTGTACTTCCGATGTAGTTACTTTGGTGCGTACTACATATCGGCGAAAATTTTTTACCTCTTGTAATATTAATTTAGCAGCTTGGCATAACTTCATCGCAAAATACGATAAATACTCGTCTATGATGCTTAAAGAAAAATTTATTTCCATTTATCGCAATATTGCAATTGTCAATTCTCACAAATTATTTTTTCTATTTCCAGTCTATCGGTCAGGAAGAAAATCCAGGGTGAGTTGATGATTAAAGATTCACTAAGTCGATATCGCAATGTGCACTGAGTACATTTAATTCACCTAGGCCTTAATATGACCAACATGGATTTCCATCAAATTGCAAAAGAAATTAGTGCGTCGTGCATGAAAGTACTCATAGAAATTGACAAACATCCAGATAGTTAAGGGAACTATAGCTTAACATTGTTAATTACGACTGTGCGTGATGCACCGGTTCTTCTGCTTGCAGCGGTTCTCGGGCCGGTGCTCCGAAGTGTGCAAATTTCGATCAAAGTAATACTTTGCTGCATAGTTCAGATATAATTAATTCATTTGATCTGCTATCTGAGACACAGCAATTGGGAGAGAAAATATTTTGACTTACGCATACAGTATAATTCATTCATCTATGGTCTTTCAGGAGAGCATTAATCAATTCTGTTTGTAAATTCAATTCGAATCAAACGTCAAAATTTTATATCATGAAAATTGAACTTTTGGAAAATCACGGTTGTTTATGAAAATAACCGATGAATTTCCTGACGCAGAGAAGAAATGTGAAAAAGTGACAAATGTTAGATAATTCATTGATAATTACTCCAAAATAGATAAACCGAACGGTGCCGCGATGCAAGCAGGTACGGCTAGCGCACAGCCAGTTAAGACTTTGTAAATACAGGATTGGTTGATCTTTCAATCCTTGATCATCTGCACTGTGGATTCCTAATTTTCATACGATGATGAAAGTCATCCCAGTAGCCATTTATAATAGAATATAATGCTTACTAATTTAAATTATTAGTTAAAGTAGTCCTAATGAGGACTGATGGCGTTCTCCAATCCGCAAGTGTACAAAAGCAATGCTACTGTAACCATTGGATTCATCAGTTCTTAAAAGAACTCAATGCAGCTTTCTCGTGGCAACGAATTAAAATTGATCAGCTTTGGCCCAATATCTGGTAAAAATGGAAATCTTAAGACTTGTACTAATACCATAGATTCCAAACACTGCCGTATACACGTTCAAAACAGACGTCTAATATACTGTACCGACTACAGATGTTGATAGTGGAAATAGAATAAGACAATGGTCACCATAGGTTAAGGAAATTAAAAATGGATATTATAAAACAACAGGAAACCGATGAATAGAAATTGGAAAATGTCTGTTCCAATTGGAAAATAATACTGATTGGCGATCCTGTCCTGAGAAAATGTCATGTTAAGTCGTCACGTTTTAATTATTTCTTAAAACATGTTTTTTTCTGTTGACGCGAAGCGTCATGCAGACTGTCGAGTGTAATAAGTAGGCTGGTCGCCACTTTCAAAATGCCACTTATTGACGAATACTCGAAAAGACTTCTTTTCTGATATTTCACTTTAATATGTATTCTGCAGGAAATGTGCAATGAGACTGCTAAACCCAAACTTGTCGGAGTTGCCAATATGTGACGGCTGCCCATCCGTTTAATATGACTTCTATCCTTGGGTGGAGCAGGGTAAAGTAAGCAAGAATTCAGGTCGTTCGAGTTCACGTCTGGCAGCAGCGCACTGATTATTGAGGCTTAGTCTTCCCATATATTATTCATAAGCCCTATGCCGAGCGCTGAACGGTCACATTTATTAGTGAGTTTTATCATTATTCTTATTGCAGAGTCTTCCTTTATTTTCCCCCGAAAGTATACATGCGGTACTCAAGGAAGAATTCCGCAAATACTTGAGATCTAACATCATGAGTAGCATTCCCTCGAAGCGATGTCTGAAATATTCTAACAATGTTGAATTGTAGCGGCATATCAAGCGAATTGAAGAGCGGATATCAAATTTAATTAATTTGTGTCAGCAGATAGAGGATACATCCGTGCTTAGCATAAGTAGGGTGTCAACTGTCTTGAATATCGCAGTGTAAATTCATACGCAGTTGTGAAAACTACCATCGTTTCAGTTGCGCACGCTTTATGAATTCGCATCCTGAATAGCTGCGACTTTTTTATTTTAATAATTCTTTTGATAACTGAATGCTGAATGAAATCAATACGAAATTTTTAGATTGCCAGGGATCAGAATAAGTATTTGAAATTTAGGCTAAAAATATTAAAATCTCCAATCAAATTGTAGGATTTGTTTCATGCGTCTTTCATATATTTTGATTATGTTTCAGCCGCAATTTTTTTTTCATCTCTCATCAAACTCTTCTTATTCGATGGGATTATGACAATTAGTCATGAGCTATTTACATTATTGTAAGGGAGTTCATGCGGATAGGAAAACCGCGAAAATACCAATACCAAAGTTCCGGGAAGACCACGATGAAAACAATATGTCTCCGGACAACAGTGCTATCCTGCTCAAGTTCAATATTTTAGTCTAATTTTTGTCCTCTCTTTTGGACTGACATTTATGAAACAAGACGTAAGCATGGAAATGAAGTGGTAGACCAATTCGAGGAAAGTTTACTTTCCTTTGTTGAATTTATGATGCTGTCCTTGAGATAAAATTTCTATATTTGATGTTTCCAGGAAGGTGATGACAGTATGGTGTTACTTACCTAATAATTTCAATTACAGAAACGGATACTATCCGACGGTCAATTGAGACAGTTTCAGGGTGGGCAGTGCAACAAATCATGGTTTTCGAGGCTGAGAATAGACTCAGACCTAAGTTGGACACAGATTGCGCCAAGCTAGGCAGAGAATAGGCATTGAAATCAACGGCTTAGAAAGTTAAATAACAACGATTGAAATTCACTGGCTGTTTGGTCACAGTACATGTCCCTGTTTCTCACCACGAGAGACTCACTTATTGAGGTTTCACTCGGCCAGGATGTCTGTATTCTGCGGCTGTCCCCAATAACCGAAAATATAAAAATTAATTAATACATATCAAGTCTTCAACTCGTTGCGTATCAATCAATTAACTGAACTGGAGCTTTCCCAAGGACTTTGAAACGTGTTCAATTGACCTTGAATTAATCGAAAGTAATCTTGTTCGGAGGATTAGTCTTGTTCTGATGTCCAGCAATTTCAACCTGACATTCATTCACCTCTCTATGTCTACTGCTCTGCCCCTTCGACGAGTCAATACATTATGGCATTCGACCAAACTTATTGACTTTTTGAAACTAAATTTGAACCGTGAAATTGTCCATTTTGTTGGCAATGCATGACCAACCACACGAATAGATGTCTATGGCTTTTCGTTGTTTACTTCCAGTTCTGTAATCACTGACCTCTCTACTGTCCATAATAGAATTTCCTTGCATGAATTTGTCCATTTAGCTTTATTCCATAACTAATTCATGTCTAATACTCTTGTTATTTTGTTATCACCCATCTTGTCGGCCTAGCATGTGATTGCGCAACTGCACTGTACAATCACATATCTATGCACGAGCCCGAGGGGCGAGGCTGGCGCGAAAGAAAGCTGGCGCGCTGTTGTGTATTTGCGATCTCTGCTGTCAAGTGCGTGTTCTATGTCAAATTTGATACCTACATAAAGACTTTTAGGGAAATTTTCATATCACTGGAATCCTCGTGACCTGGTGCATCAAGCTGTCGCAGTCCCCATCTTAGAGAAGAATTCATTCTCCTGGAGTTAGCTTTTTTGGCTGCTTTATCGGGTTGTCTGGTGAATTTTAATCACATTCGTCGAATCTGCCCGCCTTTTACAACGTAATTGTGCCGGTGTGACCATCGTCACTTGTACTGCTCTGGAATAGAAATCTAACAAGTGCAGTGCAGTACACCATATCAAAAAGTGAATTTCTAAGATTGAGAGCAACATCTGCAAGTCAAGTTACAACCGCGAATGCGTGGTCTGTTGGCTTTGTGGTGCGACCATAGATTCTAAGGTCGTGTGGTCGAATCTTTTTGGATTCTAATGGTCATCAAATCCTTTTACTACATGAGGAATACCATCTTCGTATTCTATCTTATATTGAGTTGGAGAAATTTCATCATGCCTGTTCCTTTCAATGAGCTTCAAGATTTCAGGAAGAAATTTGAAAGCCAGCTGTGTGTTGCGCATATTAACGTCAACTCTGTCAGAAAGGAGGAAGACCGGCCTCTTTTAACGTTAAAGAAAGACTATCTACACAAATTATAACTAGATATTCTTTGCATACAGGAGACAAAGCTAGATGGCAGTACTTCGGATGCTGAGCTTCTTACACCTGGTTACCGCATCTACCGAGAAGGAAGAAAGAAGCGAGGTGGAATCCTAATCTATACACGGGAAACTTTGCCGATCATAAGAATACCCTGTATTTCTCAAGGCAGAAATTTTCAAGCCGTAGAATGTGTCATGTTGCACATCAACTCTACAGTCTCTAATTTCGTACTGATATGTTTATATCGCAGACCTTCGATTTCTCTTTCTACTGCTCGTGCAGAAATCAGTAGCATTCTAACAATTGCTAGTTCAATTGAATCAAATATTGTGGTTATTGGAGATTTGAATCTTTGTGTGATTGGAACTCATCAGAAGCAAAATGAGGATCTGATGGAAGATCTTTGTGATCAATTTGGTGTGAATTACATTATAAAGGAAGTAACAAGACCTCAAAGTGCCTCGTGCCTTGATCAAATTCTAACAAATGAGGACTTCATACTTGACGTCAGAGTTCATGAGCCTGGCCTCTCTGATCATTACATGATAGTGTCAATTTTAAATTTTGACCGCCCCGTGATGGAAAAGTGCACGTTCAGGTGCAGGTCTTTCAAGAGATTTAACCCAGAAAAGTTCTTGGTGGATCTACAGGAAGCTATGCCAGTATTTGGTGTATGTAGTATTTTCGATTCAATTGATGATATGTACAATTTCGTGCGCTTGGTATACACCAAAATATTGGACCAACATGCGCCCATGAAAGAAATCAGATTTCGACAAAACTCGATACCATGGTTCAACGGAAAGATCGCCTTCGCAAGAAAGCAGAAACACTACTGGTTGAATAGAACTCCCATTGACAACAGAAGTGGTAAACGAAATCAAACTTCCTATGCATGGGAACGCAAGACATTCTGGCAAAGAGAAGAGAGAAGACTTAATAGAAAAGCGGCAGCAGAATTCTTTGCCGAAAAATGCAATTCAGATAACAGCAGTGATTTCTACAGAACATTCGAAGTGTATTTGCACAGCAAAAAAGTGAAAGATTCAACGAAAATAATTTTGAAGGACAACTCAGAATACAATGTATGTGATAGTGAAGTGGCAACTAAGCTCGGAAACCACTTTGTGAGCACTGGTTTGAATGTTGATGCATGTTCGTTGCATGAGCAACAGTTTGCAGACTTTGATGATCATTTAAGCATCAATCTTATAGCCAAGCAGAATCCGAACCCACCAGCATTCAGTTTCGCGAGAACAAGTTCAATGGAAGTTGAATCATCCATTCAATGCTTGAATAGCTCAAAAGCAGTTGGGATTGATGATATACCAAGCAGGGAAATTAAGCTATCAGCTCATGTCATCAGCTGGGTGATTGCTCATGTCTTCAATGAGATGGTTTCAAGATGTGAATTTCCAATTGATCTGAAGAATGGACTGTGGACGCCTGTCTTTAAGAGTGGAGAAAGAACTGATGTGACTAGATATAGGGCTGTGACGATTTTGCCACACTTTGCAAAAGTTGTAGAGACAATCATGACTAACCAATTCTCAGCACATATTCTACCATTGCTTTCGCCATATCAGTTTGCGTACAAGAAAAATCATAGCACTGAGACTGCACTACTGTATATTGTTGAGTCACTAAAGCTTGCTGTCGATTCAAAGCAAATTGTCGGGGTTATTTCTTTGGATCTGTCTGGAGCATTTGATAGCATACCACATGAGCTGCTTCTGAAAAAGCTGCAAAAATATGGAATGTCAAATGAAGCGGTAAGCTTAATGAGATCGTATTTAGTGAATCGCCAAAATCGTGTGAAAGTGAATGACAAGATTTCATAGGAGTCGTTCATGACAAGATCAGGCATACCCCAAGGTTCAAGATGGGGTCCACTCATTTGGAATGTGTTTTTGAATGATTTGCTTCCTATGATACGAACATCTGGTGCTGATGTCATTGCATATGCTGACGATATCACAATTTGGGTAAAAGGTGACAATGACACCAACGTCCAAAACAAACTGGACACTTTGCTACCTGCCATATATAAATGGTTTCGAGAAAATGGACTCAAGCCTAACCCGGAAAAATTTCAATGTCTTGGATTGGGCTCTACGACTGACAATTTAAGATTTAGATCTGATTCACATGAATGCAAAAACTTGACATGCATCAAGCTGCTGGGCCTGTACATAGACAAAGCATTCACATTTGAGAAGCATGTAAAGCATACTACAAAGCTTATTGCATGGAAACTAACCGGAATCAAGAGACTCAAACAGTCTGTGAGCCGAAAAGTGAGATGGCGACTAATACAGACATATGTACTACCTCACTTTCATTACTCTTCATCTTTTTGTGTCTTTATTTCAAACAGATATAAGCTAAAATTGCAGACAATGTATAACCGATGTCTGCGTGCATGTGACAGGTTGAAATGCATCGAACCACATATTGAACTTTCATTGAATGATTATGAATTGAATATCCTTTGGCATGTCAAGTTATTTCGAATCATGCAATCTATTTGCAAGACATTGACTGCTCATGAACAATCAGTGGATTTGAGACATTTCCTTGCTATGTTCCAATTTCATCCTGGCTATGCACCTGTAGTTTTTCAGGAAATGTTTCAGCTATGCAAGAATCCTAGACGCAATGTCCTCATACAGCCGAAAGTTCAAACAGTGAAATACGGACAACGATCGATGCGATTCTATGGTGCAAGCTTTTGGAACAAAATGTCCCCTGAAATTCGTGGATTGAAATCTTCCTCTGAAATTGTGACGAACTACATCAAGACCTTCTTGCGGAAGCAAAGTGGCATTGTAAATTAATTTCTTTAACTTTTTTACTTGATCATTTTATGTTCGTATTTTGTTGTGTGATGCTGTAGTAGGCGAGTCACATGCACGTCACGTGTAGTGAGTATATAATAAATTGAATTGAATTGAATTGCACAATTATTTTTCTTTACAAAGCAATCATATCATTAATTTGCTGTCTGAGATAGCATTTTACGATTCAAAGTTGGACCCATGACGTTTGTATGTGAGATAAAGTAAACATTTTGTGGATATATGACATCTGGAAATAATCTGGATTACGAAATGAAGACATTTTAAATAGACGCATCTTCAAGGGAGTGTGTTTTAGTTGTGAAGCATTGCACATGAAGTTCAGATATTTATGATAATGAGACACATTTTAGCTGGTGAGTTAGAATCACCTTAGTACTCCCACATTGATTTCGGTGAGGTAGCAGCCCCGACTGTTCTGAAGATTAATTTTTACATCAACTTCATTTACTGTTGAATTAGTATACTTACATATTTCAATTGCCGAGCAAATTAAATGGAAAAATCCAATGAATTTTAAATACAGCAATCCCTACACAGTACCGCACACACCCTGTACACCTCGTGTAAGATCTACCGGCGTATCTAAGGGATACACACAACATAGCTCGTTCCTAAATAATATTAGTGACACGTGTTTAACTTCAAAAAATATGTTGGTTGTGTAATGTACGCCTGTAAATTCTCATTGAAGATTGAAAAACTGAAATAAAATTCTTCTTATTTTTGCTCAACACAGCAGTAGAACATGCTAGCACGATCACGATGATCCTTGATCACAAAAAGTGGAAATTTATAACTGCTATTGGTGAAATCATCGCTTTTATATTTTGACCATCATGTACATGTCCATCATGTATGATATTGCAACATTCTATCTACTGTACTACTTAGTTTTTTCTCTCTCAAATATTGCTCCAAGATCAATTTCACTCCTAGTGCATAGAAAGGTCTTAAGCTACTCATCGTCGCATTTCTTATCTTATAAACTTGTCTGTGCATGATTTTATTTCGCACCGAATGATTTTCTTCCGAAGAATGAAGAATATTTATTGCCAAAAATATATGCGATGTCATGTAAGACTGGAACTTGTCGGCATTAACTTTTAAGTAAGGTGAGCAATTGAACACTCAAACTTCGAAGCACAATCTCAACAAACTATCCATGCACTTATATGAATCATTTCGTCTATGAGTGAATCATAAAACGTGAACAAACTTAACTTGTAGTGGGGACAGCTATGGGTTAGACGATTGTTACGCACTGACTGACAAACAGCTGAGTTCGAATGTTTTATACGGAAATCATTGTGTTTGTTGTCATGCTTATGCAACACTGAATAATAACGCATGGTGTATTGTGCTATTTAACAATGACATAAAACGAGTGATTATTGAAATAAAGAATTGTAAGAACGCAGTCTCTTGTAGGAATAGGATTAGAAGGAAAATTGAAACGCGTCAGCGATTTAATCGCAAGAAAATCCCTGTCTGCTCGTATATTGAATACATTTCACCTGAATGTATTAATAATCTTCCTATATTGTTAGAAAATGCTTAATTTCTTCATTCACGGTTTCTATTAATTCTCGCGTTACTTGTTACGCAGGAGGGTGTCGAAGAGCACACGAAGTAATCAAAATTAATATGAAAGATTTTAATAAAATTAACTCGGTTAGCCTTCAGTGGCGTTGGTAGCGTCTTTCTCATCAGACTTCCTTCTCGTTTTCTTGAAGAAATAAAAGCACTATGATTCGTCATTGGAATAATAATAAACTGATAATTCAAGTCAAGTAAATATGTAACCCAGTCTATAGTTGAGGATTCCATGTTTCGGAACTGTTAGTGAGTCTTTTCTGCTCGTTTGCTCTTTAGCATAGATAAGCTTGATAACCAAATCAACAATAAATTCCATTTATAGCAATAATGACATTCTTGAAGATGTACGAGAAGAATCTTTTGATATCGACCGATAACCGAAAATTCCCTGTAGATTGCCCTGTGGGTACATTTAACTAAGTTTATTGATAAAAACAATCTCAGCCACTATAGCTTTACATGGCTTACGAACAATCCATTTTATAGCATCATGTTCATTGCCATTGTGCTGCAACTTGCTGTATTCATCCGAGTAGTCACTGACAGCTAGTAATTGGCGCATGAGGAAATTATCATTGACTCTGAATTTCTGTACAACGTGATGACTTGATGTGAAAAATATAAATATGAATAGTTAATAGAGTTTTGATAAGTTGACACTCAGCTATTATTTATGATCAATACAGAAAATGATGCTGTTGAATATTGAATAGTGAGTAATGTTAATTGTGGTTTTATGAGCGACTGACCATCAATTCAACGATTTCTTCTCGCATTTTTATCGACATCGAAGTAAATTTTGCCCTCGCATTCTGATGCTGTCACTCGTTGAGGAAGCAAACTGTATGATAGAAAGAATTTTGTTGATATTGTGAGGAATGTTTTTGAACCTCGATGTATCGTGCGATGAATAATTAGATAATTGCATATGATTTTACTCACTCAGGAACCTAATTGTATAATAGAAGAGCACACATGTCTGCATACATACTTAATGAAATTTGTGCTCTTTATATACGCACATCAAATCAAGTAAGCCAATGTAAAAGAGGTAGGCTATTCTGAAGTCTAGTGAATTGAGCTTCAAACTTCTTATCTCTAGTCTCTGATGCTTATCACTCAGTAAATTTTATTTTTGATATTGTACAGGTTTCATTCATGGAAAAAGTAAGCTTAGGGAAGATGAAAATAAATCAATGAATTATTCGAATAGTATAGAAAAATTATTTACGTTCTGTAAAAACAGACAAAAATGTACCTTACAAACTACTAGAGCAGGCAATAATGGCCGGCACTGCTGCCATGTGATGGAGTGTTTGCTCCGCGTCCGTAAGATCTGACTTCAAACCTTGGTCGGGTAAAACCTAGGACTCCTAAATAGACACAGTCTTCATTCTCTCTAGACTCAACGCAAAAGAATGATAATGGGATAGATAAGGCTCGGTCACAAGGAAGTAAGGCGCTCGCCTAATGTGCTAACGAGTATACACAATGCTCATATACATGTACATGTATTTATTAAAGTCAACTGTCTTTCTACTGGTCAGATGGTAGTTTCTACTGGTTAGTCAGCTTCAGCATTAGCAACAAGGTGACGGAAAAATCTAGCAGGTCCCAGAACGTTCTGAAAAGAATGGGTAGTGGGACTGAAGCCATGTCGATGTAACTGTACACCCGATACGAAAAAGAAATTACATGAGTACCGGTATATAATTATATTTTCATCTCATTTTGTTTGTCGAACCATTGCTCTAACTCCCTCCTACTCCTCGTTTATTGTCTCTTGATGGTCAGACACGAGTTATGTCCGTTGTCGTTGGGATGGATGCACCTCCTGCTCGGTCCTACCATTTCATAACTTAGTAATACTCTCTTTTTCCACTTCCACTCAGGCAACCGTTGCAAGTGATCAAACCAGTGCAGGCGATTATGACGTAGGACTGATTTCAGGTCATGTAGATGCAGCAAGCTTGATGAACCAAGATTTTACCAATTCTTATGATTCAAAGTTCATTGAAAATTCATGCACGAACACTAAAAAGCATTTCAAGAGCTTTCTCCACCTCGCAAGCATCACAGTTCCAAGTCACGAGGCATTTTCCTGCTCTGTCTAGATCCGAGGCTTAAGGTAGAAAGTGAAACCAAGAAAAAAATTAAGAAGCACTCGCTCCCAATGCACGACAGAACAGGGCGCATCTAACTCCAAACGTTCCTTGTACAGTAGACGGTTATTTCAGGCTTTAACAGGGGTGACATTGCTCATAATCGGTCATATGTTAAGCGTAAGAAAAGCTTTGACTTACTTAGGGTTGGAGTAAGTTTGATGATGTTGTGTTTTCAGAAAATGATTCAGTGCTCTGTCATTTGCCTATTCTTCTAATGATGTTGTTACCAGAGTTTAGACTTCGAAAAAATTTCTTTCTCATGTCCAGTATCGCTCTAGTAGAATGTTCAGAAAATTAACCACCGGCGTCGTCTGTCGAATCTCAATCAACAGATCCATGAAATTCAAGCGAAATCGACTAGCCAGTGACATTCTCATCTACAGAAATTAAGTGTTGTGAGTGGTTTTTAAAATTGGCAATTTTTGCTGCCAGCATTGTTAGTGAAGTAGTTGCATGATTGATGCATCATCCTTCAGACCAATATTTGCTCGGTTCAGATCGCATTCTGGGTATTTGCTGAGCCCTCCGTACCATGGACTTGAAACCCTGCCACTTTGAAGATAAATAATTCTCCCGATGCACTTTTGAGGATGTACTAAATTGATTTTTCATGTTGTGCCGAAAACTACTAAGCAACATGGAAGCTGCTAGGAGTTTCCTTTTAATCTAAAATGCAGAATTTGATTGATAACCATTCACAAATTTTTTATTCTGCTCAGCAGTCGCTTCGATTGTTCGTAACATTTGGTTAGGTATACATTATAAATATCTGCACTCGCGATGCAACTTCCCAATTTACTACATATAGATTTTAAATTTTGGCCTCAATGCACGGGAAACTTAGTCTCTTCTCTATAATCTTGATGAAGAAATGATTTCAACTTCTTAAATTCAATCTTCTTCGCACTGATGTGATATAGGAATATATTGAATAACTGAATGATACGGGAATCAGATGGGAGTCACATTATTTGCTTGGTCTCCTCATTTCATGGGAATTACTTGAATCGTACAAATATGAGACGAGTTGTTCCGAAATTTCACTGTAAATCATCAGGGTCCTGAAGGCTTTAGACAGATTATGTCACCGACTACCCATGCCCCGAAAAATGCGACCTCGGCGTCAGATAGATTATTGCGAATCATGTAATGTTGAATATATTATGATTCGTCTTCCATTTTTGTAAATATTCCATTACAAAGTTGTAAATAGCTGAATTTTCCGAGAATTGCTGTTTTCCTTTCATATCTGCTCCTTTTTTCGAGCCTAATCGATATAGGGAAGACAAGGAAAGTCAGTGTATACTTGTTGTGCTCAAACACCGTGCAAGAAGAGCTTTACGGACATGCAAACATTGAAGTAGGTGACACAATGGTTTTAAGTTCAGAATTCGATTGCAACTAAGCATATTCATTTTTGCACATAACTATCTGCGTTTTCTTGTTTGTTGCAGTGATTAAAAGATCATCGCATAATTATCATCTAGTGATAACTTGTCCAAAGGTTTTTATAATGGTATTTTGCATGAATCTTGATTTGAAAAAGGAAAACTAATCAAGCACCAATAAATGTCGCAGGCTCATCTTGGAACCGAAACTCTAATTTGTGAGCATGACTTCATGCTTTAGGAATTGAGAGAATAGTGAGTAAAATTTGGGTGTGTCAGCCCGTTTGGGTAAAATATTTTATTTTTCCTGTATAAATTCCTAATTTCCTATATATTTTACCTTAGATAGGATTTTCCAAAATCCTATCTAATTTAATACACAAAATGACATAGAAAGGGTATATTGCGTTAAGGATCGACCGGGTACCCGCTCACGAGCACGGCCATTACCCGGCTTTTTTCAAGGCTCGGTCACGAGTACGGGCATGGTTACGGATCAAGCGCGGATGCGGGCACGGCATTCGAAACCAATTTATCCGTGCTTGGTTGCTGTGCCTGACAAACGTATGGCTCAACTACATTTATTATTCAATGCATGACAGATTGTAGTAATCTACCTGTTAAGATAATGTTCACCTGTTCCTTTTCATTATAAAATTGTTTGTAAGACTACTTTCCAGTGTCCATGTCACTGAGTCGTTGTCAGAATGTCAGTTCAATTCAGTCGCCAGTAAGAGGGTAGGGGAGGGTGGGGCACATTGAACCACCAGCCTTTTCTCCGAAACTATAAATAGTGGAAGCTTTATGCTTTTAGCGTTCCCCCCTAAAAAATTTAACAACTTTTCATACCCTCCTCCCATAATTTAATTGATGTTCAAAATTTTCAGAAATCTTATTGATTTGGCAGAGCCAAAGATTGCCGATGAGTTGCCAAGTTATCATTTTCCACTTTTGTGTGTTAATAAGCACAATCCCATTCAAGTGAAAATGAATGTTTACGACATGTGAAGCGACTGTGAATTATCTGCCTGCTCAGATTTACAGCTATTGTTTCTGTGGCAAGTGAACTGTAATTTGATCAGCCCTTTATCAGGTTTATTGAGGGACCTTCGCTATTGAATGTCCATTGTTACTATAGGGAACCCTATTACTAGCATCAGGTGCCCCTCAAAACTTTCAGCGGGTCACTTTATCAGTATTACACGTATGTTGGGTCTTCAGCATGGAGGGTTTACACGAGAGGTTGCCCATTTGGTAAAAAAATTAGGAAAAAAATTTCACTCCCAACTTACGGCTTCATATTTTGAATAAAACTTCTTGTAATGACACCCGACGTTTCGTCGTCCTGCGGACTTGTTCACGGGAAGTAGCCGTCTGTGCACTAGAATTGGCTTTATATAAAACATTTCAAGACCATTCCTGTTTAGTTCAGGTTGTATTGATTGATAAATTTGCTCTCTATCGGATCATTGCAACGGTTTAGTATGTCAAGGCTAAAATCATTATAGTAGAAGAAGAATAATTATGAATTTTGGAATGTTCTCAAAGAGTGCTTTTATTGTCTTGCTTCTGAATACTGTATTTCTGTTCTTTGAATCTTAAATGAAAAGGACTGTTAGTTTGACCTATATATTTCTGGTTCCAATTACGACAGGTGAAACAATAAACTAAGAAGCGGTTGTTGCTATCAAACTTATGAGGTAATTTGTCACAAATATCACAATTGTTATGCTTGCTGCTCGGCTTTTGTTTGTTCAGACACCTTGATAAAGGCCTACATAGGTTACTCGTCAGACGAGCAGGAACTTCATATTTCTTGATTAGTTTTTTAGTTTTTCTTGTAGAGCTATCACCGACAAAATCTAGATTCGGCGTAGCAGTATTACATACATCAGTTACGTACTTTTATAGTATTCTTTTTTTTGACGTTTGGCTTTGTTTATTTCGACTGAAGAGAATGCTGATTTTTTTAATCTATTGGTAAGTATTTCTTCATTTTGAATTATGTTTATCAATGCATCTATCAGCAACATTGTTAAAGCTGTTATTAATAAATTTGGTTTTGATATGAGCTGGTACCCGGTATCCAACTATTCGTCAATTGGGAGTGAAATTCGTTTTTCTATTTTTCACCAGCATGGAGGGACCCTCCTAAACATAAGGAGCCTGTTAGTCATTGCTATTTATTCCACAGGATGCCTACTTTGCCTCTAAATGACCGATTGACTTATGTACAATATACACATCAAATCCAGTTTCGCAGATGTTTTATAGATCTACATGTACATGTTTGATAATTGAAATCTCAATCATTTTCATGAAAAAGTATAATTGATCTAGATGCGCGGAACATAAATGGCTGCACCTTGCATACTTGAATATGCGTATAAACTTTCAGATTAATTTGATTAATGAATAAACTAAACGTTGAATGGAAATATCTGGAAATTCCTGCCGCTTCTTAAAGCTTATTAAACAGATACGCGCCTGACATGGCATATGGTATACATGTATTTGCGCACACCTAAATTTCATTTTCAATGTCAGCAGCCTTTTAGAATATGTGCCATAGTTATACAGTGGTGGAAAACTCAGGTATAGAAAGCACCCTTCTGATTTGGTGCCCCTGCCCTTTCATCGTCTTCCGCAGTCCCTGACTGTTTGTGCTTTCCATTATTGTTTTCACAGGATATCCCAAAATTTCAATGAAAAAGTAAATTTTCTGAAAATCGGAACTTTTGTTTTAATGCAGCCAAGAACTTGCATATATTTTCATTAGACAGTATTTTTCTCTATTCTAAATCTATTTTATTAATCTATTTGCTAAAAAGAATTTGAATGCAGCCCTATTTGTACACGAACACGTTTTTGAAAAGTTCATGATGTGGGGCACTTTGAACAGGGTTCATAGTGCTCCACCTCGATACTCGTATTTTCTTGAATTGAGTGAACGAAGTGATTTACAAGTTTTGGCTTGTGATTATGCTGCAAATTTATTTTCAACGCTATCAAATTGACAATTTAGAAGTAATGGAACAGTTGCGATGTTCGTTTTTGTGCGCTGCAACTCTTTTCGAGAACAAAACACCATAGCACCATGGCGAGGAATCAATATTGACAAAAATTAATTTATCCCAGTCAAAATGATGTGGGTTTGAATGCACTGGAACCTCCCATGTAAGTCAAAAAATGGAATTGATGTTTTGGATTTTGATGATTTCTCACCTTTTTTGCCTAGGCCTACTCGTGTCTTACCTGTAATGCGTGATGCCTACAGGCATGCTCAAATTGATGATAGCAATGATAAATGCAATTTTATATCAATATATTCAGAAATTTAGCATTAATCCTCTTACCAAGGCTCGTGTATCAATGAATAATGCTATTAATCTGAGAACTCCGATGGTCCATGAACATTTTACTTTCCGAAATTGTCATGCATTTTTTCATGTCAAACATCTGCTATCATTTTTGCTAATAAAATTCTCAATCTATGAACGCTGTTGTTTGATTTTGATAATTCATGAACTGAAGCTATAAATCTGATGCATAAAGTCTAATGAAGTTGAATAAGAAAGCAATAAATAAAGGTGGTTCAATGTGCCCCACTGGGTGGTTCTAAGTGTGATTCAATTGTGAGGTTCAAAGCGTGGTTCAAATTGTGAGGTGATGAAATGTCATAGAAACGTCTAGCAACTAAGATATTGCTGTGCATGCTCTCAACTGTTCATCCGAGTTTGATATTGGTTCCTTTGATTTAGTATATTCAGACTATCAAGGAAAGTTCAAAAACATGTTCAATGTGCCCCACACTTCCCTACCTTATTTAAAAATCCATCTCTAATTGGATTGCTATGTGATCTTAATCAGGGAATGCTCTGATACAAATTGATGATGGAACGGAGTTTCAGTGGGTCAATTTCATTCTTCAATACCTGCTTGACCAGCAGCCACATTCCATTCATATGGCGCCGTGCCTCAGTAGTCGCAGTTCTCAAATCTGGTAAGGAAGCAACTTCACCTGAAAGTTACCAACCAATTTCTCTCCTGTGCACCCCTTATAAATTACTGGAGCGAGTGATCTTAACCCGAATCTCACCCACTGTTGAAAAGATTCTGCCAGAGGAGCAATCGGGGTTTCGTCAAGGCCGTTCATCTTTAGATCAAGTCGTGAAACTGACTGACACCTTTGCAGAATATTTCGACCGATCTCAGGTGACTGATGCAGTGCTTTCAGACATGACTGCAGCCTACGATAATGTGTGGCTTCAAGGCCTTCACCTAAAGCTGCAAAGGTCCATCTCGTCCTCGAAGATGACAGATCTAATCATGTGTCTTCTTCAGAATCGATCCTTAGTGCTCTACGCTGGAGGACACGGTAGAAAGCCTTTTCGCCTGAAAAACGGAGTCGTAGAAGGAAGCGTCCTAGCACCAATGCTGCATAATGTATACACTGCAGACTTTCCTCTCACGACCTCCAAACGCTATATGAATGCTGGCGGCGTAGCCCTAACCTTCTCGGACAAATCAATCTCAATGATTGAAACTACATTATCAAAAGACCTAGAAACTATTCAGAAATGCTACCTCAAGTGGCACCTAAAACTCTCATCGAGAAAATCTGTCTCGTCCACATTCCATCTTCGAAATCGCTTAGCCCATTGTGAACTGCAAGTGACCTTGCATGGCTCTCCAATGCCTTCTGTACAAAATCCAAAATACCTCAGCATAACCCTCGAGAGGTCCCCTACTTTCCGCAAACATTTGAAAAATTTTGCAAGCAAACTGTCATCTGGCACTGCTCTCATCAAGCGACTAGCCAGTATCTCATGTGGTGCTTCATTTGCGGTCCTACACAATTCTACGCATGCGCCCGTGACCGCTACTGCAGAAGATTGCGCTCCCGTTTGGACACAAAGTGTTCATGCACAAAAACTCGACATCCCTTTTAATGACGCTCTGAGAACAATAAGTGTATGCATACGCTGTACCCCGGTCTCCTACTTCCCTTATCTAGCAGGAATGAAGACACCTGAATGATGACACCCGTCGTCGAAACATTTGTGACAAACTTTCATCACTCCGAAGTCCACCACCACCCTCTTCGTCTTGTGCTTCATGGTCTCGACACCCTCTCCGAAACCTCGTAGGGAGCCTGCCTGGGGAGGAGCTCATTATTCCACAGGGATTACGTCACTACTTTGACATTTGGTCCAAGCGTCCTCCTGGCTCCGGCCTATGTCGAAAACAGTGGGTCAGCTTAATAGACTCCGCAGTGGTTCATGCCGTTTCGCCTCTGATATGTTCCGATGGGTAATCAAATCCTCAAGCAAATGTCCCTGTGTTCCCCATCTCAAACTGCCCACCACATTTTGAACCACTGCCCTATTCTGAAGCCTCCCTGCCATCTTTCTGAAACTGAAAATCCACAGCTACAGTCATACCTTCAAAGTTGCAACTTTTGAAGGCGTTGGACGCCTGCTTTTCATGTACCTTTTCATACGAATATTTATAAAAATATTTGAGAAGACGTTTGCCTTTTCCAATAGCAACAGCTCTTTGAATCGAATACCGATCCGTATTTGAGTGTTGTTTTTAATTAAGGATTAAACATGACTGATTAGAGCATTATTCAAAAACTGATTAAGAACAGCCAAGCAACGGGTTTATGATCATGAACTATTCGCTTACACGGTTAACAGGAAGTAGATGCGGGTTGGGTCTAGTGTTGAAACAAGTACCCGGGCACGGCATGGGCACGGGCACGGGTCGTGGCTAGTGTTCACGCGGTTACCCGGTCACGGGCACTGGTACTGCAGCAAAATCAAGCACGGTCGATCCCTATCACTCCTTGATTATCGATTGCTGCCTTAACGTTGGAACCCACCATGTACCAGATCACTCGAGAGGCCTTAAATGAGGCGCCCAAGCTCAAGGTGATAAAGCTGTCTCAATCATATCCCCACTGGAGGGGGAGGAGAGATTCGCCTTCTGTTTTACTTTTCTGAAGTCTTTTTAGAACTGAAACTTCTCCTCTTCACGACCTCGGATTTCTGTATTTTCTTGTCCTTTTGGGTTCAGGAATTACCTGTTTTGTATAGATATGAGCCAATAAAAGATAATCATGATTATTTCCTTTACCATAGATATCGAATGCCTTCTGTATTTTTTAACGTTCTCTGAAAACTGCTTTTTAAATATTTAGCGTCGCACTTAAGCAGTATTTTTACGTAATAATTTGAAAACCTTCAGGTTTGAAACTATTAATTGAAAATTATTTAATTTATTTTGGAATGCACAGTCCAGTTGAATGCCACTTCGCTGATGGAACGGTCTGTTTCGAAAGAAGATCCTTCACATTTATTATGGATCTCTTAGAGTTTTAGTGCATGTACTCTTATCAGCATGTTTTTTACTCAAGGTTTAGCTTTCTACCTTTTTTCTGGATAATCATTATCAGTTCATAAGGGGATACATTCATCAAAACAACTCAGATAGATTTTTGCAATTTTCTGAAATTAGCAAAACTTGGGGATTTGAATTTTTGATTTGTACAGATATTTTTTATGCAATTCTGACCAATACTTGAGGAACCCTCTGGTATCGCTGAGCACTTATGTCGTTGTTATACTCGTATTTGACTGACGATTTCCATTGGAAAGTCAGAATTAGTGACCACCTATCATGTCCCATTTGACCTGTTCAATCTTCTTAAGAGTTGTACAGGAAGTTATCTTTCTATCTACACAGATTGCTTCAAGAAATGAATCGATTTTTTAAAGTGGTTTCTGACTAAGTCTTTTTTCTTTCACATGTATCACATGATGAATTGATTGCTCTCATTTCGTTTTTCTGAAAATTCGAGGTCATGATAATACACTGAATGCACTCGTTGTACTATTGACAATTTTGCAAGTCATTTGACATTTTGTGCGTCTTGAGATAGCAGAGTACACCTAGCTTGTAAATTTCATTCTCGCAATGTCGGAAAGGTTTATCTACTGTGATCTTCAGTTATTCCATATCGAAAATGCTTCAATGCTAAAGTCGCATTGCGTTGATTAAGTTAGCAATGAGGTTTTATGTCCTTCGTAACAGATAGTAATGTGTTGCTTTGGCAATGAGACGGCTTTGACAACAAGGCGTGGCGATTTGTACTGTTTGGGAAAGGACAACAAATTGTGTCTCGAATCTCGATATAGGTTTAGTGGCAAATAGTTACTTTATTCACAGCGCAATCGTCAAATTAAAGTGTCAAGTTGCTCAAGAATATTAATCTTTCTGCAAGCCTTGATGAACAATACATCCATGTTTCTTATTAATGTTTAAAAGTTTCTGTTTGAATTTCGTTGGCGTATCTTCAGTTGAAATGTGTCATAGTACCGTCATGATCAATTCTGTTGATTAACGATGTTTTTGCTAACCAACGTTTTATTGTTTCTTGACTTATTATCGAAGCTTCTCGTTTCCGACTTCATTCGAGATTCAGATGTTTCTTTTAGATCATTTGATCCTTTACTCTTGTTATGGAATATTTTCAATCATGTCAATGACATGAGATGATTTCTCTTGGAAAAATGTGCGTTTGACCATGATGACCAGATTTCAACTGATTCAGGAACATCCCACACGATATAGGAGAAAGGATCTGTTGGTGTTCGTGTTATCTGCATAATGTTTTACAAAACATGATCACTGTTAACACAAACAATGAATTTTAAAGCAGCTTGTTGGGCTTCGCCACGATCAAACGCGTCAAACCCAAGTTGTGGCAATCATAGAAACTCCGCTTTGATCATTCATTAATTCTTTCACCTTGTTGCTCTCACGTATAAAGGATCTTACTGTTGGATGAAATTTTGATGTATGTATATTTTGATTATTTGTTTGTATATTTCATCTTTATCTGCAAGTGCGTATCCGTGATCATGAACCCTTACCAAATTGAATTGCCATCCTGACTATAAAACTGTTCTTACCAAGGCATTCGTATAAATGCAATCATGCCTAATTTCAAACTGATTGAAACTGAAAAATAAACTAAAACAGAATTTTAGTACTGAGATACTGCAAAACCGGGCCATGCATCAGTCTGACGGTGGGACAAATGAACTTAAAACCCCAACTGTCCTGGTAAATTAGGGACATCTGGTCACCGTTCGTTAGACCCATGCACTTCTAAAAATGTTGACTTTTCAAAATGACGAATTTGGGTTTTCAACTATTCCTCCCAGGAAAACTAAGTACTTGTATGATTTTTATAGTAGTTTAATTTTCTGAAAACCAACTAGAAATGATCTTTCAAAAAGCAGAATTGCTGTTTCTAATTTTGTATTTTCTAATTTCGCTTCTGGGATGCCATGTTTTGTGCCTTTAATCATTCTGTCTTTTTTGACATTACTATTTATTCATTTTCAATCTTACATTGTGATTGTATATTATCTATTTTAAACATGTAATCTTTCATAATCATGGTGTTACAATGTATAAATGCTTTTATATAAATCATTTTTATATAATACTTTAATTATTGCAAAGGAGTTGTTTTAGACAGCTATGTTGAGTTATGTATTTTTTTGTTTTTTGTCATTTTAGGCAAAATATATAGATTTTCATCGATTAATTAATTTTTTCTTGAATGCTTCTTTTCGCGGCTAGCATCAATACCTTGTTTCTTGCAGACTCATTGCAAGTAATGTGTCTAGTATTCTACAGATGCAAACGAATAAGTCTAAAATCCAAGCTTCTTCAACGTATGACGGAAAATCAAATTTGAATTGAAAAATCTAATCCACTGTTTGAAAAAGATTCTAGGATTAAATTATGTAACAAGATGGTTTCTTAAATATCCACAAAAAACAAAATTTAAGAGAGTGTTGCCCATGACGGTTGTGGGGATAATTTTGTATCTGAAAACTGACTTTCTACTTAGTCGTTTGCAGGTGATGGGCGACGATGACAGTCAGTCAGTAGACTAATTCGATGATTTACTGGCAGTCAGTGACTCGTGGTTGGTCATCCCTCTCACTGACAAGCTTCATTTTTCTCTATTGTACATGTATGTTCTTGACATAGGAACTCGCCAATAGACCGCTAGTCAAAATAAATCTATTCTACAATCTGCATTCTGTTTTCGTTGTTTTTATTCTTTTCAGAATACCTGCTATTTTTTGCTGCTCGGTTGTTATCAGTTTTTATTTTTCTAGATTTTCTTAGACAGGTTTTCGAGTAAAGATGAGCGTCGGGCCGGGTTCCATTAATTTTGAAACCCGACTATGACTAAAAACTAGATCCAGAAATTTCACCCGAACCCGATAAGAAAGTGCCAGAACCTGACCCGACCACATTAGATCCGGAAACTATTCATGATGTTATGCTAATACTCGTGTGACCTGAAAGTTGTCGTATTACAGGAATCCGGATAATTTCAGAGCTGTATAAAAGCTTCACCCCAGATTCAAATCGATCTATTTAAATATCAAGTCTTCAGGAAAGGTCATCAGACAGATCTAATTGTTTTCTCGCTTGGGGTAAGCGGTGCACCGATTAATTTGATAGAATAGAAATGGTAGCAAAATGTAAAAATATGTAAAAACACAGGGCTGCCACTCTTCCGGATTTTTTTTTTGATAAAGTAAGTAGTGAGAAAATGTTTTGCCAAGGAACAAATCATTTGGATTTTTAACTATTTTGAAGTTTGAAGGGCCCCTTTGAGATTGCGAGTGGGCCCTTTTAAGATTGTGAAGGGGTCCTTTAAGTTCGCGAGGGGCCCTTTTGAGACTGCGAAGGGGCCCCTTTTAGATCGTTAGGGGCCCTTTTCAGACTGCGAAGGGGCCGCTTTTAATCGTGAGGGGCCCTTTAAGACTGCGATTGGGCCCCTTTTAATCGTGAGGGGCCCTTTTTGAGACTGCGAGGGTGCCCCTTTTAATCGTGAGGTGCCATTTTGAGATTGCGAAGGGTCCCCTTCTAGATCGTGAGGGGGCACTTTTGAGACTGAGGGGCCCCTTTTAGATCGTGAGTGGGCCCTTTAATACTGCGAAGGGGACCCTTTTAATCGTGAGAGGGCCTTTTTAGAGACTGAAGGGGCACTTTTGAGATCGTGAGAGGGCCTTTTTGAGATTGTGAGGGGCCATTTTTGAGACTGCGAAGGGGACCCTTTTAATCGTGAGAGGGCCTTTTTAGAGACTGAAGGGGCACTTTTGAGATCGTGAGAGGGCCTTTTTGAGATTGTGAGGGGCCCTTTTTGAGACTGCGAAGGGGACCCTTTTAATCGTGAGGGGCCATTTTGAGATTGCGAAGGGCCCCTTCTAGATCGTGAGGGGCCCTTTTTGAGATTGTGAGGGGCCCTTTGAGATTGCGAAGGGGCCCTTTGAGATTGCGAAGGGGCCCTTGTGGGATTGCGAATGAGTCCCTTAATGGCTCGAGAGGCCCTTTTAAGATTGTGAGGGGACCCTTTTGACACTGCGAAGGGCCCCCTTTAAAATCGTGAGGGGTCCCTTTAAGATCGTGAAGGTGCCACATTTAGATTTTGAAAGGGACCCATAAGATTTTGTGAGGCACCCCTTTGAGATTGTGAACGGCAACTGTTTTAGTTTTTGAAGATCACTTTTTAGATATGAATTGAGATTGTAAAGGGCCTATAGGATTGAGACCGGGACCCATAAAGATTAGCGCATGTGGGTCCTTTTTGGATTATGTAGGGCTCTTTTACAATTGTGAGCGGTACTATACACGATTGTTGGGGGACCTTAAAGACCCTGCAATTTTTAAGGGTAATCAAATTCAAAGCAGATGCTTTCTAAAAATCCGCATGACTCTTGAGCAGAAGATTCTTCTACAAGGAAGTCAGTGATCCTTTCGTCAATCCTAAGAAACTGGACGAAACGCAAGTAATCAAGGTTTTGAAATAAGAAATAAATTTTGGTGGGAATGCTTTACGAAAAAGTTGTAATATGTAATTATGGAGTTTATTATGAATTGAGTTCTGATTGTTTTGATGCTCTCAAAAACGTATCTTTCAAGAAGCGTCTGCCAGAAAAATATGAAAGAAAATCTACTAAAAAGTTTCGGGAACACAAGGGAGTGACGAATGAATATTTTGTATGATCACTTGTTGCAAAAGCGGCTAAATTTCGGCGAAGACACCAGCGAAAATTGGAATCTCGCAAACAACTGCAGAAGTGACAAGGATTTCTTTTCGTGTTGATTTTGCGTTTACTTATGCCATGGCGGATCAACCTTTATCAAATAGCTGTCATAATCTTGTTTGAAAGCCAGAAGTTGTTCTTAATGCAATTGTTGTAATGTTGTAATTGTTTTTTATTATCCAACCTTCGAAAACGGTTGTCCTGAAAATAGTAGCTGTTTGAGTCATGTATTCTAGTGCACCTTGTTGAAGCTGATGATTGAATAAGCATGAGTAATAATTTTGCACATTTACTTGCTAACTGTGAGGATTCAGAATCATCTTTATTAGAACAGATCCAACTTCTGCTTGAACGCTTTCAAAACTCAACGGGTTGTGTGATATCGAATGATCGCAAGTTTCTTACTTTAGAAGGCCCACGACTACGTAATTTAGGGGGCCCATTCCGATTTGACTTTCCGATTTTTATTTTTGATAAGAGTGGCAGCCCTGAAAAAAATTTAGAGAGATATTTAATGAACTTGCTATCAATGTCCATTAAATCATTATGTGTTATTGAATGTATTATCTATTTTTTGTTGTATTAAGTAAGTACATGTTCTGTAGAGATTGGTTCATATTGAATCTCAACAATGAAATTCAATTTACTAAAATCACAAATTGAATTTTACGTCGTCAAAGTCATTTACTTCAGGAAATTTTATTGACGCTCTTTTTTTATTGCAGTCCGTAGTCTACAAAAAAAAACAACTCGTTCATTAGAGAACATTTCGAATGCTGGCAGATACAGATTTGAAATTAAGCCTTGAATATCGTATTCATTTTGTCTTGCATATAGGGCTGTGCGCTAACCGCACCTGCTCGCACTGGTGCACCGAAAATTGTGAAAAGTTTCCCTGAAGTTCTTATTAAAATGCAGACGAAATACATGTATAACTTACTTTGCTTTCTAGATTGTCGTGTGATAGTCACCTGAAATATCAAAATTTTGTAGGCAGGGTCTCTACCTTTCATGCTAAACATCTATATTTTCTAGAATTCAATGCAAGTTTTACAGAGTAATGAGAAAATTCTAATAATGTTAAAGAATTTGAAGCAGACTTGCAAAGGCATTCTTTAGTCATATTTTACCAACAGTTGCAAGTGACTGTCATCATACTTGTGCGTGTCTATGATAGTTCGAGTAAAATTCTTTAAAACTAGATGAAAATAGAAATTATGTGGCTGTAGTAATATCTTATAGACCCGGAGTCGGCAAGGGAAAACCAGCGTGCGTGGCGAGAACGATAGTGTCTATATCGACAAATCAAATAGACCAATATCCAAACAATTCTGCAATCCACTATCAGTGGTACAGATAAACAACTAAGCAATTATACATCATTCTTCTACATCTCCCCTTTTAACAAACATTGTCATTTCACAGTAGGCGTATACAATCATCAGTGTGTGTGAACAGTTCGGATCACATGATGATACATTAAACTGCAAATCAATTCAAGGCATGCAATTCAGAGGAAGCACTAATCACTATTAAAGATGTAACGATTAGGCGGAATAACTGGTCGACCTGATCGTGTCAAGTAACAGTTCGTCTGAGGCGAATAGTCATCTGTTGCTGACACCACATTCGATTGAGATGCTGCATCCTGGAGAGGGTCTGGTATTCTCGAGATAATTGCAGATGAATCTTCTCTCGTCTTCTCTTCCTCCCCCGACCGAACCGGAGATGATGCTGAAGAATACTCTCCGTGAAGCGTCCACGAGTTTCGCCCTTGGTCGAATGAATCGCTGAACTCGTCTCCTTCTCTCGAAGAACACGCTGACATCGACTTCGTCATCAATACCAGTGCCGAACGATTTCGACGTATCCGGCTGCTACCAGAAGCTACAATAAAATATCGGGGTTGCTCCGCCCGAGCAATAATATGTCCCATTCGTTTCAAGTCTCTAATCCAAACAGAATAATTGATTCCCAACTCCGGTAGTTCGCTAGTTCGATAGCGTTTGTCAAAATTTCTTTTTGGTTCATGCGGTAGGATTCTTCCTTCTTGCGTAAATTATCCTCATTTGCAATTTCCGGTTTCAGCTTGGAATGTATCACAGTTATTCTGGTTTGAAGCATTCTATTCATCAATAATTGACAGGGAGCTTTGCCGTTGATCAGAGGAGCAGTTCGGTATGCCAATAATGCCATGTAAGGGTCTGGATTTTTTCTCAGTAAGTTCTTTACTGTTCTAACTGCTCTTTCTGCTTCACCGTTAGCTTGAGGGAACCTTGGGGAACTGGTTTCATGCTTGAAGGAGTATATATGAGCGAATTTCCTGAATTCTTCAGAATTGTATTGAGGCCCATTATCAGAAATAACAGTTTCTGGTATTCCTTGGCAGGCAAAAATGCTTTTCAAACAGTTGACTAGATGCTCTGTCGTATAACCTTTCATTTCTCTGATTTCGATCCAACGGGAATGGTAATCAACAACAAGAGCATAAGTTCGGCTAGCGTGCTCAAAAATGTCGGATCCAACTTTCTGCCATGCATTGGAAGGAAATTCAGTAGGAATTAGAGGCTCCTTCCTTTCAGACCTGTTTTTCAAACAAACAGCGCAATTTGAAACAAAGTTCGCAATATGTTTTGATTGAAATTTTAGGCCACCAAACAGCGTCTTTTGCTTTGGCACGACATTTAGATATCCCTAAATGGCCATCATGCAGTCTTGAGAGTACATCATCCCTTAGACATTTTGGAATAACAATACGTTCATTGTAGAGAAGGATATTGTCGATAATTGTAAAATGTGATCGATCATCCCAGAGCTGATTCAAGTGGGGTTCTGCTGGTCTATACTTCGGCCAACCGCCTGTAACGTATGTCTTGATTTCCTGGATGTCCTCGTCGTTGTGCTGTGCTGTTATAATTTCGGATAGTTTCTGAGGTGATGCCGGAAGTTTCGAAACTGTGTGCCTTGGAAAGTGCTGAATTTCCGAGATAAATTCAATTTCTGACACTGTCGGGTTTTCTTGTGACACTCGTGATAACGCATCAGCAGTGTATTGAAAGCTTCCTGGTACATATGACATTGGGCGAATACCTCATCATCCTAAGTCGGAATCTCTGTATTCTAGCGGGAATTTTCGATAAATCTGTAGTACTGAGTAAAGGAACGAGCGGTTTGTGATCGGTTTTCAGATGGAAGTTCAAACCAAGGACGTATTCACTAAATCTTTCGCATGCCCAACAGGACGCCAGGGCTTCTTTTTCAATAACTGCATACCTCTGTTCTGTGTCTGTTAAGGATCTCGAGGCAAAACATACCGGTCGTCTTGCTCCATCGTGTAACTGTAGAAGAACGGCTGCGATTCCAGTTGATGAGGCGTCGGCTGAGATAATAGTTTCTCTACGTGGGTCATAAGAGGCCAATGTTTCCGACGAAGTCAACATTCTTTTTATCTGTTCGAATGCTCGCTCTTGGCCGAAACTCCATGTCCATTCCTTATCGTCTTTCAATAGCTGGCGCAGTGGTTCATTGATATGAGACAGTCGAGGGATAAATTTTCCAAGATGGTTTACCATTCCCATGAATCTCTGAAGTTCCTTTATATTTCTGGGCGGGGGAAACTTGCGAATGGCATCAGTCTTTTGTGGGTCCATACTAATTCCTTGCTCGTCGATGATATTTCCTAAAAACTTTATGGAATTTTTGGAAAATTCACATTTGTCACACTTCAGCGTTAGACCAGATTCTTGCAATCTACTTAAAACTTGCTGTAGTCGCGAATCGTGTTCGTTGCGATTGGCACCGTGGACCAAGATATCGTCCATGTGACAAATAACTCCCTCGAGACCTTTTAAGATCCCTGACATGGTACGTTGAAAGATTTCTGGCGCCGACGAAATACCGAATGGCAGGCGGTTATATCTATAACTTCCGAACGGTGTCAAAAATGTAGTTAAATTCTTCGATTCCTCATCAAGAGGTATTTGCCAGAATCCACTGTTGGCATCAAGTTTGCTAAATACAGTACTTTTCCCCAGTTTTGCTAAGCTGGCATCCACGGAAGCCATCGGGTGAATTTCAAGTTCTACTGATCTGTTCAAATTCGTCAAATCAACACAAATTCTTACTTTCTTATTGGCTTTCGGTACGCATACGAGTCCAGAACACCATTCAGTTGGCTCCGTAACCGGCGATATGACTCCAAGTTCCATCATTCTTTGTATTTCCATCTTAACTTCGGGCAAAAGTGGGTGGGCTATTCTTCTGGGTGTGAATATTTGTATTGGCTTAGATTCGGGTCTCAATGTGATATGATATTCTGTATTCAGCTTTCCTAATCCGTTGAATAAATTAGGGTATCTCACTTTCAAATCTTTTAAAGAACTTCCGACAACTTCATTAACTGCAGTCCGAGTAACTAGATTCAGTTTTTCGCAGGCCACCTTACTCAGGAGAGAGTATCTCTGATTTCTGAGAACGTACAAAACCTCGGAACAGCTGTTACCTCCGATGGTCAAGGTCGCTTCTATAACTCCGATCGGTCTCAATTCTGTACCACCGGGTCCTTGGAGACATTTATTGATGTGTGTCAATGATTCTACGTCGAGCCAAGGGACTGTATCACTCAATATAGAGATCGCCGCACCTGTGTCTAACTTGAATGCCGTTTTTCGACCATTGACCTGAACGTTTGCGGTCCAAAAGCTATTGGAATTGCAGTCCACTGTTTCGCCCAAAAATGTACTTTCGTCATACCACTCATTGTTCCTTTCCGTTCCCTCAGCTATGTTTAACTCATTAACTTTAGAAGCTAGATTTGGGGATCTCATTCGCAATCTGTAGGTTTTTACAAAATGTCCCCTGTTTGAGCAGTGATGACAAATAGCGTTCTTAGCAGGACAGTTTTCTCGTTCATGATACTTCATAACACAAAAGCGGCATAATTTTTTATAGCTAGTGCTACCACTGGTTGTAGGACCTCTGTTCGATAGTAAACTGTTGGTAAAGCGTCTGTTTGCGAAACTTTGCTTTACAGTTTGCTTGCTTTGTTTGACAAAATCAACAGATTCTTTATTACCCCGAACTACTTCGCGATTTAGTTTCCTCGATTCATGTTGGCGGCTTAAGGTAAGTGCTTCTTCGAGAGTCAAATGAGCTTTACCTTGGAGCCGATCAGACAAACCCTCGTCATTTACCCCGACAACTATCCTGTCGCGTATCAACTCTTCTCGTAGTGCACCATATTTACACTCTGCAGCTAATTTGAATAAATCTTGTATAAAATCATCAATTGTTTCCCCATCTCTCTGGCTGCGTTTATTGAACTTTGCTCTAAGAACTATTGTGTTTTTTCGCGCCTCAAAATACGAGTCGAAGGCATCTATCATGTCCTCGAATGTTGCGACAGTCTCATCAACATTGAGAGTAGACAGAATATCGTCAGCAGAATTGCCTACGGCGTACAATAGTGTGCTCACTTGTTCATTTTCCGGTTTTAGGTTCAGTTGAGAAGCAATTCTATACCTTTCAAACCGTCTGCGCCATGTTGGCCATACTTCAGCTTGTGTAATAGTGGATTGGGGCAATGGATCAGGCAATGGAATTCCAGATGGGTTTCCGAAAGATCCCGCAGGTTTATCTTCGGTCATTGTTCAGTTCATGTCCACGTTTACCGCTGACACCATGTAGTAATATCTTATAGCCCCTGAGTCGGCAAGGGAAAACCAGCGTGCGTGGCGAGAACGATAGTGTCTATATCGACAAATCAAATAGACCAATATCCAAACAATTCTGCAATCCACTATCAGTGGTACAGATAGACAACTAAGCAATATACATCATTCTTCTACAGTGGCAATGCAACAAAAATGATTGAAAGAATACCAATGACTGAAATGCTAAGTCAGTGGCGAACGAAACGGTGGGTTTTTTAATTGATTCATTTTTGAATGATACGCAGCAAAGGAAGAATTTGTTTTTGATTATTTTTGAAAATATCTGAACGCATCAAGAAATGTAGACAGGTTCGAAGCAATGTCACGTTATCTGCCAGTTGCTATGCGGAAGGTCAGGATCTCTCGACATTAAGATCGGTTTCAAGCAGTAAAGAAGAACATTTTTCGGAGGGATCCCTGGCCAAGATAGCCTATATCTTAGCAAGACGAGCAACAACAGGGTAGGCCTACGCGACATTTACTATGAAATTTCAAAATTCTGAGTGAAAGTGACAGTCTGGTGGTAAAACATGGTAAAGTGGAAGAAGTGAACGGTTCTCGTATCTCGGAGACGTATCCGAGAGTGAAGCTGGTGTAGAGAAGTCAGTAAGATCACGGGTATCAGCAGCATGACGCACCTAAAGATAGATGTGTCGCTTGCGATGAATTAAGTTTAATGGAGAAGAGCAATCAGTCGTCCGACCCCATACATAGGATTATGTGGACGTTGAATTAGGAAGAAGATGAGGTCTCGGGAATCGAGATTCCGTTGCTTAAAATGATATGTCATGAACTTGAATTGCCAAATTTTTGTCGACTTTTTCGCATTTTCTCTCAATATCAGGAAATACATAGCTCATTTTATAATGACAGAGTCGTGATTTTCAAAAAGTTCCACTTTCATGATATAGAAATTTATTGTGAAGTGAATTGATATTTGAAGTTTGATAATCGTGAAGCTTGAATTGAATTGATAAATAGAATTGGATAATGTTCTCCAGGTTGGACAAATTATGCTGTGCTTTAAGTATTTTACTCTCAATTTTCTGTGACTAGGATAACAGATAAAATGAATTCATTATAATTGAAGCTTCACAGTAAAGCATCAATTTCATCGAAATTCGTACATTTCGGTGCACCGACCCGTTAACCTGTGCAAGCAACAGCCTAATTTTTAGTAATATTTTTTTTGGCGATTATTAAATATGATGCGACTGACGATATACGACATTTACTCAGTGAAATGAGTGTTAGATTTCCTAAGTATTTATTTGTTCTTTAACTGCTACTTTTATATCGCCGAAAATTGTATTGAAAGGATGCGCTGGAGGGACAAATGAACAAATTAGAAGATGAATTGAAATGAATATGTCAGATCCTATTTTATCAGAATACTTGTCTTGATTTTACTATCCATGTACTTAGTAATACCGAGGAGTTTTCATGGGTTGACCAAATGATCAAAGGTGCGTTTGAGCCTCACTGGGGTATCGTACTCCGAGTGCGTAAAATATATAAACCGTTACAAATCATAAATTTCTTTTCAGGACCAGCGTTCATGAATTATAGGGACTTTTCATATTCACTCCGGATTCGTAGCAACGCTGAATTGGAAACGCGCGTTAAAGCTGTTGCATGATCATTTCCTTTATCGCTTGCATATGTAATACAAGGAACTTGTATTTGGTATATCACGAATTATGTAAAATGTGTTTGTAAATCCAGTTATGAAAACCTGGAAATTTCTCCATCAGAAGGCTCCTGGAAAAACGATCCTTGAAAACCGCGAAAACCGTGATGAAACAGCTTCGCTAAAAAAACAGCATAATAACAAATCAAAATGTGAATATGCAAAAAAATAATAATTCCTCATGTTATTTTATCAGAACAATGCAAAAAAGACAAAATTATTGATCAAATTAATTGCTCAGACCATTGTTCTGCAAGCAATGATGATATTGTATTAATGTAACTTTCTGAGAAAAATTGAATAGATTCTTCCAAAATCTGTGTGGTCAAACCCGAAGAAAACCGAGTTCGGGTTTATGATAAAAGTGGTAATCCAACCCGCACCGACCCGACTTCAAAATTGTCCTACCCTAACCCGTATTTTCGGTATCGGGTCGGGTTTCAGGTAAGATCGCTCATCTGTAGCTTCGAGAGATAATTTAAGAGTTAATGCCTTAATATATTCGTAAAAAGTATACTAGTACCTGAAATCTGCCTGTATGATTTGATGTCGAAGCGTCTCTCATGCTCCAAACATCATTATCCCCTCATGCACCTTGCTGCAACTCAAGTATGCAATAGATTCTTTTTAAAATTACTTTATATCAGCTTGATTTCCCACGAACCCGGTCAGTTTGCTACTTGCATAATCATCTGCTAAAGTTGTCGAACAGCGACAATACATTATTGCCCTCTAATGTGATCTGTATTTTCGAAATAAAGCTCCTTGTTATTTCTTGGAAAGTAAGCGTTCACATTGTTTTCAATACAATGAATAACATAACAAAGCAATTATGCAGAAACCATCAATATTATACTATTAAGTTATCATTATCTTCATTGAAAAGGACAAGAACGCATCTAGAAATATATGACGTTCAGACTTGAGAAGAGAGAAAAGGTACATGTACTTAGAGCAAAAATGCGTTCCTGTTACTGGAACAGCTTTCAGTACCCATGCAAACTTTCCAAATAGCACCGCGATGGCGAAATGTTAATTGTTTGCTTGTAAGTTATTTGGTTTGCTATTTTATTTCTTTCTGAAGCCATCACTGATTTTCTCTACATATTTTTAAACAATCTCATGACACAATCGGTAGACAGAATTTACTGGAAATCTTAATTAAAGTAAACTTTCAGTCCTGAAGCTGTTACCAAATTTCTCCTTTGCGACACTAATAAATGAACTAGGACTGTTGACCGTATACTCATATGCTGTTGAGTATTCATTGTCAACACGATTGAGAATATCTCATGATGACCTGAAATTTGCAAATTTGAAAGATCAATTTAAGAGGAACACAAGTCGATTCAAAGGAAACTCTGTGAACGGCCCTGCTTTTAAACCTTAAGAATTTATTACCAAGCAAAAACTCCACATGATAAACAGCATGAAATAGCAGTCACATCTTAGACTGCAGATAGATTGCTTGTTATTCTTTTTCCAATAAGTTTGGCTGATTTCAGACCTCGCTTTCAGCTTTTGTAAAGCCTGGACCATTAAACAGAAATGTGTTGACGAAAATCGTTTAGCTATTTCAGTATTGTAATTAATTTTTTTATGTGTGTAATTTTCGAAGTTGCTGTGTCTATATTCTGGCGGTTCAGCGGATCCGCCGGCTTACAAAAATGGCTTTTATTTCAGTTCTCACAGCTTTTGAGGTGCCTTCCATGGTGACATCTAGCAGATTTTGGCTATTCTCTTTAATCAACGATTTACTCTAATATTGATTCAGTTATAACTGATGATTTTGATTGTTTATCTTTTAAATATTATTCGATCAATCAGCGTCACACACAGACGTTGATCACTTAAACACATGAAGTGAGTACAAAGCGAAGTAAGCATCAGAAATGAATAGCGGAAGATGCGCATCTCTTCATCTTTGCCTTCGACTTTCTGTAAGGGCATGTATTGCGAGACAAAGTAGTTCTGACATCAAAAAATTGCCTTTTCATCTCATTTTCACTCATTCATCACATGTTACAGTATCGTAGTTGATGGCATAAACAGCAACAAAACTTATCAGGAATTTGTGGAAACTGTTGTCGAACTCTTGCAATAATGATGACGTGACTTCTTTGCTAACTCTTGCTAGACCACGCCTAGTTACATTTTGTGGTGTTCAGCTTTGAATGTTCATCGGAAATGAGATGTTCATATGTTGAGTGAAAAAGTCATTTTGGGTGTAGTGTGAAGTGAGATGATTTAGCAACAATCTTCTAAGATATTTGTCTCTGTGGATCAAAAATTTCTACGTCATTGTCTGAATTACGGTAAGCTTTTGCATTCCTGCTCGTAATCTTTCATTTTTGAGAAAGTTGAAGCTTGAAAAATTACACTTTTCCTTTTCGCTACATGTATTTCTCTGTCAAACAGTTGTTTTTAGTAAATGTGAAGAATTTTCAATGCACTGCCAATAATTTCATTAACTTCTTCGTTTCCATTTCAATTCACAATGCATCATTTTCAACGGTGCTAGCGGGACTGGTCTAGGCATAGTCAGGAATTGAGTCCAACAAAATTGTGTTGGAATCTAGTCTAACAAAAGTAACAAATGCCAGCTTAGTTTTCGATGAAAAATGGTAAAAGCTTCCATTAAGGCTAAGTAACTTTCATTCAGAAAACAAATTTTGTTTTCTTGTAAGACATCGATATTAGGTGGGAAGAAACGTGCACCTATGCAGGCACCAGTTATTGGAGACCATTAATTTGGAGACATAAAAATGAATATGCAGAGATTCTTGAACTGAATTGTTCGTGTCAATTAAGTTAGAAATTCAAGGCTTAAGTTCATAGACAGCACAACATACGTACTTGTACTGAGTCATTCATATTCGGCAATCGTAGCAGACCTATAGCCCTACACTTACAATGCACTTAACACTAAGGCTTACCTTGATAGACTATTTACTGGCATTGTATAATCCTTGTATTGTTGATAATATGACATCAACTGATGACAAAAATCGTATAGTTGAAAATAATAAAATGATAGATTTTTATCGAGTTATATTCCTAATTGATGCCTATCTGTGACGTTGTCTCATCATCTCCGGAGTTGGCAAGCAGCTCACAGAAAATGTACTGCTACAATAATGCAGCTCTTTCTATGAGTTTTCTTCACAAAGTTAACAATCGTGTAGCAAATGCAAGTGTCGAAGAAATTATTACTTTAACTGGTCATAAACGGCTGAGACTTTATATTTATCGTTCTATATTCTCGAGCTCAGCTGTCATTAAATATTTTGGAAGTACGTTGCCCAGTAGTTTCGTAGAAAAGAAGTTGATAGGTACTGTGGTGGTCACAGAATTAGACAACTTACTCGTTCAGTCTGAAAGATTTAGATAATCTAAGTCTGTGGTGGTGGTATTCACCGAGCTGAAACGATACTTTTCAAATAGACAAAAAAATAACTTAAAAAATGACTTAACTCCAAAAATTGCAAGGTCAGCTGTCATTTACTGTTTAACGTGCGAAGTTGATTAGCGCTTTACCGATATACTCCTATAATATAACATTTCCTGCATTAGTCAGGTCTTAGGATAGTAGCTTGTCACAGCGTGTACGTATTTGTGGTCATCTGTTTAACTGCAGAGTCGTGTCCTGTTGGCAGTATCATTCACTGATGAACTAATGATCCAAACCGAGTTCCTTCGATTGATGCGATGTGGTCTCCTTCAATAAATTTGTCTTTGAAATAAAAGTGAGATCAAGATGCGCATCATATATGTCTTTGCGATAAACATTTTGTGCAAGTCTACCGTTTTAGAGGCAGGCGTTTTTAACTGAATGTTCGTGTAACGGTCAACTGCCTGACGTTAAAGTGATCGCATGAACGATCATGGACCTAGAATGTTGAATGAAATGCATGTGTGCCCGAATTTTGGTTAATCGCATAAGTACTCCTGGTTTAGTCAATCGAGCTTACATTCTTAAAAAACCAGTGCAGAATTTTTGGGTCGTTTGCAGCTCTACGGTTTTTCAAAAGGGGACCGTTAAGTTATGATTGTATACTCTATGCACAAAGTGGTTATTCACCAGGCACAGCAGGACAGCACCTGACTTTCAAGTAGAACGGCCTTAGGCGGCTGATTTACAAGTAATGATCGATCTCATCATACTAGAATCTACAAATATACGCTTTCTGAGGCTTGATAAGCACGTATAAATAGGGAAGCGAAAACTTTCCGAACATAAATGATCAAATGTAATGAATACAAAATAAAACATGCGAACACAGTTGAGTTAGGTTGACTGGTGATAGAATGAGATAGCTATAGCTGTTAATTAATGATTGCTTAATGGTATCCTGCTGTCAAGCTTTAATGAAATGCATGTATGAATTTCTTGAGAATAAGAAATACATAAAGGGCAATTCGTCATCCTCACATCATATAATGACATAAGTATACCGAAGAAGCTGTATTAAAATACAATGTATTAGATAATGAAAAGCTCTTGCAGCTAGATGTTGACTTTGACTAAAAAAAGTGATTCATTTAAGACTCATGCTGCCTCTGTAATCGTCCAAGTGTGCCTGATTTAATCTTCCTTGATTTAGGTGACAACGTAGGCAGCCTTTTCATGTTCAGATGAAATACTTCAATCGAAATGAAGGTGAAAAGGGAAGATGCGAATAGTAGAAAGATACAATCTATGTTAGCCCTGAAGCTGACTTGCGAGGCGTTCTCTACGCTTAAAATGGGAGACAACTAAAGCAGGTTTCTGGTCATGAGTAAAAGCATGTGAAATCGTCAGCGGCAACTTGGATGGGAACGACGTTTCACAAACCGCATCTGTTCCATTAGACCACAGGAAGTCATTGCAATCCAGATGTTTAGACGGATCAGATCACAGCAATCATGGTCAGCACGGTTAAGCACGAACAGTGCGATATTAATGCTTCACAGAAGTGCATAAGTAAAGACCCTCATAATTAGATAAAGAACATAAAAGGTTTCAATTTTTTGTACCATGAGTCCCTGCAGTGGACTGACACTTTCCTGGTCTTCCTGTGACTTTGAGAACCGTGGTTTGTAGCCACGGATATTGCGTTACTTTCAGAGCTCTACACACAGTTTTCACGTGGCTCCCTTTGTCTGAAAACTGTCAATACTGCAATCAGAGATTTTTTTAAAAAATTGATTGCTATTTTTTTGCAATGCAATTATTCTACCACGATCAATTTTGATCTATATTTTTTTGCACTCACTGCTATTCCATGCATTATTCGATTAACATTCATTTTGAAAACATATCTACTTCTACTACTTGATAAAACACATATATGTAATATTTATAAAAAACACGGGACTCATCAGCAAGATGACTGACTGCCTTCGTCTCATAGCAAATTCGCTTAGTGAACTCTAGGTTAGCAGCCTGCAGTGATAATGTTGCTAACTCCTTAGGTTTCGGTCATGTTACGAATGAGCTGCCCATTCGGGTGGGATGCATTCCACAGTCCAAAAAAAATACCACTACCTTAAGGATATACTCGTACAGTTATTCATGTCACATTTTAGATCTAAATATGACATGAATAGTTAATGCATGAGCTTGCGAACATCTAAAATTAGTTGATTTACACTATTATGCAAGTTTGCAAACAGAATACGCAGTTATAACTGAGCGAGAATGACTTCGTATTGCGTTCTCAACAAACTTGGTTGACGATTTTGGTGATAATTAGACTGGAATTTTAATAAATGTCGTATGCTTCAGAAGATCTGTCTATAACTGAACGGATTCAGTTTCTTCACTGATTGCGACCTTCCATGGGGAATTAAGACGATAGACTTGTTCTCCTTGTCATCGGGTCTGAGAGATAGGCTATCAGTTACTGCGTCATTAGCGGGTTGACAAAAAATTATTCATACTTGAATATTACTGAAATTTATGCAGTAACTTCTTTTATGAGCCAGATTCATGGAATGCACCTGCATTCCAAATTGCAAATGATTTAGTTGTATTTGTAGAGAGGTATCTGTATTTCAGATTATACTGAAGCGTGTGCAATGTGCATTGATATGATACAGTTCATATTTTTTACATATTACCAGACGTCCTGATGGAATATGATTTCAAAAGTTAGAGTCTTGCGAAATAGGATCTCTCTCATGAAGGAGAATTAAAGAGACTGTTTTTGTGAATATCTGTTAAATTCATAATGCACAAAAACCTACTTGTACTGCAAATTGCATCATTTGATGATAATTCGAACTCAAAGCGAATCATGGTCAGGACGCAGAACTGCGAGTGTATTACATCATCATTTCAAGATAAGGCAGAATTTCAGTAGATGCGGTTGATTTTAATTTGAAACAATATATAACTTCCTGCACCATCTGTATTGCTAAGAATACCGCACTTGCTGCATGTACTACAAAGCTAAGATGCGTTCTGGATTAGATATTCCTATTCATAAAACGTTTCTCAGTGCAAAATGCAGGTTATCCTCTATTGATACTGTTTCGGTAGAGACAGTTCGACAGTAAATGCAGACTCTAAAACTGAAGATTGTCATCAAAATCATGACATGACAAATTGACTCATGAATGGTCAATTAAATGAACGCAGAGTGTGTTCCTACTATAATTCACCGGAAAATCAATTTTTTATATAAATAATTGTTATTAACAAAACACTATTCAAACTCAATTTTACTGTGAGTAACCCTCAGTTTATGTTTACATCAGAATTCTGCGCTGGGGTAGGGGATCTGTGGGAATCTATTTACTGTCAAACTTTGTTACCTATCAACTATTTCATGCACGCGCCTTGGATGCTCATTCAAAACAAAATTTTCATTTGTGAATCGATGTAATTAATAAATCTTTTCGGACAAGCAATAATATGATGTCAGGTGTTAATTATAATTTACTAGTTAAATACTGGAAACCTATTAATGTGCCTATTTGATCTCACTGGATAACATCCTTAGTAAGAGCCAATTGCAACCCTAGCAAACCTGTCATACTCATGATTCACCTTACCATGTGAGCATTTAGGTAGTAATTATGATGCATGAAGATGACATCGTGGTTTCTAGTTCCAGCACTGTATTTCTCTGAATGACTGCTATGGATCATTTTATCTTTTACCTTGAATTAAGGTCGTTAGCTGCAACCGTTGCTTTATTTCTTTCTTTTAGACTCCATACATCCTCATGCAAATCATAGACTTGACGAATTCTATCAACATGGGTAGCCCTTTCAATAAACCTCAAGTCTCTATAGTAAATCTACATGTGTACCACCCCTTTAATTCTTCCCCATTTTCATTTTTAAGTCGCTTATTTCTTAGTCCCTTATGAATGCAACTGATGATCGGCTCTGCTTTGTGATAATAGCTAGCCCGGCTCCACTATTATACAAGGTAAGTATTTCCATTTGTGGCAAATATCTGCCTCGTTCACTTAATGTGTCTGTGACTGTCATGTCTGAAATGGATGTGAGGGAGGGAGGAAGGCCGCGGACCTTAAAACCGTTTCATCGTCTTAGTTGAAGATAAGCTCATATTTTTCCATGCAACATTGAAGGAGTTGCATCATTTAACATGCAATTAGAAATTTCAGGTATCAAGGAAATAATGAAAATTATGGTCCTCAAAATTCGCCCCGCATCCAACTTTTGTTAATGTTCCTTTTTTTAACCAATTTTTGTATACTCAGCAAGAAAATTGACACTGATTGGACGGAGACAACTGATTTTGACGTCATTCTCTTTGATGATAACTTCTGTCTTTCAGGGTGATGGCCGAAAACGTTATCTGTGACCTCGACATCAGCCGGAAGACGAAAGACGAATCTGAAAATTCGTCAGCGAGTGGAGACCAATCCCACGAGTGAGTGATTTTTTCGTGGAATCACGGATTAGGTGGAAATTTGATGCTCTTCTTTCCGTTTCAAATCCTGTCATGTGTGTCAGTCTCATTAGAATTAAGGTTCAGAGGTGCAGCAACGATGGAGCATTGAGAAGATAATTTGATGAACAATAAGGGAAGAAACGTGAACTCTAACTCGATACACTCCGGGGATTAAGTTGAGGATAAAATAATTTCTATTTTCGTCAATATACGAACCCTGAATCGTCGTTTCACTGAACTACTGAATACACCTGCATTCCTTCTAATTGTCCTCACACAGTTTAATGCATCCCTTGCGAAACCTCAGCGTCACTGATGGTTCAAAGTGTTCGGGTCTCATATTAACATTCAGGAATGTGTCTGTCTCTGAATGTCATTGTCAGTCAATGTAGGTTTTAGCTCACCTCTGAACTGGAAGTCACAGTATGGTCAGTGAAGCGTGTAATTCTGATCACACCTATTCAGCATATTTTTGCATTCTCTATCACACTTGTTCATGTCAATCTTTTTCTTTTTGAGAAGCAGGTTCTGACGTTTGGCATGTATTCTGCTCAACTCTGTATAGTTTGTTCGCTGGTTAAAATTGGCACTGTGGAATTATTAACGCCTTGTTCTCCAAAGTCATTATTTGGCAATTACAACATTAACATAGTATGAAAACACGAGTAATGCGGTAAAACAAATCAAAGATTCTTAGCTTCTTGGAAATCCTGTGGCGTTAGAGTGCAACGAATTTATGTTGTTATTAAGCGTGTTAAGGCATTTTAGAATGGCTTTATATGCGGAGATGCGACTTATTATCTTTTACTATTTACTGTAAAGGGTTTTAATACCCTAAATGGTTATTTTAGCATTCCTAATATTTTTCAATCGTTTATCAACAAATTGCTTATTGAACCTAGCAGCTACTTCAATCTTGCCGCTCAAAACCTGTTCAGAATATGTTGCATTGTTGAGTCACAAACTTGGATGCGGTTCGACTTGCTAGGCCCTGACCGGCCTCGCTTCGGTCCACCCAATAGATGGCTCGTTCCTGGCCCGTTCACCATTGAATTAAGAAAAAAGTCAGCCGATGTTTGGACTAGGCTTGCAAATATCGCAAATTTTCTCTGTTGCGTCACATCGATATCAGACTCCTCAAGTTTCTGTTTATTGTCACTGAAGTAATTGATTATGTCACAATTGTAGCCAGACCTTCCTGAGGGTTTCGAGGTGATATGAAAAATACATCATTAAAATATTTATCTCATTACTCTTTCTGCCGCTTGCAGGATTCCGTCCAATACATGACAGATAAACTTATTGCTTTAGGAATTGCTCCTGCATTCCACCTCTTTCCTTTTGTATCATCGGCCCATTTCGAACTCATCTCTACCGCACACGTGAGTTTGATTTCTTGATCGATTGAGCGTGTCCGGGGATTCATTGAACATTACTTGAATTTTCTTTGACAGCATTGGGGAATTTCTAATTGTTTCACTATCCGGTTCTTTATTTCCACAGTGTCATGCAAGATATTTGGCAAAAAGGTGTTCGCATTCTAGGAATATGTAGATAGGCCTTTTGGGAAAGCATGATAAATTTCTGCCTTTTGTGTTCTTAATCCTTTGTCTATCGCCATCATTAATTCCTCTGTACGATATATTAGTTCCTTAATTGAATTCAATTCTTCCTTTCTATGATTCTCACGTGTTGAGAAACGAGGATGTTGATTATTACAAATCGCACATGATTTTGACAGACCAATAGAAATCATAATACTACTTTGGAGAAATCAAGCATGCAATGACAGTCAAACAAATGACCTATTGAAATTATTTCATGTTACGCAATGTAAGCCGAAGAAGAATTGATTAAACAACCTGATGATTATCAGTTCTGATCAAACACATAAGTAGTTCCAGCAGACAGAATGTAAACAAACTCAATCGAAGTAGTCGAAAGTAATTTATAATGTTATACTCTTTAGGAATGTGAAATTTGTGACAGCAATATCTCTCGTTATTTTTCAGATCTAATGTAGTTGAATGATCAATGTAGTTGAATTAAAAACGTTCTTTTTGATAAATTCTGGAATACCTTGGTAGGAAAGTACTTTGTCAAATGATATTTTTTCAATATTTCACAAATCATACAATATTCAGAATGAAGAAGCTCACCGATCCGTGCATAATGTTGCATGTTGACGAGCTCATGTGGTTCGCGTGCGCCAGCAATCCCGATCCCGATCAGCGTCCAACAACTCAGCGAACGTCAAGTTTGCGACCTTTTTGATGTCATCGGCTTCTGAGCACCGTTGCTCATTTGCGCATTCCTCCATGAGCAGCACGATCTCCTGGTGGTGATGGTGGGATTACTACGATGGGGCAAAGCTCAACGCTACGGAGGCTGAGCAGGCGAGCAGCCCCCCATGAGGATTTCATAAGAGGATAAAATAAAATCATGCCCGAAGATGGTTGCTCGGGTAGAAGAAAAAGAGGGACTAGAGGTGATCAGTTTTGGAACATCGTGATTTGTGTTGGAAATAGGACAGTCAGGAGAAGTCAGCCTGCCAATCCTTTGAAGATAGGGAGTTGAGACGGTTGCTGTGGCCGTTGCAATGAAGACAGGATAGCTCACAACGGACAACTCGAGGTGGTGTATTTCGGAACTGCGAAGAAATAAAAAAAGACGAGCGGACTGAAGTCCTTCAGGATTTGAAAAAGGAAGCGACGAACGAAGGACTTCACATGATGCAGATAGATACTGAGGAGGCGCAGAGAGGAGAGAAGTGCCACTTTCGGCGAGTGCATGTGTATGTCGTTGCCGCTGATATTCGAGTGATCAAGAAGCCACTGCAACAAGCGAGGTACAGCAAGGAGGACCAGGCACAGTGGATAGACTCGGACAAGAGTGGCGAGGAGTGTGAAGATAGCATGGATAGGTCCTGGAAAGAGGAAAATGTGACACGAGGAATCATGGGAAGTGAGCCAAAAATGAGAATGCTGAATTACGACCATTTCGGCTGAGAGACTTGAACAGTTTGCTCCAGCATGAGAGGAAAGAGAGACAGCGGAAGAGCATGAAGAACAAGTTATGATAATACCCGAGACAGCTGACTCAAGCTGTCGAAGCGTCAGCTCAGACGGTGAAATTTACATCGGAAGGTCGTCGGGATGAAAGGTGGCCTCGTAAGAAGGCTGTACGAAGAGGGCGTGGATCAGAATATGGGAGTTGGGGGGACAGAGCATGAGGAGTCGCGTGATGAGGGCATGAGGGCAGTCAGTGACGGCACAATGCACAGAGCGGTGGGTTGCTTCTAGGAGTGGGAGATACTTATAGTAGATGAAGGGGAAGTGTAAGTGAGGACGGTAGAAGAAGGAACTTATAGATATAAGCTATGTACTCTATGAAGGGGCTCAGGAAGTGGATGAAGCAACACTGGGAGCTGTGGGCAGAGCTTTAGGGAAAGAAGGAAAGAGTGAGGCCTTCGAGACACTCGGAGGAAGTTTTCAATGGAAGAGGGCTACTCAAAAGTGACGGAGGGTTGAACTGAAGCTTCAATGGTGGCAATGCTGAAGAAAGGAAGGCACTTTGCATTTATCGGGGTTCAGAGAAAGCTCAGTCCATGGTTGTCCATGGGACGACTTTTTCATTCCAGGGGCCCCCATACCACGAGCAAATTTTGTTTTTTTTATGGAGACCAACCCCCACGGGCCCACGACTCTCTTATGTACCAGGTTATTAATTTTTCAACAGCATTATCATGTGATAGTTTCTAACGTTATGCCCCTTATGCCCCGCACCCTTTGTAAGCAAGCACTATCTCTGTTAAGAATTAAGCATATGCATGTCTTTCTATTGAAACTATGAGCCCTTAGTAGTAGAAAACTTAGTAGTTTAGTCTGATTATAATGCTTTGTAATTTCTAGGCCTATTTCGGTGATATATAATGTTTTCATTACACTACTGTATTAGAGAAATTATAAACCCCCCCCCACCCTCTCATTGTAAAAGATGTGAAAATAAAATACGTAAAAATTATGTATTGGATAGAATGAACGTGATTAGGAAATCATATTGCTTTGAAATTTTAGCAATGAAAGATCTAGCTGATTAACTGAGCTGCATTTCTATAACTTTAAAGCTAGTCTACGCCATTGTAGCTGCATTGCTACATGTACTTTAGGTAGCCTACTTGTTTGTCACTTGCCCTATATCGACTGAAGATGAGAAATACTTCACAAATTGAATGAAGCGAGAATGATAAGCGCTTGTGATAGGCCTCTATATGCCATGGTTTCTCCGTCTATTGGTATGTTATAAAATAGTTAATAAACATAAATGGTCTTGTTGGGGTTATGATGATTATTTTATCTATATTGTAATCCGAGAAATTACCACTACTTTATTCAAAAAGTTGTCAGATCACACATTTTTCATAAACCGCCAAAATTACCACGAATTCAAATGAATACTAAAATCAATGAATCTGACTAAACTATCATCGAATTGCGAAATGTGAAATGTGAGATGAATAGGCTACATGAAATGCTCCCCATGCCCTGAATCATCAGAATCTCAAATATGAGTCAATCAGACCAGTTAACCTAACTCAGAAAGTTACAGCCCTAGTCAACTGTTCATTCCTTTTAACTCATTGAACACTGTGTTTGTAAGCTTTTGCCCCTGCACCTGCAGTCAAAAACTGTTTGCAGTGAACGCTGAGAGTTACGGAAGGTAATGCAAACAAATGCTAGGAAGATGATAAAGCAATCGAATATGGGGTCGCGTCTTCTCCGTCGTCTATGCTGTCGCATGGAAATTGCAGGTTGCTGATGGTTGATGGACTTGTGCTTAACTTCTGTTTCTAAGGGGCCTACCATGCAACTTGCTGCTGTTTAAAAAACTATCGCGTTGCAACTGCAATGTTAGTTAACTTACAACTTGAAGTCAGCTACCCAAAAAACTTAGAAGTTCCAATTAACAAAATTTCTAACATTGTTTCTCCTTGTTTGTTACCAAATGTCTAAAAAGACAGAAAAAACATATTTCTAAAAACATTAAAAAAAACAAATTTCTAACATTGATTCTAGGGGTTCATCTTGAAAATGTCCATAAGGCCCCATACCCATGGACGACCATGGAAAGCTGTCACTTTAACGACCCAAATCTCGAGTTCATCCTGAGCTCCTTCGACGCCAAAATAGCAAGATCGTCTTTGGAAAGTAGAGACATTTTGCAGATGACACAATTCTATCAATCCTTCAAAAATTCTTCACTGATGACTTGAAGGAGGTGATGACCAGCACACAGCATTAAGATGTCTGAAAATAGAATCGCAGAATTTATGTTCCATCTATTTCCTTGGATTAACGGTAGCCAACGACTTGTCATGGAAGCTTTCATTCGATCCATCAGCAATCAGGCAGCCATTATTAGCCTTATCGTGTCAAGAACTGTTTAATCGACTAACCTGTAGGCTTTCAAACATTCAAAAGGGATATACATAGTAACAATCGTAAAAAGTCAAAAGTTGTAAAGCTGAAACTATGAAGAAAGATATCTATGGCAATAAATATGTAGGCTTTACCCGAAATTTCGAATGTCTCTTCGATAGGGACGAAAGCGCAGCAACGGTAGGGCATGATATACAATATAAAAAACTCCAAATATATAGATCTAAAATTTGAATATCAGATGTACCGAAATGTACATTGAAGTTTGGCTTCATAGTGTGAATAACATGATAATTGGACATCAGCGTTTCCATATTTCAATTCGGTCGTTTGCAACTTCCACACGTAGCCCGAGCGCTCGAAGGTCTTCTTATAGAGTCACCGATAGACTCCAGTCACATTCTTCGTCTGAGCTCCTCATTGGAAATGCGGTCGCGAGAGAAGACTGTGCGCATCCAACGGACCATCCGCATTTCATTCACTTCAAGACGCCTCAAACATTCTGATGACATGGTCCAAGTCTCGCTACCATACAACATGCTGGTGCGCATACATGACTTATAGATGACTGCCTTCATTGAAAGTGCAGCTGCTCTAGATGTCAAAAAGGGAGCCATTTCACGAGACCGGCACCAGCCGTTCCGGATCCTTGCTCTGACTTCCGGCACTTGCTCCCCCGCCAGCACCAATGACATCACCGAGGTAACGAAAAGTATTCACTACTTCGTAGCTTTCCTCATCGACCGTGAAAAGATCACCAATGGTCTCCAAAGTTGATCTCTAATGATCTCAAAAGGTCTCCAAATGATGGCGTTTGGTCGGCCACCAATTCTCCTTTGCACCGGCGGCACACGAATGTAGCTGCTGCGGATGACAGGCGGGCCACAATGCCACTGCAGCGCTAGTGAGCCTAAAGCTGGCATCTTCTGCATTTGATAGAATTTAAACCCACACACATTTGCGGCACACTGCACATGGGTCATGGCCAGAAGGTTCTTTCTCGCCCATACCAGGGTGTGATAGCATGACCTTTGTCTTACTGGAGTTCACTATCAAGCCTTTACTGTGAAGAGTGCCACTGCAAGATGAGAGCTTGTCCGCAAGCTCTTCCTCACTATCTGCCACCAGAAGATCATCACTAAAGAGAATCTCCCTAGGTAGGCCAGTTTTCACGTCCTTTGTAACGGCTTCTAGCACACGCCAACAGAAGGGGCTTAGGACCGATCCTTGGGGAACGCCTGCACTTTCATCGAACTCTTTGCAGTCACCGGAATTCTATCTCACCACCGATTTTGCGCCGTCAAATAGAGTCATGATCGCTCTCATAAGCCATTCGCGAACCCCGAGACTACGTAAAGATCAACTCACAACAGGGCGAGGGACACGATCGAAAGCCTTGTCGAGGTCACCAAAGGCCAGGTACAAGCTTCTCTTCTTTTCGAGGTACCTTTCTTGTAGCTGACGGATCAAAAATATTGCGTCAGTGGTTCCTTCAACCGGCATGAACACCTGGTAGTGATTGAAAATCGTAGATCAGTGTCAGATTTCTCCATACCTAAAAAGCTCCTGAAAGGGTTTCATTTGCACCAGCCTGCTCTGAACTGCAAGAAAACCTGTAGTTAAGACTGACCGAATTCTTGGAACAAATAGCAATTTTAGTAGCTATCAAATGGGAATTCTATCAGAATATGCGATGTTACAATCAGTTAGATTGTAGAACGTTAATGACATTGTACTGTAAAGATGCTCAGCTACAACAATCTCGTAATGTGCTGGAATATATTTTTTGTCCGCTACCACAGATGTTTCAGCTATTCATCAATAACAACAGTAAAAAAACACACAAAAAATCTGCAAAAGAGTTAAGTTGGTCTTCCTGACCTATAAAGAATTCCTCTTCCGAGAGTTGGCTCTACGCGAAGTAGCAAAGACATGGTGTTGGCTCGCTGCAAAGTCTTCGATAGGCGTCCAAACATTCCACTTGTGATGTCATGCTGTGGAGATGTTGCGATGGATAAACGCGAAGAAATTCTTCTGATGGTCGAAATCGCTGTCTTGCTCCATCCACCATGCGTTGACACAGCGAGTGGCAGACAGTGCCAACCCATTTCAAAGCAATTGCCGGAATTCTGTTCGAGTTTCATGGCCTCGACTACTTCAGCAGACGTGCGCACTTCAGACATTACATTTTGATTATGCAGATTCACAGTTGTGAGGTCAATAGCTGAGTTCGTACCCAGAAATCAGGGGCGACCGCACAGAAACACTGTTAGGCTGACAAATCTCTAACAGTATCACTCACCCATTTAAATTTGCTGGTCACTAACAACTCACTACTAACACTGTTTCTGTGCGGTCGCCCAGGAGGCAGCAAAATGTCAGCAAGTCTTCGCTGATCACATCCTTGATCCCCTCCCAGTGTCAGCTCAGGAGCATAATGACTTCTCTGATAGAACTGGAAAAGACAGTCCCACAAAGCGTTATGGCGAGCGACAACACCAGATCCATGCTCGCATGTCAGTGCATGATAACAAAGCCGGTCAAGTATAGAACGTTGATGTAGAGTTCAAGTTTTACGAAGAGTGTCTGGTGAAAGTAACTCCAACCCAACCCACCACTTTACTGAAATCTGTGTTCCGTTAGGTTCTAGATGCAGGCCAAGCCCAGCAGACGGAATCACATTGTAATTTTTGAAGGGAAGAGATATCTAGCATACAACAAAAAGGAATGAGTTGATTTTCATCACTAGCCTTCGATGATGTTAACTACCATGACCCACTTCTTCTTGGAAGCACCTAGCACATAGGTCGGATTGGTAGAATTAGCTTCCGACTTCTATTGGGCCGATTTCATTTATCTTTTAAATCTATGCATTTAGAGTTTTTCATGATGGTTTAATCTACTCCAGGGCTTCTATTATTCAAAACCGCAATCAAGAGAGGATTTTTGTGAGACGTAGTTGGAATGGTACCCTGTCATGTATACTACAGATTTATCCACGCTCATAGTTATTGCTTGTAAGTGCAAACAATAAGAAGCGGAATTTCTCAGAATTACCTCGGTAGCCTAGGAATTTGACTTTTGATTAGTATCTGCGACAGTACCGTCGATGCAAACCTCTTGCTTGCATCGCATACTTGTTTGTAAACTAGTTCTACATTTTCAATGATTAAAAGTTTCGGAGAAGTTGCAGGAATCGAAATTCCTCTGAATTTTCAGGGCACAAATCCGCGCAGCCCTCAATCAGCAGACTATCATCCAATTCCGACAATTCGCAGTGGAGAAACATCCGAAAGATCCCACAAAGGTAAATAGGTCAAAGATGGATAAGTAGAAAAAAGTCAGTCATCAGATCTCTCATCTCTTCTCTTCAGCAAGAAGAATTGATCCGACAGCTACAAGAGCAACATTACCAACAATATGTGACACAAATCTACCAACAGCAGCTTCTGCATCAACGCCAACAATTCGAGCAAGTAAGTGTGAATGCGATTAGTGAACATTAGTGTGTGAAAAATGCCTTGTTGGGGACAAAGTGATCTCGAATGCATGTGATCTAAAGAGAGATGAAAGATGTGTGAGAGACAACGCCCTTTAACGTTACCGTTGGCTACTTTCCCCAATCCACGCCCAGACTACTTCTCTTGAGGCGATATCTTTACTGTGAAAATGCGCATAGTGTCATGTTGACACAATGTAAGCTTATCTTTCCTCATAATGAGTTAATTGCGTCTCAAGAATTTGCTGCTGCTAATGAATATTCAAACATAAGTGTAGAAATCGCACATGCATGGAGTGTTTCATTCCTTGATAAATTTATTTAGTAAATCCGTGTGAATGTGTGACTAATATTTTCATTTGATTCCCATGGATTGATGTCGGAAAATCAAGGCAAATGATGCGATTTTAGACGTTCAACATCAAAAGAGAATCATCTGGAAGCATACATTATAATCCAGTAGTGTTTATGCAATGATGCAAAGTGTACATAAAAATGAAACCATGCTTTTTGTTGGTAGTAAAGTGAAGATAAGGTTTTACACAGGCCTCGGCAGCTTAACCCGCAAAGTCTATCCCAAGGTTTTACTGTTGTCAATGATGGGATGATCTTTGCTACATCAATACAATACACGATTCGGTGGGGTCTTGCTCGTACAATTATTGTGCAACATATGACACAGATTTTAGAGATGGATTAAGGACTTCCCTCAAGTGACCAACGTTATCGATGCCATGTCAGGTGAATAATGAAATAGGGAAATCCAGTAGCTGAATGACAAAAGCTCATTTTAAAGACTAAACCGACAGTTAGTCATATTTTGTGCTTTAACTCGCATGGCATTTGAACCAGACGTCTGATTAATTTCTTCTTTGAAATGCAGATGACTAGGGCTAAAAGGACATTTCGTCTCTATAAACCATAGACTAAATCTCATCAGGAAGAATCTAGTCACCATAAGCTATGAAAATTAGTCCTTCACTGAAAATTGACCAACTTCAATGTTTTTTACCATGCATGTAGATCGGAATTTGGCACGCTGACTGGATTTTTCCTTTTGGAAACAGAAGAGAGACTTCTCCTTGCACCTGGACTCAACAAGTTGAAAGGAAAGCCAGAAATTCTTTGACGGGTACTATTGAGTAAAATACTTCTTCAGAATCACATTGATAATGCATGCCTGTGGCATGTGAAATGCATTCTATGAGAAAAATGAATGTTTGCACATTAAAACCTGGCTCCTACAACTAATGATACATGTGCAATGATGCAAGGTTTGTTCAAATACTAGCCATTATGCAACAGTAAAGCAAAAAAGTAAAAAGATATATCACTCATAATTATAGGACTAAGTATAGAAATACTGAACATGAAAATAAAATGTTAATAAGTGAATAGACAAGCAAGGGGATGTAAAATGCATAAACTAAGTAAGAGTAGCTATAATTCATGGGGAAAATATGGAAATATCGAAAAATAGCAAAATGCCATGTTAAAAACCAAGACAACATAATAGAGATGCGTAAGACTAGAGACCCTTCAAATTGCAAACTCTCGATTGAGCCTAGTGGAAGTTTATTGACGGATCTCTTGAATGCTTCAACACTGACAGATGTTGGGAATATCTCCAAAGGAAGCCTATTCCACAACCTTGCTGTCTTATGAAGGAAGGATCTCTTAAAATGTTCTGTACGACAACGAGGAATAGCGACAAGGTATGGATTTGCGCAGTCCTTGTCTCTTATGCATATAGCAAAAGAGCGATGATGTGAAGTAACAGTTCATCAGGACACAAACCGTGATGATAGCGATAGAAGAGAGAAAGACAGAAGACTGCTCAAATCAAGTGATACCAAATTTGAGCTAATGCCAACATCATCTATCAGACGAACTGCCTTGCGCTGAATACGATCAAGTATATCGAAACTGCTGTGAGGGCCTGATAGCCAAACGTGTGAGCAAAACTCCATCAAAGGACGAACCTGAGCTTTATAAAAGGCAAGCAACTGCTGATACGCACGTATATACAATATTCGCTGCGGTTATCCTGTGTAGAGTTTTTGTGTTCGTCATTGACGTTGATTTCTTACTCCTTCAACACTTTGCAATTTGTATCTTTGTGAATCATGTATTGAATTGCAAGCGTTCATCGAATTTCCAAAGTGAAGTGAATGAAGTGCGTAAATATTATTATGCTGCAGCAGTGTTGAGATAGCAGGTAACTGAGTGTTGTCATGCGGTAGGAAGTAGCTTGAACGCGACAATGTTGAGACATATTTTCAAAAATTCCATTTCCCATACTGACTGGAAATTTTGAGACATTTGGCTGAAGATTTTCAGACAGCGTCTCACAGGTGTTTCCTAATCGACTTCTAAATTAACTTTTTTCCGATTATTCATGTGGTGAATAAGCTTCATAGAACTTATTACTTTCCTTCTTTCATCGCAAAGCATATGTTATCAGCACTGACATACATCATCGTGTGAAGTAAGCACTAATTTCGACTTCAGTATTTGGCCTGACATGTAGGTCAGAACAAGTTAGAGTCCCAACTCGCTGGGTTCTAGCTCTATCACAGAATTTCTTAGTTCGAAACCGATTCGCGGTAATCCGATTGCTTTTCTCAACTTATCTCTAGGCAAGGTGAAGGAGCGATCAAGCAATATAGTCAACCTCGAAATGATCACTTTCTGGGCTACTCCTCAAGGAATTAATTTTTGTCGGATAAATGAAGATGATCCTGATAATATTGAGCGAATAAGATGCTAGATCCTTCAAAAATAACGTGCAGGCAGACCTACCATGGTGAGAAAATGTTTGAAGTTCTTAGGAATCTTTCACTCGTCCAATTTTAAATTCCGTCTAGGCTCGATTCTTGTACATGTATATCAAGCGAAAGGCTGTATTGATGTTACATGATATGTATATTCCAGCCATTCTGTATAGATAGTAATGTTTTCGGTATCTGAGCCTTTTTCTGACGCCTCATAGAATTCAATTTCTGCATGATGTTGCTACCACGATCATCGATTGACGCTCAAATAACTGTATCGGCTAGTGTGATGAGTATGTGTACAATTTTAATGTGCGGTTAAGAGGAACTGCCGACATTTGTCATGGAAGAGTAACAGATGAGCCTTTGTCTTGCACATATTACGGGGATAATATCTTCATCATTCACAAAAAGTTTCTCGTATCATGAAGGAACAAATATGTAATGCTCAAACAAGCTTTCTCAAAGAATATTGATCAACAAAGTATGGATAGACATCTATTTAGACATGTTATGCTGTGCTCTGTCCTTAATCCCTAATTATAGGATTTGCTTCATGTGAATTGTTTTTCTTAAATGTCAGATCACTTAAAAATGATTGAAATGTTAAAAACTTGGAATCAGACATGAAATCTTTTGTTTCTCAGTAGGAGTTTACAAGTATTTTTCATTCCTTCATTAAAAAAAATTCCCACCGACGCAAAATTGGGCGGATTGTTTGAGAACATTGGAGACATGTTAAATTGCTGTCAATCTATTCAGCGGATTTCTCACAAAGGAAGTCACTCGCATTTTTTCAGCTTTCACTCCCCTTTTCAATATTAATTTCGTAAGTCCAACACAGTAGAACAGAATCAGAAATATAATTCAATGATTAATTTGTGAAATAGAGATATCTGAAGCAAGCATTCGCTTACCTTAGCAACAGACATTAATATTGAGCAGTTAGGTAAAAATGAAAAATTCTGCACGAAATTGGGACATTATGTACTTGAAGAGGACTATCGTGATATTGCTCTCCAGTCTTTTGAAAGGAGTGTTGGTTTCTAATTTTCATATGGTGAATAACTGCGTAGGAAAGCTAATTTTTCCATATATTTCATTGTCTTTAATAGCAATCATTGTTAGGGACTGTGTATTAAACGGAGCAGGTGACTGACTAATTAGTAATTACTTATGTTAAAAAAGGATGCCGATAGTGTCCGTATTGAGATCAAATTTAAGGACTCGTCAGAAATTGGAAAACTTGTGAAATCTGAATTCCTTATTTCTGCTATGTTTGCCATTCATTGTGAAAAAATTTTGAAACCTTTTTATTTTGAAATTCTTGAGAAAAAATTATGATCTTAAAAAGTGAAATTATGTGCTCTGTATTTCAAGCCATTTCATTTATGGAATCTGGTCGCTATCAAATGAAAATCAGGCGGTGTTATCACTGAGACACCGAATAGCCCCAGTGTTGCTAGACCTGCGCAATTGCGCAATAAAAATAATTTCATAACCCTTCCTGCGCAATTTTTTGCACTCCTCTCTGCGCAATAAACTTATTGAATTCGCTTTCTATTCAATCACTTGTTTGTGTGAAATAAACAAAGTCCTTTTCGTGAAAGACCATCTATATTCAAAGGATATGTAGTCGCATCCAATTTCTCTTACTCCATAATTGATTTCCCTGGTGAAAGGAACTCATACCGCAATTTGTGAAGCTAATTGCAAGGAAAAAGATGCCGTGGAAGAATAAACCCGAAGAAAGATTTCGAACTTAAATCTCTTTGGTGGAAAAGACTAGTCGTGATCTTCAGAAGCTTGTGTCAAAGAAAGAGGAGTTCCTTACCGAGAAAAGTGCCCAAGATACAAGAAAACAGCGAGGTGAAGAATACATGAAGCATGCTTAGACATTTTTTCGGAATCTTCCGTGGCAATGCGCTGGGCAGATACGGAACTTGACAAATGCGCTCGGTAGATGCGGAACTTGACAAAGGTCTCGGTCAAAAAGAAAAAAGAGAAACTGTGGTGAAGCGAATACTAAGTGACTTAGTGAAAAGACCAATAACTGAATAAAGTCATTCAGATGTGAATTATATGTCTTAATTTAAAATGTAGTCATTAACATCAGAATACCGTGTAATCAATAACATAAGGTGGAAAAAATTCTAAAGACTGTACATTCATTATGTCAGTACTGTCATTGGGACAGCCAGCTACGTCAAATCAAGATCATTTCTAGTCAAATCAATATTTTGTACATATTTTATTATTTGTCATGATTTATCCCTGCGATATCGGTTTAGACAGCAGAATGATTTTAATTAATTTCATCATAATGTAATTATTTTATAGCCGGCTACAGCGACAGCTGTCATAGATTATTCAATTTCAGTACCGGCTGCTTTCAGAACACCAATAGAAGTATATCGGTGTGTTTCAGCAAACCGTTGTTTTGGGTTTGTGCATGATAAAACTGCGCATCTCACCTTTCCGACCGCAATTCGTCCGACCAGGATTCAAGCACAGTACAAGTCAGCTAGAAAGCTAGGCAAGTGCTGTTGTTTGATATTAACAGATCTGTTTTTCCGATGAGCACTTGTGAGCAACTTTATGATATTTGCCTGGTAAAATAGATTGAATTAAGACATCTTGCGTAACAGAGGTACTGCTGTGAAAAGAGTAGGGAAGATCGAGGTCTTAAGGGACACCCGAGTGAAGGGGGTAATAGAGACCACTAATTCCGCTCTAGGATCAACTTTTTAGCCTAATCACTAGCTATGGACACAAACGCAAGGTTCCGTGTGTTGTTTTCCCATAATATCCGTTTCACTATGTTATAGAGGAAGTTTCCTGAATAGAGACGAATTCGCCATTTTGTGGGGTGTTATGAGCCACCTGTTGGGAATGTTATGGACCACCCATTAATATTTGAAAAAATGCGACACTAATTAAGTAATGCTCCTCAACAGTCATGTTTAAGATGGTCCCTACGTATAAGAGCTATTAACTAATTTGGTCAACCGGTTTACATTAGTGGTTAACCGGCATGACTTTGATTATGACGAATAATTATATGCGAAGGCATGATAAGCAAAGCTGTGACTGAGAATAATCAGTGTGATGGGCTGTAAATCAACACTTGTAGATTGATTAATTCCAAACGAAGTCAGGATGCTGCTTGAAACCCAATCATAATCGTACTAGTTGATTATCTACCCCAATTTCTGAACATCTTTTTGCAACTAGATGTAAATATGCTATGAAAACACTGACATGAAACAACTTATTGGTTGACAATATTGCAGCTTGAGATAGCAATCCAAGTAATTGTGTGAGATATCATACCTCAGACGCAGCCCCTGCAAATGCGAACTAGGCCTATTTAACTCCTATGACACTTTTTCACCCGATGCCTCGACTTCTTGATGCTTACATCGCTTTAACTTTCAGCGACCTTTCACAACAATGTACTGTAACGTATTTTCCTGTTGGCTATGTTTGTGCTTGTAGAATGAAGGAAAACGATTTTTCTAGCTATTTTTAAGGTGTTTCGTTGAATTATGAGGTGGACCTTAACTCCCCACCATAAATATACTTAAAAAATCAACTGTTACTTAGAAAACGTGTAATATATTTCAGCCAACCTTTTTTGTTTTCTCGAAGATGATTAATCATGCTACGTCTCCCCGGCCAACATCTCCATTGGTGCTTAAGCTTGACTTCCTCAAGAGAAAAAACATTTACAAAAAGAGCGCTCAAATCTTCGTAAAACACCAATTTGGGGTAAAAAATTGAAAACAAATAGTTGCATAGTCAGAAACATCATATGTTCATATTAACAATATTTTCGTTCACATACTCGTATGCTCAAAAATTGATTTTCAGGTTGGAAAGTGTGACTTACGGGGGGGGTAGCCCATAACACCCCACTCTCCCCTACTTGCTTAGCTTTCTAGCTAATTTGTGTTCGAGGCTCGAACCCAAGTTACACGAGTTACACAAGTCAGGAAGATAGGGAATTGGTGTCCTTTTGAACTTATTTTGTGTGATGTAATTGTGCCGGTAGGCCTATGCATAACGTGTTGACAACGTGATGAATTAAACTCATAGGGAAGCTCACCAGAAATTGCTGTGTTCTCTACAGTTTATGTTATAGCGGCATTGATTATTACATTTTGCTTTGATTTCGCTGAAATTAAAAGTGACCTTCTGCTCACATTGATTTTCTGGTTAGATTACTCAAACAGAACATTTATGACATTTTGAAAGCCATTTTCAACAAAACTAGATGATGGAGTTTTTTAGTAGATGTTTTTCTATGAGATTTATCTAGTTTTACAATCATAGTACATCTTGTTTATTGTTACTGTTATAGTCCCTTCATCACGAACCATTTATAATTTTCTGTCAAGTATTTGTGTGTTTATAATTTGCAGGACCAATATGTGAAAGTTTTCATATCTTTATTGACCAATTAGATAAAATTGTTTGTGTAAGTTCTATCATTGCAATCTGACCATGTTTCGTATTGAGTAATATATTGTTTGATACAACTGATGCATTAGTCTCCAATGAATGTATTCAGTCTGGAATTTTGTTTTATTTTTCATGATATATCTCTTGCATAAAGTAAGGAAAAATGCGTTGTCAGGGTGAAGTTGCAAAAATTTACTAAGGTAAAGAAGATTTAATGAATGTGATACAAACATGAACTGGCAAGGAGGGCGTCTTCAATTGATACAAATTCTGAAGCAGAAAAAGGAATAATTTGTACTTCCGAGCTGCACAATTTTTTTCTGACTGCGCAAGAAAGGTGAAATTTAGGTCTGGCAACGCTGATATTGACCCCATTGACCGTCTCGCCCGAGAATTGGGGATCGATTAGATTAGCTACATGCGCAGCTTTCGAGTATGTCTTTCCCAAAAATAATGTCTTTTTTTGATAAAGTCCTTCCACCTCTAAAACTTTGCAGCTACTAGCTTTTCATTGCAGATAGGAGGAAGCGAGGGTTTCTGAGATTCTGTACAAATAACAATGCTTTGAAAAATGCGGAAAGCAACACCGATACATACCCTTGAAAATGACTGGATGAGGGATAATGAGGGCAAAAGGGCCATCCGAGGATTCCCAAAGGGTTTCTTTCCCTTGTTAATATTTGCGTTTGTTACTTTCGCAAACAAATAATATTAAAGATGATAGATAAATCAAATAAACATGATAAATATAAGTAGTTAGAATTGCGGACGCACTGATAGTGGATACGAACATGGATAGGAACATGTGTTCCGAATTGCCAATGCGAACATGTTCCGAATTGCGAATGCGAACATGGATATGAACATGTTCCGAATTGCGAATGGATGCGAACATGGATAGGAACATGTAAATAGGAACCGCGTTCCGATTGATAGGCGAATTGAGTTCATACTCAATGATTCGGAACGCCTTGTTCCGAAATTGAATTAGAGTATGTGAATTAGAATAGGGATGCGAACATCTATTTCGGTACTTAAACAGGTGTTTGTTTTGAGACTGCTTGCTCAAATGCGACAATTGTGGCCATTGTGACTATGATGACAATTTTATTTATTTTCATAACTAGGTTAAGTTATAAATACGTGGAAGTT